>OY829509.1:17615732-17766768 GCA_963691665.1 Clepsis dumicolana
GTAGTGAGTTAAAGTATCTTGGATACATTGTAGATGAGCGGGGATTGCGCACGGACCCATCCAAAATTAAAGCTATTGTGGACTACCCCACTCCGTGTAATCGTAAAGAGGTTAAAATGTTTCTGGGCACCGCTTCGTACTATCGCCGCTTTATTCAAAATTTTAGTGATATTGCCGCTCCTTTGAACGCACTGACGAGTACTCGCAAGAACGCGCCTCCTTTTCTTTGGTCTGACGACGCTGACAGATCCTTTCAGAGGCTGAAGGCTGCCTTAGTATCAGCACCCATTTTGGCCTGTCCTGACTTCACTAGACCTTTTGCCGTGCATTGTGATGCCTCCGGTTTCGGCATTGGCGGAACTTTGACGCAGATGCTGGAGGACGGTCAAGAACATCCGATCGCCTTCGCGAGCCGATCCTTAAACAAGGCCGAGCGTAATTATTCGGCAACGGAAAGGGAAGCATTGGCAGTGGTATTCTCAGTAGAACATTTTCGCCCTTATTTGGAGGGAGGTCAACGTTTTCGGGTGGTGACTGATCATTCAAGCTTGAAATGGTTTTTTAATTTAACCAATCCAACCGGTAGGTTAGCTCGTTGGGGATGTCGTCTTTCACCATACGATTTTCAAATTATACACCGTAAGGGTAAGGAACACGTTGTTCCGGACGCGTTATCGCGTACAGTTCCTGTTTTGGAGATTCATTCTTGCGATTGGTATAACAAACTTTATCAGAAATGTCAACAGTTTCCCACTTCTTGTCCAAACTTTATTATCAACGACGGGAAGTTATTTCGTTATTCAAAAAATAAATTTCATTTTCCTGGTGAGTTCGACTGGAAAGAGGTAGTCCCCTCTGACCGTCGCTCAGAGTTGCTTAAATCTTGCCATTGTGATGAACTTTTTCATCTTGGAATTTTCAAAACTTACAAGCGTCTCTCTTCAAATTATTATTGGCCTGATTTATATCAGGATGTGGTAAACTTTATTAAGAATTGCGATGTGTGTGCGGCTTACAAACACTCGCAAAAACCACCAGCAGGTCTTATGGGGAATCCCAAAGTCTGCTCACGTCCTTTTGAGTCTATCAGCATGGATTTAGTAGGTCCGTTGCCACGGTCGCGTGCTGGTTATACGTACATTTTTACAGTACTCTGTTGTTTTTCTAAATACGTCATGTTGTTTCCTTTGCGCCGCGCCATTGGTAAAACTATAGCACAGCGTCTTGAGGATGAAGTCTTTCTTAGGCACGGCATACCGCGTACGATTATAGCTGACCACGGAACGCAGTTCACCGGAAGTGAACTAAATGCTTTGTTTAGGAGATTCGACATTCCACAAGTTCATCTAATACCGCGTCACTGTCCACAGGTCAACATTATTGAGCGTTACCACCGCACGCTGATGACTGCTGTATCTATTCTAGTCCAGCAAGACCACCGTTCGTGGGATACCACATTGCCAAAGGTCCAATTCGCCCTGAACACTTCGGTAAACGAATCTACCCGTTTTACTCCCTTTTTCCTGGTACACGGTCGTGAAGCCATCCCCTGTGGTAAGGTTTATAGTAGTCAAAAAACCTCACAGTTAGATATGTCGTGTGCTTCACAGGAAGATTACGTTGCTAGATTGGGAGGCTTGCAGGACGTTTTTGGTAAGGTTTTGACAGCATTGAGTAAGGCTCACGAACGAAATGCTCGCAACTACAACAAGGGACGGCGGACTAATGAGTACGAAGTAGGAGATATAGTGTGGAAAAAGACGTTTCCTCAGAGTGATGCCAGTAAATTTTTCATGGCAAAACTCGCACCCCGTTTTGAGAAATGTCGTGTCTTGTATAAACATTCCCCTCTAGTATATGAGCTAGAGAGTGTTATTAGTGGCAAGAACTTAGGCTCTTGGCACGTTCAACACCTTAAGGGTGATTAGTTTTACTCTATGCATCGATTAATGCATGTATTTTACTGTTAGACGCTGGACGTGCAACCCGTTGCTGAATCACCTCTCGTTGCACCGCCAGGGTCTCAGTGCTGTCATTAATTATTTAGATTTCCGTTCGGTCCGCAGCTGTTTTATAAAGCTAGAGACTGGTAAAGCGCGTGGGTTCGATTCGGTGTTATTTTTCTGATTTTTTTCTTGTCTTCGACTAGATGAGACTTTTATTGCGTTCATCCCGCCAGTTTGTAATGGTGTTGGAGTGAACGTTACGGTGAGTTGAGCCGCTAGTTTTTTTTGCTGGCGTCTCTTCCGTTTTTCGTAATGTTGTTCATCCCATCAGTTTGTAATGATGTTGGAGTGAACGTTATGGTGAGTTGAGCCGCTGGTCGTTTTTGCCGGCGCCTCTTCTTTTTTTTTTACTTCCTTCTGTTTAGGTACAGGACACTGGATTCCCTTTCTCGTGTCTTGCCTTTAGGTGTGGTTTTAGGATCTCGGTGTTATAGAAGCTGGGGGCCAGCTTAAAATTTTGCCTTGCGTCAAAATTTTCCTCGGGTTGGGGAGTACTGTGACATATAATTTTTAATCCCATTAGCGTTTAAATAAACGCTCAACATTTTTGACTGCATGGGACTCCGTCCCTTATTCTTTTCAAAATCTGTTTAAAAATTTACTAGCAACGTCAGTGTTACTATAGGGCAATTCATATGTTTACATTCATGCGTTTTTTAAATCATTTGGTCTATTTTATTAGCTGGAGTGTTTGAAAATTCCCTACCAAAAATACGTAAGTACTAGTGTTCCATTATTTTAAAATTAAAACGGCTTCGTTGTCTTTTGCAAATTTCGTCACCTCCAACGCGATTTTGGTCGCGTATGGCAAGGTCTAAGGAAGTGTCAAATATCAACTTTCATGACACCGGCATTTCACCCGCCTTACTTTCCACCTGACCTTCGCCTGATAAGTACCACTTCTTTGGAAGTAACGAACGCCCTGAGCCTCCTAGCGAATGCGACGCTAAATGTCGCACGGTAAGTGTCCTTAAGCTTGTGGGCTTCACCCATTTGCGAGATACGTGACCATTTTCTGATTGCAATGAATTCGTTTCAGCATAACCAACTCAAGGGAGTGCAAAGAGACCCCCAAAGGGTTGACAGACGTCATCGCGAGCCTGGCCAGCTGAAGCGGGACTATCATTCCCCTTTGGTGAGTTTCTTGCCCTAAACCAAGATAATTTTATGTAGAGGGTAGATACATTTCCTCCTGCACACCTCGTTTTAACTCGGGTTATAATGAAACTATTGTATTGTTTTCAGGGGGTTTCTTTTTTCGTTTCCTGGACTACTCCTGGTGTCTTCACCCATATTTTTCGGCCTTCACCTGTTGCTGCTCTGCCGGTCCTGGTGTCCGTTCTTCCTTGGACTCTGCGGGTCGCTCCCTAGCAGTCTCCCCGGAGCAGACTCCAGATTAACGGGTACCCTTTCCGCCAGACGAGGTACATATTTGAGATTTTATAACTTACTTGGTCCAGTCGCCGTCTCGACTGGTGGCGCCCTTTACTTTTTATATTTCGGGTTTTACCTACAAAATTTTTAAAAGCAAGCAAAAGTCATCGACTGAGATAGACCCCTTACAACCCACCAGCTCTCCTAATTTTGTAAACGAGCTAGCCGAGAGCCAAATTGCCTTAATAAATTACTATTGACCACTTTCCTTGTTTGATTTCGTAATCCTGGTGTTGATAGGCACCCCCGAAGTCAAAAGTGTCACAGCGGCAGCCCATCGTGTGGCTTTAGTAAGGGTCCAATTACTATGTCGATATAGCTATGGTAATCTTCGGCTGATGCTTTTGCTTGTTTTCTTGTAACTACATGATTAGATTGTTGTTCTGAATGGTTGGGACTTGTGAAAAGTGTTAATTTATGGTGATTTGCTCATATTTAGTGTTGAGTTCGTAATCAACTTTATATAATTTTTTTTCCTATGTAACTTGTGGGTATGCTTAAAATAAGCCACCATTTTGTGTAACCAAGTCACCCTTAACATTTATAGCAAGTTCTCAACTTATTCTTAATTGGTTATTCTTACTTTAAGGATATTACTTATTTTAGTTTCAAGTTACTTCTTTTGTTGAACAATTGTGAACAAACCTGTTGCTTGTTGTGAACATATTAAACTTTGTTGTGAAACCTTTTGAACGGCTAATGTGGTATAGTTAAAAATTACTTTTGATATAACTTTCAGTGACTCAACACATTTCTTTATAATTTTGCATTAATAAATTAAAGTACAGTTAGCCACATTTTTTTGGTACAGTAGTTTTTTCACTTTGAATGTTCTTCATACATAGTAAACATTTTATTAGATAGTGATGGTTATTTGCTGAATATTATTTTTCAGGGTTTACATAATAATTTAATTTTGTTGAAATTTTGTTAATTTTACATGGTTCCATTGTCTTAGTATCTGAAGCACTGTTGAGATCAACGGTCAAAGTTTTGTCTTGTTCATGGTATTCATCAACTAATATTCCGGACTGTGTTGTTGTATTATTGTACAGACGGCAACATTAATTTATAACTTCATCTGGTACTGTTGGTCACACCAGGTTAAATATTTTTTTGCATTGTCGGCCACTTTCATGCATTAGTAGGCAACTTTAATTACTAAACCTTTTGGTACAGTTGGCCACATAACAAGAATATAACCTTCATATATTAGTTTCTTTTGTGTATTTGGCAACATTAATTACGGAACTTTCTAGTACAGTTGGCCACATAGCTTGAATTTTATTTTTTTTGTTAGCCACTTTCATATACCTACCAGTTTCTATTGTACAGTTGGCGACATTCATTACTGAACCTTATAGTACAGTTGGCCGCATCGATTTGTAACCTCTTTCAGTACTTTCGGCCGCTTACATTTTGAACTTTTTTATACCTGTATACTTTTACATCTTGGTTGTTTTTAGCACAGTTAGGCTTCATTAATTCGTAACTTCTTATAGTACAGTTGGCGACATTGAATTATTAACTTTTTATTATTCTACCACATTATTTTGTTACCTTGCTGGTACAGTCAACCACATTAATTGGTAATATTTTTAGTACAGTCAACCACATTAATTGGTAATATTTTTGTACAGTCAGCCGCATTAGTTGTTAATATTTTTAGTACAGTCAGCCGCATTGGTTAGTGATATTTTTTTGTACAATCGGCCACATTAGTTAATAATCTAATTGGTAAAATCGGCTTCATTTAATAATACTTTTTTGTACACTCTTCCATACTGTTTTGGAACTTTTTTTTGTACGCTCAGCCATACTGGCCTGCATATTTTTTTGTACGGTCAGCAACATTGTTATACAACTTTGAAACAGAATCGAGTATATTGAATTATCGCTTTTTTTGCACATCCTGCTTCTATAATTTAACTTCTTTGAGTATAGGCCACATTTTTTTTTGGTTTGTGCAACTTTTTATAGATTTCATAGTTATCGTTACTGCATTTCTGAGGACGGCCATAGCAGTTGTTAAGTAAAGTTGAATTGGACTAGCTTTTATATACCGGAAGTATACTGCTGTATCTGGAATCAGTATGGAGGAACGGCCAATTTCATGGAACTTGCTTCACAAGGACGAATTAATTTATGAGGTCCAAATTAGACATAGTGTACCTGAAGAAGATGTAAATGCTTTGCGTACCCAGCTGCGAAAGTTGGTTAAGGAGTACCCCTCCGACGATATTGTTAATTTTGAGGGTGATGTTGTTGAGGAGCTGGTCAACACATCTTGTAAATTAGAGGAGCTATCTCAGTTGATTACCCCTTCATCGCGTACCTTAACATTAAAATCCTTGAATCGTATTCAAGCCTTAGCACATCATCTTTTCCACCGTCTAACGCGAATTACTCCGAATGACGCAGCCCTGGCTGCATGCAACGAGCAAATGATTACTCTCAATAAATACTTGTCCAAACTCGACAACTTGCTTCATATTTTTAAAACTAGCACCCAGGATCCTGTACCCGAAGCGCATCCTGCGGGGGTTGTATCTCCAGCTCCAGTTGCTGTAAGTAAATACCAAACTGTCGGTTCGCTTAATTTAAAGTATGATGGTCGGACTTGCATCAAAGTTTTTCTCCAGCGTCTTGAGGAACTCTGTAGCTCGCGCGGTATTCTTTCGGAAAGATTGTTTGTCTCAGCTGTAGAATTGTTCGAGGGAGATGCACTGCAGTGGTATAGATCTGTAAAATCTGATTGTACTTCATGGGCTCAGCTGGAATCACTGCTTTTAGCAGAATTTTTACCGTTCGACTACGACAGGCGACTGATGAAGGAGATCCGCAGCCGAACCCAAGGTCCACAGGAAGGCATATGCTCTTATCTCAGCGTAATGCTGAATTATTTCAGCCGTTTGACTTCACCTCTTACTGAGAAGGAAAAGTTTGATATTGTGTACTTGAATATAAGGCCGGATTATTCTGTTCCCTTAGCACTCAGTCCTGTAGAGTCCCTTAGTGAGCTTAGGCGAGTTTGTCGTGTTCTCGAAGACAGCTGGCATCGTGCAAATACTTTTGTGGAACCTCCAAAACCTTCTTCAAGTGCGCTTGCCACAGACCTGAGTTGGAAATCTTTTCCTCGACCTAGAGTAGAGGCTACTTCGCCAAAAGTATATTGTCCCCGCTGCAGGTTGGATACCCATTCCCTCCGGGAATGTCGTTCTAGGGCCATTGTTTGTTTCAAATGCGGAAAGAAAGATGTGAGGAGCACTTCTTGCCCTGAATGTTTAGCTAAACCCTCCGGTTCGGGCGAACGGCCAAAAAACTAATAAACCCGAACCGTAGTAACAAATTTGTTTCGAGCTCTTGCGATTTTAAACGTGGGAACTCTTCTCGTTATAATGTTAATAGTGATGGTATAAAGCTAAATGCATTTGTTTCCTCTAGTGTTTCCGCGGTTCGGAATTTTGTCGATCGAGATGATGATCGTCCTTATATTTCTGTGGTTATTCATAACCATGAGTTTAATGGTTTGTTGGATTCAGGTTCTTCGATCTCCATATTGGGGTCGGATCTGTCCGATTTGTTTTTGTCCTGGGGAGCCCCGTTATACGGTTGCCGTGACATAACTTACATTGCCACCGCTAACGATTCTCAGGCGAAGGTCAAAGGTTATTTATCTTTACCAGTCAAGGTTCGTGACTTGACACGTGTGATCAAATTTTATGTTATACCGGATGTGACTACACCATTGATATTAGGCGTTGATTTTTGGAAAGCCTTTCGAATTGCACCTAATTTATTTGAAGACTTCTGTATTAATAGAAACGTTTCCACCCAGAATTTTGTTTCTGAGGTTCGCTTGCATTCCTTTGACCGGCTCGACACCGATCAAAGAATAATCGCCGATAATATGATTCGTAAATTTGAAGATATCTCTTTTGAAAGGAAAGGTTTAGGGCGAACGGATTTGATTGTACACACCATTGATACCGGCGATTGCAAACCCTTAAAGCAGCGATACTACCCCATCTCGCCACACAGGCTGGTAGAATTAAATCGTCAGTTGGACGAAATGCTAGAACAGGACGTGGTCGAAGCTAGCACGAGTGCATGGAACAACCCGACGCTTTTTACGCCTAAGTCTAACGGCGAACTTCGCTTTTGCATAGATAGCCGCAAGTTGAATTCTGTGAGCAAGCATGACGCCTATCCTTTACCTTACGTTTCTTGCATCCTTGACCAGTTAAGAGATGCTAAGTTTCTTTCTTCCATAGATTTAAAGAGTGCCTTCTGGCAAATACCTCTTGATACGCAATCCAAGGAGCGCACCGCGTTTACGGTTCCCGGCCGCGGACTTTTTCAATTCAAAGTTATGTGTTTCGGTTTGACAGGCGCTCCGGCAACGCAACAAAGATTAATGGACAAATTATTTGGACCAGAATTTAATGGTAGGCTTTTCGTCTATTTGGATGACATCATCGTTGTTAGTAATACGTTTGATGATCATATTGCTTTACTCGACCGAGTTTTGGATCGTCTAAAGTCTGCTAATTTGACTATTAACTTCGGCAAATCCAATTTTTTTCGTAGTGAGTTAAAGTATCTTGGATACATTGTAGATGAGCGGGGATTGCGCACGGACCCATCCAAAATTAAAGCTATTGTGGACTACCCCACTCCGTGTAATCGTAAAGAGGTTAAAATGTTTCTGGGCACCGCTTCGTACTATCGCCGCTTTATTCAAAATTTTAGTGATATTGCCGCTCCTTTGAACGCACTGACGAGTACTCGCAAGAACGCGCCTCCTTTTCTTTGGTCTGACGACGCTGACAGATCCTTTCAGAGGCTGAAGGCTGCCTTAGTATCAGCACCCATTTTGGCCTGTCCTGACTTCACTAGACCTTTTGCCGTGCATTGTGATGCCTCCGGTTTCGGCATTGGCGGAACTTTGACGCAGATGCTGGAGGACGGTCAAGAACATCCGATCGCCTTCGCGAGCCGATCCTTAAACAAGGCCGAGCGTAATTATTCGGCAACGGAAAGGGAAGCATTGGCAGTGGTATTCTCAGTAGAACATTTTCGCCCTTATTTGGAGGGAGGTCAACGTTTTCGGGTGGTGACTGATCATTCAAGCTTGAAATGGTTTTTTAATTTAACCAATCCAACCGGTAGGTTAGCTCGTTGGGGATGTCGTCTTTCACCATACGATTTTCAAATTATACACCGTAAGGGTAAGGAACACGTTGTTCCGGACGCGTTATCGCGTACAGTTCCTGTTTTGGAGATTCATTCTTGCGATTGGTATAACAAACTTTATCAGAAATGTCAACAGTTTCCCACTTCTTGTCCAAACTTTATTATCAACGACGGGAAGTTATTTCGTTATTCAAAAAATAAATTTCATTTTCCTGGTGAGTTCGACTGGAAAGAGGTAGTCCCCTCTGACCGTCGCTCAGAGTTGCTTAAATCTTGCCATTGTGATGAACTTTTTCATCTTGGAATTTTCAAAACTTACAAGCGTCTCTCTTCAAATTATTATTGGCCTGATTTATATCAGGATGTGGTAAACTTTATTAAGAATTGCGATGTGTGTGCGGCTTACAAACACTCGCAAAAACCACCAGCAGGTCTTATGGGGAATCCCAAAGTCTGCTCACGTCCTTTTGAGTCTATCAGCATGGATTTAGTAGGTCCGTTGCCACGGTCGCGTGCTGGTTATACGTACATTTTTACAGTACTCTGTTGTTTTTCTAAATACGTCATGTTGTTTCCTTTGCGCCGCGCCATTGGTAAAACTATAGCACAGCGTCTTGAGGATGAAGTCTTTCTTAGGCACGGCATACCGCGTACGATTATAGCTGACCACGGAACGCAGTTCACCGGAAGTGAACTAAATGCTTTGTTTAGGAGATTCGACATTCCACAAGTTCATCTAATACCGCGTCACTGTCCACAGGTCAACATTATTGAGCGTTACCACCGCACGCTGATGACTGCTGTATCTATTCTAGTCCAGCAAGACCACCGTTCGTGGGATACCACATTGCCAAAGGTCCAATTCGCCCTGAACACTTCGGTAAACGAATCTACCCGTTTTACTCCCTTTTTCCTGGTACACGGTCGTGAAGCCATCCCCTGTGGTAAGGTTTATAGTAGTCAAAAAACCTCACAGTTAGATATGTCGTGTGCTTCACAGGAAGATTACGTTGCTAGATTGGGAGGCTTGCAGGACGTTTTTGGTAAGGTTTTGACAGCATTGAGTAAGGCTCACGAACGAAATGCTCGCAACTACAACAAGGGACGGCGGACTAATGAGTACGAAGTAGGAGATATAGTGTGGAAAAAGACGTTTCCTCAGAGTGATGCCAGTAAATTTTTCATGGCAAAACTCGCACCCCGTTTTGAGAAATGTCGTGTCTTGTATAAACATTCCCCTCTAGTATATGAGCTAGAGAGTGTTATTAGTGGCAAGAACTTAGGCTCTTGGCACGTTCAACACCTTAAGGGTGATTAGTTTTACTCTATGCATCGATTAATGCATGTATTTTACTGTTAGACGCTGGACGTGCAACCCGTTGCTGAATCACCTCTCGTTGCACCGCCAGGGTCTCAGTGCTGTCATTAATTATTTAGATTTCCGTTCGGTCCGCAGCTGTTTTATAAAGCTAGAGACTGGTAAAGCGCGTGGGTTCGATTCGGTGTTATTTTTCTGATTTTTTTCTTGTCTTCGACTAGATGAGACTTTTATTGCGTTCATCCCGCCAGTTTGTAATGGTGTTGGAGTGAACGTTACGGTGAGTTGAGCCGCTAGTTTTTTTTGCTGGCGTCTCTTCCGTTTTTCGTAATGTTGTTCATCCCATCAGTTTGTAATGATGTTGGAGTGAACGTTATGGTGAGTTGAGCCGCTGGTCGTTTTTGCCGGCGCCTCTTCTTTTTTTTTTACTTCCTTCTGTTTAGGTACAGGACACTGGATTCCCTTTCTCGTGTCTTGCCTTTAGGTGTGGTTTTAGGATCTCGGTGTTATAGAAGCTGGGGGCCAGCTTAAAATTTTGCCTTGCGTCAAAATTTTCCTCGGGTTGGGGAGTACTGTGACATATAATTTTTAATCCCATTAGCGTTTAAATAAACGCTCAACATTTTTGACTGCATGGGACTCCGTCCCTTATTCTTTTCAAAATCTGTTTAAAAATTTACTAGCAACGTCAGTGTTACTATAGGGCAATTCATATGTTTACATTCATGCGTTTTTTAAATCATTTGGTCTATTTTATTAGCTGGAGTGTTTGAAAATTCCCTACCAAAAATACGTAAGTACTAGTGTTCCATTATTTTAAAATTAAAACGGCTTCGTTGTCTTTTGCAAATTTCGTCACCTCCAACGCGATTTTGGTCGCGTATGGCAAGGTCTAAGGAAGTGTCAAATATCAACTTTCATGACACCGGCATTTCACCCGCCTTACTTTCCACCTGACCTTCGCCTGATAAGTACCACTTCTTTGGAAGTAACGAACGCCCTGAGCCTCCTAGCGAATGCGACGCTAAATGTCGCACGGTAAGTGTCCTTAAGCTTGTGGGCTTCACCCATTTGCGAGATACGTGACCATTTTCTGATTGCAATGAATTCGTTTCAGCATAACCAACTCAAGGGAGTGCAAAGAGACCCCCAAAGGGTTGACAGACGTCATCGCGAGCCTGGCCAGCTGAAGCGGGACTATCATTCCCCTTTGGTGAGTTTCTTGCCCTAAACCAAGATAATTTTATGTAGAGGGTAGATACATTTCCTCCTGCACACCTCGTTTTAACTCGGGTTATAATGAAACTATTGTATTGTTTTCAGGGGGTTTCTTTTTTCGTTTCCTGGACTACTCCTGGTGTCTTCACCCATATTTTTCGGCCTTCACCTGTTGCTGCTCTGCCGGTCCTGGTGTCCGTTCTTCCTTGGACTCTGCGGGTCGCTCCCTAGCAGTCTCCCCGGAGCAGACTCCAGATTAACGGGTACCCTTTCCGCCAGACGAGGTACATATTTGAGATTTTATAACTTACTTGGTCCAGTCGCCGTCTCGACTGGTGGCGCCCTTTACTTTTTATATTTCGGGTTTTACCTACAAAATTTTTAAAAGCAAGCAAAAGTCATCGACTGAGATAGACCCCTTACAACCCACCAGCTCTCCTAATTTTGTAAACGAGCTAGCCGAGAGCCAAATTGCCTTAATAAATTACTATTGACCACTTTCCTTGTTTGATTTCGTAATCCTGGTGTTGATAGGCACCCCCGAAGTCAAAAGTGTCACAGCGGCAGCCCATCGTGTGGCTTTAGTAAGGGTCCAATTACTATGTCGATATAGCTATGGTAATCTTCGGCTGATGCTTTTGCTTGTTTTCTTGTAACTACATGATTAGATTGTTGTTCTGAATGGTTGGGACTTGTGAAAAGTGTTAATTTATGGTGATTTGCTCATATTTAGTGTTGAGTTCGTAATCAACTTTATATAATTTTTTTTCCTATGTAACTTGTGGGTATGCTTAAAATAAGCCACCATTTTGTGTAACCAAGTCACCCTTAACATTTATAGCAAGTTCTCAACTTATTCTTAATTGGTTATTCTTACTTTAAGGATATTACTTATTTTAGTTTCAAGTTACTTCTTTTGTTGAACAATTGTGAACAAACCTGTTGCTTGTTGTGAACATATTAAACTTTGTTGTGAAACCTTTTGAACGGCTAATGTGGTATAGTTAAAAATTACTTTTGATATAACTTTCAGTGACTCAACACATTTCTTTATAATTTTGCATTAATAAATTAAAGTACAGTTAGCCACATTTTTTTGGTACAGTAGTTTTTTCACTTTGAATGTTCTTCATACATAGTAAACATTTTATTAGATAGTGATGGTTATTTGCTGAATATTATTTTTCAGGGTTTACATAATAATTTAATTTTGTTGAAATTTTGTTAATTTTACATGGTTCCATTGTCTTAGTATCTGAAGCACTGTTGAGATCAACGGTCAAAGTTTTGTCTTGTTCATGGTATTCATCAACTAATATTCCGGACTGTGTTGTTGTATTATTGTACAGACGGCAACATTAATTTATAACTTCATCTGGTACTGTTGGTCACACCAGGTTAAATATTTTTTTGCATTGTCGGCCACTTTCATGCATTAGTAGGCAACTTTAATTACTAAACCTTTTGGTACAGTTGGCCACATAACAAGAATATAACCTTCATATATTAGTTTCTTTTGTGTATTTGGCAACATTAATTACGGAACTTTCTAGTACAGTTGGCCACATAGCTTGAATTTTATTTTTTTTGTTAGCCACTTTCATATACCTACCAGTTTCTATTGTACAGTTGGCGACATTCATTACTGAACCTTATAGTACAGTTGGCCGCATCGATTTGTAACCTCTTTCAGTACTTTCGGCCGCTTACATTTTGAACTTTTTTATACCTGTATACTTTTACATCTTGGTTGTTTTTAGCACAGTTAGGCTTCATTAATTCGTAACTTCTTATAGTACAGTTGGCGACATTGAATTATTAACTTTTTATTATTCTACCACATTATTTTGTTACCTTGCTGGTACAGTCAACCACATTAATTGGTAATATTTTTAGTACAGTCAACCACATTAATTGGTAATATTTTTGTACAGTCAGCCGCATTAGTTGTTAATATTTTTAGTACAGTCAGCCGCATTGGTTAGTGATATTTTTTTGTACAATCGGCCACATTAGTTAATAATCTAATTGGTAAAATCGGCTTCATTTAATAATACTTTTTTGTACACTCTTCCATACTGTTTTGGAACTTTTTTTTGTACGCTCAGCCATACTGGCCTGCATATTTTTTTGTACGGTCAGCAACATTGTTATACAACTTTGAAACAGAATCGAGTATATTGAATTATCGCTTTTTTTGCACATCCTGCTTCTATAATTTAACTTCTTTGAGTATAGGCCACATTTTTTTTTGGTTTGTGCAACTTTTTATAGATTTCATAGTTATCGTTACTGCATTTCTGAGGACGGCCATAGCAGTTGTTAAGTAAAGTTGAATTGGACTAGCTTTTATATACCGGAAGTATACTGCTGTATCTGGAATCAGTATGGAGGAACGGCCAATTTCATGGAACTTGCTTCACAAGGACGAATTAATTTATGAGGTCCAAATTAGACATAGTGTACCTGAAGAAGATGTAAATGCTTTGCGTACCCAGCTGCGAAAGTTGGTTAAGGAGTACCCCTCCGACGATATTGTTAATTTTGAGGGTGATGTTGTTGAGGAGCTGGTCAACACATCTTGTAAATTAGAGGAGCTATCTCAGTTGATTACCCCTTCATCGCGTACCTTAACATTAAAATCCTTGAATCGTATTCAAGCCTTAGCACATCATCTTTTCCACCGTCTAACGCGAATTACTCCGAATGACGCAGCCCTGGCTGCATGCAACGAGCAAATGATTACTCTCAATAAATACTTGTCCAAACTCGACAACTTGCTTCATATTTTTAAAACTAGCACCCAGGATCCTGTACCCGAAGCGCATCCTGCGGGGGTTGTATCTCCAGCTCCAGTTGCTGTAAGTAAATACCAAACTGTCGGTTCGCTTAATTTAAAGTATGATGGTCGGACTTGCATCAAAGTTTTTCTCCAGCGTCTTGAGGAACTCTGTAGCTCGCGCGGTATTCTTTCGGAAAGATTGTTTGTCTCAGCTGTAGAATTGTTCGAGGGAGATGCACTGCAGTGGTATAGATCTGTAAAATCTGATTGTACTTCATGGGCTCAGCTGGAATCACTGCTTTTAGCAGAATTTTTACCGTTCGACTACGACAGGCGACTGATGAAGGAGATCCGCAGCCGAACCCAAGGTCCACAGGAAGGCATATGCTCTTATCTCAGCGTAATGCTGAATTATTTCAGCCGTTTGACTTCACCTCTTACTGAGAAGGAAAAGTTTGATATTGTGTACTTGAATATAAGGCCGGATTATTCTGTTCCCTTAGCACTCAGTCCTGTAGAGTCCCTTAGTGAGCTTAGGCGAGTTTGTCGTGTTCTCGAAGACAGCTGGCATCGTGCAAATACTTTTGTGGAACCTCCAAAACCTTCTTCAAGTGCGCTTGCCACAGACCTGAGTTGGAAATCTTTTCCTCGACCTAGAGTAGAGGCTACTTCGCCAAAAGTATATTGTCCCCGCTGCAGGTTGGATACCCATTCCCTCCGGGAATGTCGTTCTAGGGCCATTGTTTGTTTCAAATGCGGAAAGAAAGATGTGAGGAGCACTTCTTGCCCTGAATGTTTAGCTAAACCCTCCGGTTCGGGCGAACGGCCAAAAAACTAATAAACCCGAACCGTAGTAACAAATTTGTTTCGAGCTCTTGCGATTTTAAACGTGGGAACTCTTCTCGTTATAATGTTAATAGTGATGGTATAAAGCTAAATGCATTTGTTTCCTCTAGTGTTTCCGCGGTTCGGAATTTTGTCGATCGAGATGATGATCGTCCTTATATTTCTGTGGTTATTCATAACCATGAGTTTAATGGTTTGTTGGATTCAGGTTCTTCGATCTCCATATTGGGGTCGGATCTGTCCGATTTGTTTTTGTCCTGGGGAGCCCCGTTATACGGTTGCCGTGACATAACTTACATTGCCACCGCTAACGATTCTCAGGCGAAGGTCAAAGGTTATTTATCTTTACCAGTCAAGGTTCGTGACTTGACACGTGTGATCAAATTTTATGTTATACCGGATGTGACTACACCATTGATATTAGGCGTTGATTTTTGGAAAGCCTTTCGAATTGCACCTAATTTATTTGAAGACTTCTGTATTAATAGAAACGTTTCCACCCAGAATTTTGTTTCTGAGGTTCGCTTGCATTCCTTTGACCGGCTCGACACCGATCAAAGAATAATCGCCGATAATATGATTCGTAAATTTGAAGATATCTCTTTTGAAAGGAAAGGTTTAGGGCGAACGGATTTGATTGTACACACCATTGATACCGGCGATTGCAAACCCTTAAAGCAGCGATACTACCCCATCTCGCCACACAGGCTGGTAGAATTAAATCGTCAGTTGGACGAAATGCTAGAACAGGACGTGGTCGAAGCTAGCACGAGTGCATGGAACAACCCGACGCTTTTTACGCCTAAGTCTAACGGCGAACTTCGCTTTTGCATAGATAGCCGCAAGTTGAATTCTGTGAGCAAGCATGACGCCTATCCTTTACCTTACGTTTCTTGCATCCTTGACCAGTTAAGAGATGCTAAGTTTCTTTCTTCCATAGATTTAAAGAGTGCCTTCTGGCAAATACCTCTTGATACGCAATCCAAGGAGCGCACCGCGTTTACGGTTCCCGGCCGCGGACTTTTTCAATTCAAAGTTATGTGTTTCGGTTTGACAGGCGCTCCGGCAACGCAACAAAGATTAATGGACAAATTATTTGGACCAGAATTTAATGGTAGGCTTTTCGTCTATTTGGATGACATCATCGTTGTTAGTAATACGTTTGATGATCATATTGCTTTACTCGACCGAGTTTTGGATCGTCTAAAGTCTGCTAATTTGACTATTAACTTCGGCAAATCCAATTTTTTTCGTAGTGAGTTAAAGTATCTTGGATACATTGTAGATGAGCGGGGATTGCGCACGGACCCATCCAAAATTAAAGCTATTGTGGACTACCCCACTCCGTGTAATCGTAAAGAGGTTAAAATGTTTCTGGGCACCGCTTCGTACTATCGCCGCTTTATTCAAAATTTTAGTGATATTGCCGCTCCTTTGAACGCACTGACGAGTACTCGCAAGAACGCGCCTCCTTTTCTTTGGTCTGACGACGCTGACAGATCCTTTCAGAGGCTGAAGGCTGCCTTAGTATCAGCACCCATTTTGGCCTGTCCTGACTTCACTAGACCTTTTGCCGTGCATTGTGATGCCTCCGGTTTCGGCATTGGCGGAACTTTGACGCAGATGCTGGAGGACGGTCAAGAACATCCGATCGCCTTCGCGAGCCGATCCTTAAACAAGGCCGAGCGTAATTATTCGGCAACGGAAAGGGAAGCATTGGCAGTGGTATTCTCAGTAGAACATTTTCGCCCTTATTTGGAGGGAGGTCAACGTTTTCGGGTGGTGACTGATCATTCAAGCTTGAAATGGTTTTTTAATTTAACCAATCCAACCGGTAGGTTAGCTCGTTGGGGATGTCGTCTTTCACCATACGATTTTCAAATTATACACCGTAAGGGTAAGGAACACGTTGTTCCGGACGCGTTATCGCGTACAGTTCCTGTTTTGGAGATTCATTCTTGCGATTGGTATAACAAACTTTATCAGAAATGTCAACAGTTTCCCACTTCTTGTCCAAACTTTATTATCAACGACGGGAAGTTATTTCGTTATTCAAAAAATAAATTTCATTTTCCTGGTGAGTTCGACTGGAAAGAGGTAGTCCCCTCTGACCGTCGCTCAGAGTTGCTTAAATCTTGCCATTGTGATGAACTTTTTCATCTTGGAATTTTCAAAACTTACAAGCGTCTCTCTTCAAATTATTATTGGCCTGATTTATATCAGGATGTGGTAAACTTTATTAAGAATTGCGATGTGTGTGCGGCTTACAAACACTCGCAAAAACCACCAGCAGGTCTTATGGGGAATCCCAAAGTCTGCTCACGTCCTTTTGAGTCTATCAGCATGGATTTAGTAGGTCCGTTGCCACGGTCGCGTGCTGGTTATACGTACATTTTTACAGTACTCTGTTGTTTTTCTAAATACGTCATGTTGTTTCCTTTGCGCCGCGCCATTGGTAAAACTATAGCACAGCGTCTTGAGGATGAAGTCTTTCTTAGGCACGGCATACCGCGTACGATTATAGCTGACCACGGAACGCAGTTCACCGGAAGTGAACTAAATGCTTTGTTTAGGAGATTCGACATTCCACAAGTTCATCTAATACCGCGTCACTGTCCACAGGTCAACATTATTGAGCGTTACCACCGCACGCTGATGACTGCTGTATCTATTCTAGTCCAGCAAGACCACCGTTCGTGGGATACCACATTGCCAAAGGTCCAATTCGCCCTGAACACTTCGGTAAACGAATCTACCCGTTTTACTCCCTTTTTCCTGGTACACGGTCGTGAAGCCATCCCCTGTGGTAAGGTTTATAGTAGTCAAAAAACCTCACAGTTAGATATGTCGTGTGCTTCACAGGAAGATTACGTTGCTAGATTGGGAGGCTTGCAGGACGTTTTTGGTAAGGTTTTGACAGCATTGAGTAAGGCTCACGAACGAAATGCTCGCAACTACAACAAGGGACGGCGGACTAATGAGTACGAAGTAGGAGATATAGTGTGGAAAAAGACGTTTCCTCAGAGTGATGCCAGTAAATTTTTCATGGCAAAACTCGCACCCCGTTTTGAGAAATGTCGTGTCTTGTATAAACATTCCCCTCTAGTATATGAGCTAGAGAGTGTTATTAGTGGCAAGAACTTAGGCTCTTGGCACGTTCAACACCTTAAGGGTGATTAGTTTTACTCTATGCATCGATTAATGCATGTATTTTACTGTTAGACGCTGGACGTGCAACCCGTTGCTGAATCACCTCTCGTTGCACCGCCAGGGTCTCAGTGCTGTCATTAATTATTTAGATTTCCGTTCGGTCCGCAGCTGTTTTATAAAGCTAGAGACTGGTAAAGCGCGTGGGTTCGATTCGGTGTTATTTTTCTGATTTTTTTCTTGTCTTCGACTAGATGAGACTTTTATTGCGTTCATCCCGCCAGTTTGTAATGGTGTTGGAGTGAACGTTACGGTGAGTTGAGCCGCTAGTTTTTTTTGCTGGCGTCTCTTCCGTTTTTCGTAATGTTGTTCATCCCATCAGTTTGTAATGATGTTGGAGTGAACGTTATGGTGAGTTGAGCCGCTGGTCGTTTTTGCCGGCGCCTCTTCTTTTTTTTTTACTTCCTTCTGTTTAGGTACAGGACACTGGATTCCCTTTCTCGTGTCTTGCCTTTAGGTGTGGTTTTAGGATCTCGGTGTTATAGAAGCTGGGGGCCAGCTTAAAATTTTGCCTTGCGTCAAAATTTTCCTCGGGTTGGGGAGTACTGTGACATATAATTTTTAATCCCATTAGCGTTTAAATAAACGCTCAACATTTTTGACTGCATGGGACTCCGTCCCTTATTCTTTTCAAAATCTGTTTAAAAATTTACTAGCAACGTCAGTGTTACTATAGGGCAATTCATATGTTTACATTCATGCGTTTTTTAAATCATTTGGTCTATTTTATTAGCTGGAGTGTTTGAAAATTCCCTACCAAAAATACGTAAGTACTAGTGTTCCATTATTTTAAAATTAAAACGGCTTCGTTGTCTTTTGCAAATTTCGTCACCTCCAACGCGATTTTGGTCGCGTATGGCAAGGTCTAAGGAAGTGTCAAATATCAACTTTCATGACACCGGCATTTCACCCGCCTTACTTTCCACCTGACCTTCGCCTGATAAGTACCACTTCTTTGGAAGTAACGAACGCCCTGAGCCTCCTAGCGAATGCGACGCTAAATGTCGCACGGTAAGTGTCCTTAAGCTTGTGGGCTTCACCCATTTGCGAGATACGTGACCATTTTCTGATTGCAATGAATTCGTTTCAGCATAACCAACTCAAGGGAGTGCAAAGAGACCCCCAAAGGGTTGACAGACGTCATCGCGAGCCTGGCCAGCTGAAGCGGGACTATCATTCCCCTTTGGTGAGTTTCTTGCCCTAAACCAAGATAATTTTATGTAGAGGGTAGATACATTTCCTCCTGCACACCTCGTTTTAACTCGGGTTATAATGAAACTATTGTATTGTTTTCAGGGGGTTTCTTTTTTCGTTTCCTGGACTACTCCTGGTGTCTTCACCCATATTTTTCGGCCTTCACCTGTTGCTGCTCTGCCGGTCCTGGTGTCCGTTCTTCCTTGGACTCTGCGGGTCGCTCCCTAGCAGTCTCCCCGGAGCAGACTCCAGATTAACGGGTACCCTTTCCGCCAGACGAGGTACATATTTGAGATTTTATAACTTACTTGGTCCAGTCGCCGTCTCGACTGGTGGCGCCCTTTACTTTTTATATTTCGGGTTTTACCTACAAAATTTTTAAAAGCAAGCAAAAGTCATCGACTGAGATAGACCCCTTACAACCCACCAGCTCTCCTAATTTTGTAAACGAGCTAGCCGAGAGCCAAATTGCCTTAATAAATTACTATTGACCACTTTCCTTGTTTGATTTCGTAATCCTGGTGTTGATAGGCCCCCCCGAAGTCAAAAGTGTCACAGTATTAAGTTTGTTTTGTAATTATTTAATAACATTAAATAATGTTGTGTTCACGAGGCCTGTAAGATAAGCGAGAGCTTATCTCAATAAACACTGTAGGCATACTCGTAAGTACCTAATTAGAACAACAAATAAACAGAACAGCAAATAAATAGCGAGAGCTTATCTCAATAAACACTGTAGGCATACTCGTAAGTACCTAATTAGAACAACAAATAAACAGAACAGCAAATAAATAATTCTGAATTGGAATTTTGAATTTGAACAGTAGTGCAATTCGGATGAGGATGTAGGTACCTACTCTGTGGAATCAAATTAACTTTTTTTAACTCTTTTAAATAAGACTTATTTCATTTCTCGCAAGTTTAAAATGTCGAGATTTTTATCTTGTCTAGAATCTAATAGAATAAAAAAAAAGTTAAACTGCCATAAAAAACATAAACAGTCCTCTAACTAAAGCCATCAGTTTTATGGCCTATGTGAAGTCGATACGGTGCGGTCGGAATATTCCACATATTTTTTGAATGAAGCACCGACTTTCATATTCATATTTGTTCATATTCGTGCTGGTAGGCCATAAAACTGTTGACTTTAGTTTAGATAGTTATTTTATGTTAAGTTTGAAGTCAGTTTTATTTTCTTGTTAAAAGGTCTTTTTATACGACTGCCCAAAGAAAAAGAGTGTATTATTGTTAGGATTCATTTTATGTTACAATTTTATGTTTAAAAAAATATGTATATACGGTCTAATTTAATTGAGAACCTCCTCCGTTTTTTGAAGTCGAGTAAAAACAAAATAAGTATGTACAGCTGGGGAACGAAACGATGGTTTCTGTTTCGCGATTTTTGAAACCAAACCTGTGACAATACCATTGGAAAATGGTGTAAATATTGCTAAAAAAGCCGCCCAAGTGCGGGTCGAACGCAAACAGGAAGGGTTCCGTTCCGTACTACCTTAAAAAAATTATTTGCTACTACGTATTTTTAACTAACTAGTTTATAAATGGGACACGATTTTGACGAAAGCACTTATACAAAAATGTGAAGCTAATACCTAACTAGTCTGCCAATCCAGTGTAGCAGGCGAGCAAACATAGCTAATACGCCATTTATCCTTAAAATATGATACTTTTGTCAACTCCATAACGCCGCTGTTCTCAATGTTATTGGCAGGAAACGTCCCAGCCTTTATCATAACATAATTCATATTATAAGGTTCAACTGGCTGCTCAGTTCTCGTTCTGTTATTAATTAAACAAGTAGTTTTTGGCCAAACTTAGCTATGTTGGGGTTTCAATTACTAACTATAACATTTTTTGGAGCAGCAACCTGCATAGGTGAGTGTTGAACTTGTCTCTGTTGTTGATCAGTTTTGATTTGTTTAGAAGTTATCGAATTTCTATAGAATTTATTGATTTAAACGGTCGCGATTTTCACACATTATCATGATACTCGGGACTTAATCGCGTAAATAAACATATATTTAAATTTTGTGTAAGCGTCATCAATGTTGTGAGTGTTGTGTGTCGGACTAGTGGCAACCCTAGTGAAAAATCTAATAATAAAGACCAAGTGCGGGTAGTTCGAGGAACCCGCGCAGCTAGATATCATAGGCTAGATGTGGGTATCAACATTCCCTCTTCAGTCCCTTCGAGAGTATGCGGCCGAAACGTCGAGGTATTTAAATTTAAATGTATATGTATTTACGCGATTAATGCCCGTTTTCACCAACGACACCTAAGTCATCACCTAGTCGGGGACCCCTATCATATCTGGCCCCTTATATCTCTCCCTAACCTAATTTTACTTTCACCATCCTAGGTAACATCTTAATAGGGGTCACCCTACTAAGTGACGGTTTGTTTTAGCTATAGCGATTTCTAAAACCGGTTTTGTATCGAATTTTTTTTTTAGAGAAACGACTTCAAAAATCGTCTATAAAAAATTAAACCAACATGTTAAAAACATAGAAAAACTAGACAAATATATTGTTAATACTAAATTGACGTCTTATTTCTTATTTTTAAATGTTGACTAGGCTGTATGGCATCTCTGCCATCCAGAATTTATTTTTCGAACTTTCGGTGCGATGATTGTAGTTTATTAGCGAGCATTCACTGACTGAAACTGGAATGATTAGTTATCTGATTATTTATTCATGAACTGTACAATTTTTTAAAGTATTGTGTTATTCGATTTCTTTGAAACCCGTACAATACAGAACAGACCAGAACCCACGAGTGCGCCCTAACTAAAGCAACTAAAACTACACTTAAATAGTGCAGTTTCGTTCATCTCCGTGCACGCAGCGTGTCGTGACATGTTGTACGAATGACAATGTTAATTAATCCCTTCTCATGTGATTCTTACATGCAGAAATACCGTTGGGCTTATAAAAAACAAAATGGGATTATATTTTAAGTATAAACTGGTAGCGAAATCAATAAAAAATTGACACAATGCGCGGCGTGCTGTTATGATTGAACGCGGCTTCTGGTTTGTTTTGTATTCTGAGGGTCATTAATAGACTGATAATGAATATTAGGCATTCGTCCAGCTGCGATGAGGTCTTCCTTTGATATAAAATTATTCTTCTTCTGTTCTCAGTTATCGTTATATTCCAAATACCTATAATGTTAAATTTTTCAAGTATGAAAAGCACGCTTTCTTTCGACATTCTACGAGTAGGTGTATCTTATAATAAATCTAGTACCTATCATACTTTGTTAAATCATCTGATCTTCAGTCTGATCTAAATAAGTTTGATGTGAATATTAAACCAAATTTTTCAACAGCTTCCAAACTCCACAAAATCATTTAAATAGCCTTCCTTTTATATAAATCTTATCAATTTAGTTAATTATTGCATAACAAATGCACGATAACGATAACCTATAAAAATTAAAACGCATCTGCTCTAAAACTGCGCGAACTGTCACTTAGCGCTAGGGGGTCAATATTCGAGCCCCTAAACTTAGGGGCCCCCCTAAGCAGTTAGGTGTTACTTAAGCGTTGGTGAAACGGAAATTGGTCTTAGGTGTCACCTAAAAGAGCTAAGGGATCCCTTAAATTTTAGGAGTCGTTGGTGAAAACGGGCATAAGTCCCGAGTATCATGATAATGTTACTATAGAATTGACAACATTATTTGATTTGATCCGTATCAGCTGTCGACGGATTATCGTCGGTTTCTGAGACATTCTGTAATATTAAGAAAATACTCCAGTTGTTATTATTTTCTTTTATCCTTTTATTTTTCCTCGTCTGGCTCCTGTCAATCGTACAATCCAACAACCTTAATATTTTTTTTTGGCGGGCCCCAGGAGACAGTACTGCCATCATCAGTTTATTTATTTTTTTAATAACTTCGGTCATTTTTGCCATTTTGCTTTTAAAAATCATAACAGTAAAAGGTAGGGTAAATACATTTAAATAAATAAATAAAAGATAAGGATATTTTTTTATTTCGATTTAAAGTAAGTAAACACTTTAGTGTACAAAAAAACCAGGATAAAAACACAAGTTACAACAACCAAATTATAGTACAAAGGCGGACCTATAAGTGATCTCTATACCAGCCAACCTTTGAGCGGTGAAGAGGAATAGTTCACGGGGGACTCGATTGGGGTTCAATTAAAAAAAAAATCGTTTATTGCCACAACATACTAACTAGAAGAATTACATAAAAACACATTAAAAAAAGAAACTAGTTACGTTCCGGCAATGGGTACCAGTCTCAGCATATGCTAGGTTACATGGCGACATGAACCCAGCGCTGATTTGCAGACTGTCCCCTTTAGCGGCGGCTAGTTGTAACAGAAAAAAAACACAATATGGTTAAAAATTATAAAGACGCAACAATGAAAAAGTAAAAATAAAAATAAATTAAAAAGGAAACATACTTAGGTACTTACTATATTCTGTCCTTGCTCTTCTAGGTGCTAGGGTACGAATAAATGTTGGAGCGGATGACGATATGCCGCCAGATCTTGTATTTCGTCGATACTTCGACTACATTGGCGGTTGGATTGAACTGCATTACCTGCAAGCCACCTGGCCCGACGCCCGTCTTCGGTGTCAGCTTAGAGGTAAGTTAAGCGACATTACGGGCTGCCCTAAAAACCCCACGAACCTAGAGTGGGACAAAGTCGTATTACCCCCCCCCCCCCCCCCTGTATTGTATTGAGTTTTGGATGGCAGGGGGTGTGCTGGCGTCGCCGGAGACCGCACAGCTGCGCGCAGCGCTGGAAGCCGTGCTAGCCGCGCCGGCAGCCGCGCGCCGCGTGCGAGGAGGGGGCGCTTTCATTGGCGTCCACGCCACTTTATCCAAGGGAGACTTCTTCTCAATCGAAGGTATGATACTATCAAACCAACCAAATCGTGACCCACCGTGGAATCTTTTCGTAGAAAATGTCATGGGATGTCCCATCCCATGACGTCCCAGTGGGTCACGACATTGAATCGCCTGACAAGGAAAATCATTACGACACTTACGAAGAAAGTTCTACGGCGGGTCAGGAATTAGACGAAACGGATCAACAGTCTGCCAGCTTTACGAGTATGCTTTGGGGTCAACGCTTCTCTATAGGATTAAGAATAGGTATTTCTAATGCCCTGGACACAGTCCCATAACAAATTTTATATGTAGATGTTCTTTATAACCGGTTTTCTCTTCTTGGAGTGGTTACTGATGGGCGGGTTAGTTTCTTAAAGGCTGGTGTGTTAGCAGGGGTGCCTCTCGAGGACTTGGCGCTGCGCTGGGCGGCAGACAACCCCGACAACAAGAACAACAACGAGAACTGCCTCGTCCTGACGGCGGCGGGTGAGGCGGCCGACGTCGACTGCAACAGCACCAAACCCTACCTGTGCCTCAAGAGAATCATTAAAAACGAGGAACTTAATATTTGCGGCGAAAATAATAATGGTAAACAATTGAAAATCGACCTCCTCTCAATTTTGCAAGAAGATTTTAACATCAGGGTCGTACGATACAAGTTTATGTATATACTAGCTGTTGCCCGCGACTTCGTCTGCGTAGATTTCGGTTATCGCTATCCCGCGGGAACTAAATAATTTTCCGAATAAATAGTAGCCTATGTTATTCCTGAATATTCAAACTATCTTCTTACCAAATTTCATCTAAATTGGTGCAGCGGTTTTCCCGTGAAGAGGTAACAAACAGACAGACAGAGAGACAGAGTTACTTTCACATTTATAATATTAGTTAGGATATTAAACACCCAAGGCCCGGGAACAAACATTCGTATCCATCATACAAACATCTTCCCGAACCGGGAATCGAACCCGGGACCTCAAGCTTCATAGTCAAGGTCTCTAACCACTAGAGCTATAGGTATTGTCGTCAAAATCCTAACGAATATTATAAATGCGAAAGTAACTCTGTCTCCCTGTCTGTCTATTTGTTACCTCTTCACGGGGAAACCGCTGCACCAATCTAAATGAAATTATTATTAATTATTTATATTACTATTAATTACATAGGCTACTTTTTATTCGGGAAAATTGTATAGTTCCCGCGGGACAGAAATAACCGAAATCTACACGGATGAAATCGCGGGCAACAGCTAGCTAATAATAATTTATTTGTTAAAAGAGGGTTTAAATAAATAATCTTAAAACTAGTCTGTATCTCCACTATCCAATCGGCCTTGTTGCAGGGTACTTGCTAAATATGACAACGAACCGGTGCTACAAATGGCACGGCGAGCGGCGGAGCTGGGCGCGCGCCGTCGCCGCCTGCGCCGCGGAGCGCGCGCGTCTCGCCCGAGTCTTCACCGCTGAGGAAGCCAATACCCTCAAACACATTTTCGAACAATCCATACACAAGTCACAATATGGAAGCCAATTTGCGTTCATTGGTGTCCACGATTGGTCAGGTTTAGGGGACTGGCAAACCGTACAAGGTAAAACTGATGCACATACAGTCAGCAGTATAAGTAGCTAAGCAAACCGAAGCGGTCACCGTCCGGATCGCTACCACCAATTTACTCGCTAATCCTGCCGCTAAGCAGCAGTGATTGCACTGTTGTGTTCCGGTGTGGAGAGTATGATAGCCGGTGTAATTACGGGCACAAAAGGCATTTCATCTTAGCTCTCTGGGTTGGCAACGCATCTGCAAACCCCCCCCCCGGGGTTGCGGGTGCCCATGGGCAGTGGTGATCACTTACCATCAGGTGACCCACTGCTCGTTTGCCTTCCTCGTCGTATAAAAAAAGCAATGATCTGCACAAGGTCTTAGTCTATAACAACAGTGCTTAGATGATTGTGACCACTGACCATTTCGGTTGCTTAGCTACTTACTTAGTGCTGCTGACTGTACTTAACTTTTCCATTAAAATTTATTAGGTACTCAAAAAAACATCACAAAGACGAAACTCTTTTAGGATCTCTATTTCCTTCTGTCCGTCACAGACTTTTTCTTCTGCAAAAAAAGTAGAAAGATATGTTTTCAGATTTTTTCATCCCGATTGCCAAATATTGATATGTTTCGTACTAATCCGTAGTCCTTCCTATGGCAGCATACGTTCGGCGGTAGCAAAACGCAAATTGCACTCCGCAGGCTCTGGCGCGGCTGCTCGGCTCAGCTGACGGCGACGCACAACTATTGCTAATGTTTTAGGAGACATATCAGCGGGTCATTTGATGATAATAATCATCGTCGCACCATAACACCCACAGATGATCAGATATTAACCTGTTTTTGACTTGCAGGCGAGTCAGTTTTAACGGCCAAGGCCGAGGCATGGAACGCTTCGTCGGTCATCAGTTCCTCGGAGCATTTCGGGCAATGCGGGGTGCTCCGCCGCGGTCAGTACGGGGAGCCGGTCACCGCGGCCAGCTGCGACTTCATCCTCGGCTTCATTTGCGAGAAGATTCACCTTCACACTCCAATAACTAATGCGCCAGCATCACCGTAGTGGAATCCGGAAATGGGGACGTCCTTTTTCGTCCATGGATTAAGAATCTTAAGGTTAAGATTTCGTCCATGAATTAGAAAAGGTGCATGAAGTACAAAATATGTGTACAAAAAATATAAATTTAGTATTTTATTTTATGTGTATCTTATGTGCCTCTTGTCCCCGGTGACGTCAACCAGTCGCTTTGCCAGTTGACTGATGAGGTCCTTCGCCCCAGGGCCCCACGGACCGAGGGTCTCGACGCCGACGGCAACGAAGTTGTATCCGGCGTCGAGACCCCTGTACTTCCGTTTTTTGCCATCTTTGTGTCTTATGTGTATATAATCAATTAAGATAGGAGTGGTCTTCAAGGAATTACCATTTAGAATCTGCTGTCAACTATTAATTTGAAGTACTTAGTTTAACTTGAGTTAACTTGAGTTTGTACTTGAATTTGTTTTTTTTTTGTAAATTGTATTTGTATCCTGGTTTTTTTTGGGTATAATAAAGTGTTTACTTACTTACTTACTTAAATTAAATATTTTTATTTGAGTTAGGAGAGGTTGCCTTTTTAGAAAACCTTAATTGTGTCACCCTATACATACCTGTAATATTAGACAGGTTTAAAGGTGGTGGAATGATACTTCGGGAGTAGTTCAGATCGAATTCCTTTATTATTCACTAACACCTATTTTTATAATCATGGGTTGTCGCTGACACAAGCAATATGCGTTTATGTAGCAATAAACTATTGTGTTACTGCTAAAAAAGTGGCCAATTGCCATGCTACAT
The DNA here is from genome assembly GCA_963691665.1 of Clepsis dumicolana. Classification (NCBI taxonomy): domain Eukaryota; kingdom Metazoa; phylum Arthropoda; class Insecta; order Lepidoptera; family Tortricidae; genus Clepsis; species Clepsis dumicolana. Next base: position 17,643,197 of record OY829509.1, read on the forward strand.
ACCTATATAGGAGGTATAATTATTAATTTATCCAGTGAAAATAATTAACAACCATTAGCAGTACCTACCTTAATCATTGTATGTCTTACATCTGTTACAAATAAATGCTACGTACGTCCATAGAACGTTTGAAACAGCGTGGAAACCTAAATAACACTTGTCATGCCACTGTATTGTATCTCTGATCAGCAAATTGTAGGGTAACTCTAACTGCTACACAATTATTTTTACATATAAATGCTAATAAAGTAATAGTAATATTAGTACAGGTAAGTATTGTGAACATAAATGTAACAAAATAAATAAGTGGTTAATTATTTGGGCGTTTTTTATTCCGGAGATAAAAATGACAACTAAAAGTCTCAGTAATATGTGGAAAAAAGACATAAAGTATTAATGACTACAGTGCCCTAAGCACGACTTGTCGAATCCTGCGTCACGTAAAATCGAATAGTAAACTATAACGAGTTTGTATGACGTTTGGAACAGCGCCCGCCCGTGAGCGTATTTGGAACTAAAATTTAGTATGAGATTTCTCGATCTCGATACGATAACCGTAACGTAACGCAGGATTCGACAAGTTGTGCTTAGGGCACAGTTTGTGAGCATTTCAAATAGGATTCGGGTTTTAGAAATATTTCTGCTGTCAGTGGCGCTTCGTGTTAAAAGAAAGAGATGTCAATACAAATTCACACGAACTCGAATCCTATTCTAAGAGCTCAGGGACTACACATCCTTCTTCCACGAATGGTGCGGTAAGTATTCAGCTGTCATTTTTGTCGCCGGGATTTAAAAATCACGCCACAAGGGTACCTATTTACCATTGGGGTTCGGAACCCTAAATAAGTGCGAAAGACACATCGCGTGCGCGTTGATGTCTTTTATATGAGAAATAGTTGGAATCGATCGATAGAGGTTGGAATGAAAGAAAAACATGTCGTGTTGGGTTTCTGTCACGGATTCATGCATTTTAAAAATATGTACATTTAGGTACTTGCGTAGATAATTCCCATATTTTACTAGCGAGCTTTATAAGGTGGGTAACGATACAACTAGTTCGACTGAAACAAACGTGACGACTCAAGCAGACAAGGCAGTAACGGCCGCGGGTCGGCAACACACAATGCGCGGGAGGAAATATTTGAAGTGGCCCGACCCGACCCGACCCGCGCCCGACCCGCTACCGCTCTGTGTTTTAGCTCTAAACCCACATATTGCTCTCTTTTCGCTGCATATGTAAACCAGCCTTAAAGTTTATAAACTTTATTTGATTGTAGGCTCGTTGGAAAGTGCACACGATCACGCACGCCGCACAAACAAAGCTGTGCCCTAAGCACGACTTGTCGAATCCTGCGTTACGTTATGGTTATCGTATCGAGATCGAGAAATCTCATACTAAATTTTAGTTCCAAATACGCTCACGGGCGGGCGCTGTTCCAAACGCCATACAAACTCGTTATAGTTTACTATTCGACTTTACGTAACGCAGGATTCGACAAGTCGTGCTTAGGGCACTGGAAAGACTTCGTGAGATGTATCATTGGTAGGCAAAGTTTAATTTAACTATATCCCGTACTGAGCGGAGTTTTTTTAAGCAACTTTGGTTTGAAACAATCATGCGGCTCGCCTGATGGTTACAACTATAAGGGCATCACCTTTTAACGCCTCTTTTGTAGACCTTAGCTTTAGTAGCAGGGTCCCGTTGGCACCCTTTGGGTACGGAACCCTAAGAAGTATTGGTATGCACACGTGGCAAATGTGGGGCACTGACCTTGGCCTCCAGACTCTCGAGGTTGACGACCCCTCCCGTCTCCAAGGTTTGCTGGAACAAATAATGAACTAATTAGATGTAATTAACAAGTTTTATTTTCGATTTTTTACTGTGCCCCGAGCACGAATATTCGAACCCTAGTAGTAAATTTTATCGCGGAAATTGGTATGACGTTTTGAACAGCACCGCCCGTGAGCGTATGGTAGTAAAATCTAACATTAATTTTCTGGACGGCGATACGATAACGTTACTGCTTTGTCGCGTTGTTGTTAAGTTGTTATACAACAACAATCAACACGACTTAATTAACCCTCACACCTGGGAGGTATTGGGTAATGTATTGGGACGCATACAGCGGAATCTACCCGCTATTCCCCTGGCGATTAGATCAGTTGTTGCTTAACTCCATTGTTTAATTACGCGATGAGCATATAGCCATTAGGAAACATGCCCTAGATTTAGAAGCACCAAGGAGTTACATGGAGCGGTTGTTAAACTAATATAAGGAATCAAACATCTGCGTTACATTCGTGTATGTTACAATAATATGATATGAATATTTAATTATGTAAAAAGCTAGTAAATCAACACTACAATTAAATCATATTCAACAGAATAATGTGGCAAATTTGAAACTTATGCAAAAATTTGCAATAAAAAAAAGTTACGTTACAGTGAAGAAACAAGTCATCAAAATTTTTATACATAATATATGTAGTGTTTGTCCATTGTACATTTGTTTTAAATAAATTATTTCTTACCAATATATGTAGTTAATATGTAGTTAACGCAAAATATAGTGTTCTTGTTATTGGTCCACTACTGGACTAGGCATAAAATAGGTATATGGTTCACTAATGTTTTGTCGAAACTTGTTTAACAAAAGTTCATTTCACAACCAACGTTTCATATACTATTCATTACACAAACATGTTTTTTGCAAAAAAATGCTCATTTTATAAATAATTACTCGACAACTATACATTTAGAAACTTTGACACTTGACAAACATATGGAAAGACAAATCATTATTTTAAAAATGTTTTTTTCACAAATAAATCGTTTTTAAAATCGATTGTTTTGCAAAACGTGAATTGGTAAACATTGTTCCGTAAAAATGTCTTTCTGCGTAACGAAATGCATCGCGGTAGGTATGAAATTTATACTCGAATTTCGTAAATTTATTGCTCCTTGCTTATTGATTTCTGAATGGACTTGTAAGCCGGACTTCTAAAATTTTCGAGCAAATGTGTTGAAAAATATTATACTCAACACTCAACCCCAATTTCTGGACGGCGTCGACGGAGCTCCTATTCCGCGTACTTGAGGCGCTTCGCGCCTTGACGTAAGTCTAACCTAAACTAAACCTATTGTAAGCCTATTCATTCTCTCCGTCAGTAAGTCTTTCTGTCCGCCCGAACGTCCTTAAAATATTTAAATTATTTAAATAAAATAAAACCAGTGACAAAGTAACATACCAAACGTTGGTAGGTGATACGTTAGTTGACTATTTGATATCGTTATAAAATAACCTATTTGACAAATTATACGATACGAAATTAAAATTTGTGAAGTTATTATTAGATAAAATTAATTATTTGCGAAATCAGTAGTTGTGTAAAGATAATTTTAGGAATGATGCATTTGTCAATCGTTGGTTATGAAACGAAAATTTGCTAAATGACAGGCGACAAAGTGATAGGACACCTAGGTATATGCTATAATGTTAGTGTAAAAGGAATGCGAATCAGACTTTACATTTTGAACTCTTTTGACTAATATAGTATAGTATACTACTGGAGTATGAAGCGACGACCAGTTAATGTGGATCAATCAAATCACACCCGGTGGATGTGAAAGCACAAGACCGGTCTGAGTGGAAAGCTTTGGGGGAGGCCTTACGTCCTGTCCAGCAATGGACGTCTTTCAGCTGACATGATGATGATGATGATGATGATGATGATGATAGTATACTACTAGCCGATGCCGCGACTTTGCCTGCGCAGAACTCAGTTATCGCTAACTCTGTGTCGTCAAGATCGATTGAGGCGTGGAGGCTTCAAGACGGAACAAAACAGTTAGGATACCACCCTCTCAACCTTTTGTGCCTTTAGAAATTATTCGTACGAGTTTGCTTAACCACCGTCATATCCGCTCAGAGCTCTTCTGCGGCGACTGGATAATTCCCAGTGCCTATTAGCTCAAGCATGCCGGCGACATTACGAGTATGAGCTGTAGCTGTAGCTGTCAATTAAGGTAATAAAGACACTTTTTGTTCTGGCAATTAGCGGAATAGAGACGCGTCGCCGTCGCTGCCTTTCGCATGATCAAACAACCAATGCGGTAGGTTCCGCAACTCTAGCACGGTAAGGTCTCATCATCATGTCAGCCGAAAGACGTCCACTCCTCTGCAAAGAAGGCATTGTTTAATTGATTGTGAAAAAGTTCCACAGAGGGTGCGTGATTCGGTTTCTTCGTCTGCACCTATACTTACTTACATTTCTAAGTACTCACCAGCGACGCAGAGCGCTGCTGCGGCGTGAGGTCGCTGTCTCTTCGCGCGCGTCGCTCCTCGCCCGCGTCCGACAGCTGCCCCGACTTGCGCCCGCTGCCAAGCACAAACACTATTATAAACTCTTACTTAAAGTATTTGAGCTCTCGGCATAAAGGAGACACGGAGAACTCACTAAATAAATCATAAAATTAAACTAGTGGCTTTGTGTGGGTGTGATTTTTGAAAATTTCTGTTTTTTTATTGCCAAAAGAACCTACAAAAAAACTATACAAAATTGTAATTATCGAAATTGCTCACAAAACTTCACGAGAATCGGTTGATAAAGGCGAACTGTAGAGGAGAACAGCCGCGGACATCCGGACATACAAAAAGAATTTTTGCCCACGCTGAAACGGAGACGCTGCGCTCGCGCTCGCTCTTTCAAATATTGCAGTATTACAGGAATAGAGTGAAAGTGTTGTATCTGACAACCGACAGAACCACAAGGGCGCGCTGAGTAAGCTCTCGCCACCGAACCAAAACTATTGCAACCATTACTCAATTCTCTAAATAGATACACTTAGCAAGATATCAAATGGCGATAGCAACTAGTATAAGTGAATTTTCACAATAAAATTAACCTTGAGGCTCAACTCGGATTTCTCGTAACAAAGGTTGGACGTTACGTCGCTTGTGGCAGGCGAGGTTGTAATACTCCGACATACTATCTCGCCACGCTTTAACCTCGTAAAGAACACTAAAATAAAAAAAACTCGGCCAAGAGCGTGTCGGACACGCCCAGGATACGGTTCCGTAGCCGTGACGAAGAAGTTCTTCCATATAGGTGTATACCTATCCAATTTAGTACCTAGGTGATCTTTTTACTATGTAAATTTGGTCAACTATTAATCGTTATCCCATAAAGCATAAACTTAACGTGACTGTGCTCCGATTTTTTTACATTTACAAATACAACAGTTTCGCTTGTAGGTAGTATAGGAGGGAAGACTTCCACACGCCGTCAAAATTGTTGAATGGCCTATTATCCAACGATACTCCACACAGTGGAATAGATTAAGAAAAACTACACTTTACGTCTAGGGGAAGTACTTACACTAAAAGGAATTCCTAGATTTTATTCTACCTCTGTGTCGTCGTAATTAATTACAGCTTTCCAGTATCAAAAGTCTCGGAGCTACGCGGCGGACAAACGGACAGACCGACATGACGAACGTATGAGGGTTCCCTGTGGGTTCATCAAACCGTAAAAATCTACTAGGTAGGTACGGAACAATTAGTAGGTACTCTGAGATTGCCGAAGACAAGATGAGACAGACAACGTACTATCGAAATAATTGATTTCTGACCCACAATAGAACGTTCTCTCGGTAAACGTCATAACTATTTTCCTTATAATGTCTGAGTTATAATGCGATGTCACTGTGACGTTTGATGTGAAAAGGTTCCACGGTGAGTCAGGAATCAATTTGATCGGTAGTACGTACTTGTCACACACTGATGCCAAACTTGCTCGACAAGTAATCTGTCTCATTTTTGTCCTGGGCAAATTTAGAATTGTAAAATTTTACTGTAACAAAAACTTACGTATGATAGGTAGCTACTGACACGTAGAAAGTGTAGACCTGGCTCCTATTTCGCCATCTTTACAATTGTCAGTTTTTGTATGACAATTCGAACTGGTGGGGGAGGACGGGCACCATGGGTTGAGAAGCCGGAGGTGTGCGGGTCGTTTTCAGAGACACCATGCCATTAACGACATTGTGCGGCGGGCTATGGTGTCGGCTAATGTGCCTTGTGTGCTCGAGCCCCCGGGCCTTAGCAGGATTGACGGCAAGCGACCGGACGGTCTTACTTTGGTTCCTTGGCGGAAAGGCCGTTGTCTTTTATGGGACGCCACGTGTGTAAGCACTTTTGCGGCGTCTCATTTAAGACAAACTTTGCGGTTAGCTGGTTCCGCGGCTGAAAATGCCGCGAAGCTAAAGCACGTAAAATATTCTGCCTTGGAGCCGGTTTATGACTTTGTGCCGGTTGCGGTCGAGACAGCTGGGCCCTGGGGTTCGGAGGCACTAGACTTATTTAGGGAGCTAGGTCGCCGACTCAGGGATAGGGGCTGCGATCCCCGCTCTGGATCGTGGCTGGTTCAACAGGTTTCCATTGCAGTCCAGCGAGGCAATGCAGCCAGTATAATGGGGACCTTTGAGCCGGACACGATACAGGGAGGGGGTTTATAGTTAGTATTAATTGTTGACGAACCATGTTGCGGATACCACTTTTTATGTTAATTCTATTACTAATTTTTGTCATTAATCCTATTGACGAAGCCTTGCGCTGACCTTTAGTTTGTTCATTTGTAATTTTTTTTTTTGTGATTGATTGTTTTTATTGAATAAATATTAAAATATTTTATTCGAACTACATTTCTTTGACAATATGAAGTGCGCTAAAACAAAAGCTCTTCAAGTCAGTAGTTGACACTGAATTTTCATTGAAATCTGACAATTGTGAAGTTGGAGAAACAGGGCCCTGCTGTTTATAGGCGCAGCCGAAAATACAGATTTACAAGATAATAACATGTGTTGGCCAATAACAGTGTAAAAATGATGAACCTTGGATATACATTAGTAGATACGCGGTCACAGTCAGATGCAGATCTATACGCCGTGAACGTGTTAGATGTATTGATAGCATTCACTGCGCACAATCGGCTATAAAACGCGTAATAACCACTGCGACTAATGTATGCCTCGCCGAGTGGGAACAAATCTTAATCATACGTGTCTTAGAACATATTGCTAATTGTTTTATGAACTAAAAAACAATTACTTTGCTCACCCGCGACCACTCAGTCGCAGTGGTCGCGGGTGAGCAAAGTAATTGTTTTTTAGTTCATAAATATGGACCTCCGCAAAGTAACGCCTGATTCAATAAATTGTTTTATTTCATTCTAAGGTTAAAAATGTTATGAGCCGTGGTAACTTACACTTATCCACATATTTAAGGCGATACGTTTGGGGGACGATAGAACGCGTCGTGTGTCAATAGAAAGAGGGCTAGATGTGCTGAAAATGCGTGGCGTAAGCACCAAAGTGTTTAAGATTGCTCTAGGTAAGACTCTAAAGACTGATTTTTGTCTAACCAAAAAGAAGAACTAATACTTAATTACTTATCTTTTCGTTTAATCGCAACCACACTAATTCCTTCTCACTCCGATTCAGAAACAATAAAATTGCCGAGGCCGGTTTAACTTAAAAAAATATATATTAAGGGTTTTGTTTGTTTACAATCAGATTTTCATCTTTGGGGTACTTAAGACTTTTTAGGGTCTTTAACTATGGGTAGAAAAATTAAACCTTTATTTTAAATGTTGAATGAGATGTTTGGAATCTAAAACAAACCTGAATATCCCGGGAGCGCCTTAAGTAAATTAAATTAAACCTTTATTTTAAATGTTGAATGAGATGTTTGGAATCTAAAACAAACCTGAATATCCCGGGAGCGCCTTAAGTAAATTAAATTAAACCTTTATTTTAAATGTTGAATGAGATGTTTGGAATCTAAAACAAACCTGAATATCCCGGGAGCGCCTTAAGTAAATTAAATTAAACCTTTATTTTAAATGTTGAATGAGATGTTTGGAATCTAAAACAAACCTGAATATCCCGGGAGCGCCTTAAGTAAATTAAATTAAACCTTTATTTTAAATGTTGAATGAGATGTTTGGAATCTAAAACAAACCTGAATATCCCGGGAGCGCCTTAAGTAAATTAAATTAAACCTTTATTTTAAATGTTGAATGAGATGTTTGGAATCTAAAACAAACCTGAATATCCCGGGAGCGCCTTAAGTAAATTAAATTAAACCTTTATTTTAAATGTTGAATGAGATGTTTGGAATCTAAAACAAACCTGAATATCCCGGGAGCGCCTTAAGTAAATTAAATTAAACCTTTATTTTAAATGTTGAATGAGATGTTTGGAATCTAAAACAAACCTGAATATCCCGGGAGCGCCTTAAGTAAATTAAATTAAACCTTTATTTTAAATGTTGAATGAGATGTTTGGAATCTAAAACAAACCTGAATATCCCGGGAGCGCCTTAAGTAAATTAAATTAAACCTTTATTTTAAATGTTGAATGAGATGTTTGGAATCTAAAACAAACCTGAATATCCCGGGAGCGCCTTAAGTAAATTAAATTAAACCTTTATTTTAAATGTTGAATGAGATGTTTGGAATCTAAAACAAACCTGAATATCCCGGGAGCGCCTTAAGTAAATTAAATTAAACCTTTATTTTAAATGTTGAATGAGATGTTTGGAATCTAAAACAAACCTGAATATCCCGGGAGCGCCTTAAGTAAATTAAATTAAACCTTTATTTTAAATGTTGAATGAGATGTTTGGAATCTAAAACAAACCTGAATATCCCGGGAGCGCCTTAAGTAAATTAAATTAAACCTTTATTTTAAATGTTGAATGAGATGTTTGGAATCTAAAACAAACCTGAATATCCCGGGAGCGCCTTAAGTAAATTAAATTAAACTTGCTTCATATGTATTGCCGCCCATTGCTACCTTGTATTTTCTTTGTGCCTTATTTCTTATCTTGACTGTTATGTGGTGTTCAATAAAGAGTTATTGTATTGTATTGTATTGTATTAGCAATAATTACTTGTTCAGGATTCTCGTTTCACGCAAGCACGAATTGTATTTATTTATGTACTTAAGTAACTTTGCTTTCAAATTGTGAGAATAATTAGTGTCTATAATCGACACCGAGCAGAAAACACGCGACACAAATGTTTAGTTAATATGTTCTGAAGAGGATCTGTTTAGTATGTTTTTTAGAGTTCCGTAGTCAACAAGGAACCCTTATATTATAGATTCACCATGGCCGTCCGTCCATCTGTATGTCCGACCCATGGCTCAGAGAGCCTTGGTAGCAAAATTTATGTATTATTTACCTACGCATGCATAGGTACAAGTGCATTATTATCATTTCATCTCTCATACTCGGAAAGTGAGGCATATCTTATCTAACACGCGGGAGGAAAGTTATGCATGGCTCCCCTAGGGAGTAAAAAAATATAAAAAAAAAACGCTAGATTCAGCCGGTACAATTCTTATGTTTTTATTATTTTTCATTATTGTTGGATATTATAAAAAAAACATGCTTAGGTACTCAATAATTATTAATACTTACAACATTAACGTAGTTTTTTTTGCATAAATTACACTTAAATGAAAAAAATACGAAAAAAGCAGTTTTCATTAATTAAAAAAAAAAACACTCGTTAAATGGCAATGGTATTCTGAACGCAGCCCATAGAGTCAAACTATTTGTTTCAATTTTAACATTGTAACTGACTTGTTTTACAAAAAATGTGTACTAAAATACATACTGTTATAAATGAATAGGTATTGTCTAACTGCTTGATTGAATTTATAAAGTAAAGTAGTTCATTAATAAAATCTATTAAATAAAGACTAACAATAATTATTCTGACCAGCGATTAATTTAGGGAAAAAAAACGCTTAAAAAAGCGTGAAATTGGCGCGAAAGCATTGTTTGTCTTTTCTTCTCTGTGGTCGCGGTGAGCAAATCAATATTTTTTTTACATAAATCTTTTTTCTTAAAGATTTATGTTTTTTTTATTTTCCTTATAGTCGAAATGAAAAGCAGGGTGTATAACTCTGGGAAAACGCCAATTTCAAACTCTAATTATTAGCACCCTCGCGTTGCTCGGGTGCCAAAATATCTCGTTAGAAATTGGTCCTTTTCCTCCCTCGTTGAACAATCTACTATTGATTGTGATGACTAAGCGAGTAGTAGAAAAAATCTTTTAAAAATGTTGTTTTAGGATTCAACATACCTTCTCTACACGAAAAGTGGGAGTGTTTTTTATTTCTCATCTAGGTATCTTATGGTGTACGTCTTTCAAAAATGTCGAGCATATGCAAATACGAATAAAAAAACACACACATTTAAATTACATACATATTGTATATGTATGCAAGGACTTTTTGGTACAACTTAGCTTCCATTTTCATTCTAAAGAGGCCTAACATAAATTCAATTAAGCAAAATCCAGTGCTCATTAGAGCCGTACACTCAGCCACAATAATGGCTATCTTATTGGCAACGTGCGCCTGCGCTCAGAATCCCACGATATGCTAATCCTCGTAACTCCATACTCGAACTACACCACACCGCGCGAGCCACCCAAGCCGTGATCAACACGAAAATAACCGGTTCCTCAACGAACTAGTTTATTTTATTACCAACGATAACATAATCATAATTTTCCAATTATTGTGTTTTTTATGATTATTTCGAATCACCATAACAGTAATTTTCTACGTGATTAACGCAGCGTGGACGCACAGTGTTATTGACTTCGTGACATGCTCGACATTTATTGATGTCTCCATCACACACATCTCTACAATATTTGTAAAATACTAAATACCGCCTACGAAAATTATTCGTTGTAGCTACACATTTATGCAAAGAAAAAACAACATACTTAATTAATACTGGCTTAATGGAATATTAAAATACTATCTTAACCTTCCAAACAATTTTGCAGTGGATCACGGCGGCTAACCAAAACTTACTTGAGAACAACCAGCTATACTTTAAATTACTTTTTGGGTTAATTTATCATTTTATCATAGTGAAGTTTTACAAATCATGCCAGTGAAAAAATTGAAATTCCTCCTGATTAATGGAATGGAATGGATTAATGGACCTTAGTGATTATCATTAACTAGTCAAATTTTAATTCAAGCGGAAATTTCCTAGCAATTGACAGATTTTCACCATTTTACACGAGTGGTATTTCCTGATCCCTGCTGACCACAACAACATCTTATTTATAGCCTTTTCATTGCACTTCACGTTCTTTATTCATAGTCTTTAATTTATATCACTAGAATAGTATTTAGTAGTTAGGAGAATATCAGTTAAGTACCTGGAGTTAGCGAGCTTGCGGTGCGCGCGGCGGCCGCCGCTGATCATGGACAGCGTGGACATGACCGCCGACATGGCGACGCCGGTGCAGGCTCGCGCGACCTGCGACAACAGACAGACAATCATTTAAGGGAAGTAAAATTAAATTACCTTTAATCTATCCATGCCAGAGAACTATATCGGGATAAAGAAGAAAAAGTAAGACGGGCAAAAATTTCTTCCCGTACTACCAAGCAGTCCATGTATAGTAGTACTATGGGAAGAAAATTCTACCTGCTCTACTACTGACACTGTAGTAGAATATCGTAGTCACTCTCGTCATCTTAGAAAACGTAGTTAAATAACAAATTTTAACATTCTATTACCTATAATTTTTTAGAGTTCCGTACCTCAAAAGAAAAAGGGAAAGAATGATTGATGAGGAAATATTTTTAGTGTATTTTGAGGCACGAGAGAGAAAACATAATAGAGAATTTCAAAACTTAACTCGTATCGTAAAACCACATGTTTTTAAAATGCTAATGAAGCCATACCATCGAGATACGTATATTATGTCCGTTTTTTAATGCATGCAATTTTGCGTAATAAAAAAATCAACGACATGCTTAATTATTCTCCAGCTCATAATCATTGGTCATTTTAATTCAACGATTCGTTTAAAATCGCATTTCGCCGATTATGGGTCCATCTGACTTGGATTCGGTGATTTCTATAATTTGTTTTGTTCTGACTTTCTCTCTGAACAGAGAAGGAATAAGTCTGAAAGCCAGCGTGGGTGCGGCGGTTAATACTAATCTTCGCCAAAACCTCGATTATCTTAAGGTTTGGTAACTATAATTGTACCTATAGTTAAGTAATTTTCAAGTTTGCCGTAGTATTTTATAATGTTTTTATTGGTCTAATATTACTTTATTCATTTTTGACATTAATTTGTGACATCCAATTTTTTTTTATATTATTTTATTTGTGTATACAAATAAACATGACAATTTTAAATAAATAAACGTGACAATTTTAATACAAATTCTCCTAACTTGACGTTGTAAAAATAAATTATGATGTAATTTTATATTTAATGAATAAATAATCTAATCTGAATCTAATCGTAGGTTACAGGAGTTTCATCACCTAGTTCAACACAAGTGGAACTAAGTAGGTATGCTTAATTTTATAATTCCTTTGGTAATTGACATGAGTATTATAATAAAATTGTGTAATTTATGTAGTTATGATGTATTGGTGTGCCTTGGTGTAACCGCAGAGGTGGTTTGCGGCGCGCGAAGGATGTCGCGGCTGCGCAGTGGTCCGGTCACTATCACTCTTAACTGGCGTTGTAATAAGGTCCACGAAAGCATTGTAACATTGACATTGTTGCGGTCGTAGTCGACGCGCCGGCGCATGGTCGCGACGTATGGTCGCCACGCCACCGACTCATATCGTATGATACCAAATTGTTTGGTTAACAAAGGACGTTTATTTGAGGTACTTTACTTTACGTTGTTCAATTTATTTGCAAGTTACTGACTTCTTTCCGGCGTTAGCTAAAAAATAGGTGCCAAGCCTAGGCAGGCAGGCATGGCATAATATTTACTTCATTGGCCAAAAATTAGGATAGGTATTGTTGTGGGAGATAGCTCTTGTATTCGAACGGCCGCGTGTGAAGTGTGAATCTGCTCGTTGCACAACTTCAAGTGGAATGTTAATTACTATAAAAGCAATTAGTATTTTACGGCCTTTTCCGAGTTTAGAAATATAACATTTCACTTTCGCGCTCCCACGGGCCGCTTCGATTTGAATTGAATTAGTAACTTAATTTAAAACTCTTACTTTAACTGCAAAAAGTAAATTAATAACTCACATCTGTTCTACAAGTGAACAATGAACTTTTACAAATTAACGTAATCGTAAATAATTCGCCGTCATGGCTTTCTTTTAAAACTCCTTGTTTATGTAGCGGGATGTAAAAATAATACATTTTATTTAAATAAATTACTGAACAATTACAGCATTCCGTGGCGATGTGCGCGTGCGGCGCTCGCAGTTGTCATTACGGCAGGCAGTCATTAACTGCTCTCACTGACATCGACTACATAAATGCTGCTAACTTATCCAACGCCATCTAGTAGTAGAAAAGTAGAGTTTAGCCCGAAATGTTTCGGACTAATTAGCGAGCGATTCGCTGCTGCCGAGTCATACGCTCCCAGGCAGCGGGAGGACATAATACATGAGTATCCTTGTTATTTCACTTTGATCGAGTCTCACGGTAGTTTAATTGTCATCAAGGAATGCTTAGAACTAAAAAATAATAATTGATTATTCGTATGCTACACGCCTTTTTATATTGCTAAGATTTATAGTCTTCTTTTGCCTATTTAAAGCCAACATTCTCAAGCCGCGTTACAGAGTTGTTGTTCAAGAGTTGTTGTTCAAGAGTTGTTCAAGTTTTGTAATAATTGTGCAAACGAGATTTAGTTCTCTGGTTAAATCTATTGTCTCTTTTTATACGACTACATAACAAATGTTAGAAGTAAATGATAAATGAGACATGATAGCGACAGTATCCTTATAAGCTGCGAACCATGCGAGAGGCGAGAGTAACTAGATCCACTTAGATTTACGTTTTTATGCGGCGTAATAACCATGTCGGTGTAATGACGAGCGGTACCGGAGCTCTCGGAGTGCTGTATTTAACTGGCACATCATCAGAACTGTGTCTAGGCAGATAGAGTCATAAAGGTAGGTTAAGGCCCGCAAATTGACTGTAACTCGGCCAGGCCCGGCCGGTCCTGGTGGCAGAGGCCTGCAATCATCCCGCCTGCAGCGGCGCACGCGACTACGTCGACAGTTATGTAATAAAAGGGCAGAGATTGTATTCATTAAGATCCAGAGGATACTCGCCTCAAACCTACTGGAATCGTGTACTTAAAAGTTGACCACAAGTTTTCAATCGAGCGAGCGCTAGGTAAGTAGTACATGACTCAATATTGTTGTCATTGATATAGTTTTTGCTTTTGTTTTTTACGACCAAATTCCGCCGAAAACCGGCACCCATTTCAAGGCCTTTTATGATTTGACTCACTGATTGGTAGGAAGCGGCCCAATTTAAACTTGAATTAGTGTGAAACGTGCAACTGTGACTGTGATTGTCGGCGTGCAATTAACCCGCGGCCGCCATTAGATTATTTACCGTTCCACTACACACATTAACGACGCGCTCACTTGTTTGTAGTTCAATAATACAGTTTTAACAACGACCGGTTTCTTCGTTAATCTGTGTAAGCTTCAGTTCACAACTATTTAACGCTAAATGTGAATTTGTACAAGCAATGTTTTTGCGTAGGTACATTGACGTTTATTGTATACACACATTATACACATCTTCATGATCGTGATTCAAAATTTGCATGAAAGTGACAGTTGGGGATTAATGATTGATGATATGAGAAGAGCAATAAATAGCAATGATTGTTGGCCGGTTTGTGAAAGTGGGACATCCTGCGCCGCGCTGATGGGCGACGGCGCGGGAGTGCAGGAAATTAAGGCGATAGTGTTTAGCGGCGAACGTCAAACCAGTTCGAAAAATACTATAATTTTAATCTAAGTCAAGTATTGATGAAATCCTTTTCACACACCTTCGTGGATAGCTTGTCACTTGATCAGCAAAATGCTCAGCTCAATAGGGTCCTTTTATTTAGTCATGCAGCACTCTTTGGCCTGGAATGAACAGGCTTTAGTGACGTAGGTACGTGATTATGTTTATTTTCTTTGTTTGTTAAAATAAGCGTAAATGTCTGTGTGGGCGTGTCAGCGGCTAGCGACTAGACTTTGTGCGCAATTAGCCTGCTGGGCTGGCATTCCTGTGTTCTGATACTCGCATAGGTAACATTGTTTACTGGGCCCCTATTTCACCAACTTTACAAATGTCAGTTTTCAATGACAAATCGGCGTCATTTGCTGACTTGAAGAGCATTTGTTTTAGCGCGCTTCATATTGGGGAAGAAATGTAGTTTTGAAAGAATATCGTACTACGTTTATAAAAAATAATCTACTATCTTACTATATGTATATACGAAATTAAGCAATCTTACTTAGGTTTACAAAGTAGGGCATGTAAGATGTATACATTTACGAAAGAAAACATAATAGGTACTTACTTACATTTAAAACCGTCTAATGGCATGCAAATGTTTATACGCTAGCTAGAGCAAGTCCAAGCGTTACATGACTGATACACATATACTTCTGGTTCGGAAACAAGCCGTGATGCAATGAGAATACAAATTTGGTGATATTTACGGCTGATTCTCGCCATAATGTTGTATTATGAAAATGCTGTTGCCTTCACTTTTGCACGAAATTGGTACCAAAAACACGCATTTATCGGTGACAATCTGACACTTTAGTTTACCGTTGGCGAAAAAACGAAATTCTTTTCGATTTAACTTTTATCAGATAAACCAAATATAGAGTCAGTTATGTGGGTTCGTACAAAGTAGCATTGGTTGCTTTACGAATTCTTAGACGAGCGTCCATTTAGGCTCTTGCGTCAGCGCCAGTAAGATACATCAATACATTATGGTGTTGAAAACCATCGGTTTGGCAACGGCTTCGATCCCATTTACTGACGATACGATCTCGACCGAAACAATGCATGCCCGACCAGCCTCGCCTTACGATACTGTCTAGTTTTTCAACGTGATTTCGGAATTCCCATTCCCACCCACGATTTATTTCTATGCCCATGTTCTTTTAATTCAACACTTTCACCAATGCTATGCAAAAACAAAAATACCGTATTTCTATCCATGCTACCAACCTCCCACACAAAGACTAAAAACAGTATTGTCCACAGACGAGCCGGCTTTATTCAAGTACCATCATCACCATCATCATCATTTATTCAGCAAGTAATAAGACACAACCACAAAGTAATAAGAACTATATAGCAAATGATAAGTACCTAAATTGAAAAACAATTAACTTTTTTTCTTTGGACAGTCGTGTAAAAATAAGAATCTACTGAATATCGAAATCAGTTTTCTGTCTGGTGAAGTTGGAGTGTAGGTACAATACCTAATATAAAAATAGATGCGAAAAAAAGCAAATATTTAAAACGAATGAGTACCTCCTTTTCTGAAGTCGGTTAAAAAGACATTAAAGTAGACAAGGGACTTCTCGCTTCAAAAATGTAACCTTTTTATAATTTTAACCGCCTTTGCCAACTCACAAGCAAAATTTCTTTATAATATCGTGGTGGCCGGTAAACGCCGCGTCATGTGAGGCAGATTGATGGCACGCCCGTCTTGGCAGATGGCATCATTATTACTCGCCCGCTAGTCCACTATGGCCACAGATAATAAATGTAACTAAGTATCTGTGGCCCCCTCGAGCACCTCTGCTTATCTCTCACACCCCGTTGCTGATCGCTAAGCGGATTTTTTTAAAGAGCGAACAGAGGGTCGAGCACGACTTTACGAATGCTGCGTAACGTTACGGTTATTGTATCGAGATTGAAAAACCTCATACAAAATTTTAGTTCCAAATACGCTCACGGGCGGGCGCAGTTCCAAACGTCATACAAACTCGACAACGTTTACTATTCGATTTTACGTTACGCAGTATTCGTAAATTCATGCTCGACCCTCGGAGATGCCAACTGTTACGGAAAGATATAGAGCGCTTTTGCTTTTTTACGTTGTGATGATGCGAGAAATTGTTAGTAGGTATTTCAGCTTGTTGGTATAATTTCGTCAGTCTGGGTTGGTGTGGGTTTTTGTCAACTTATTTTTTATTTTGTTCCGCTTTTGTATTATAACGTAAAACCCGTGTATCAATTAGAAACGTCGAGAAATAATTATTGTATATATATGTGCATCAGTGAAACAATTTCGTAAATTGCAGACAGCATAAGACTTTCTTAGGAACCCTCCCATGTTTGCACAATTTAATTTAATACAAGACATAGTTGCGCCCGCGCCGCGCAGCCCGCAGCTAGCCATTGAGTGTTCCTAGGTCATATAGCAACTAGTACCGAATGGCGCGAAAGGCACCATAATCTGCCCACCTCACTTTATATGCTAATACTGCCATAACTCGCCACGTTGCTGACAGAGCTCTATTACGAGTACCTATTCAATGTCCATAAAATATAATCGATGAAATTGTGAAAATAATATTAGCTACGTATTTGTTAATTTTACTTTTCACTACTATTACAAGTATATACTAACTCTTATTAATAATAATCAAAGTTTCAGTAAGATTGCGCTTGAAAAATTTTATCCATTATGAAGCAGGCAGGCAGGCAAGTACATAAGTATAATAGTATTTTAGATCCTCTAATCACCAGACAAACACATCTTGAAGTATACGCATTTTGAAGTAATCGTGAACATTAAAATTAATTTGATTCTCACTCATTTGTAATCCTTCGCATTTATCTCAATTCCATTCCACATGATCCTGTCTTCGGTAGCGGTGGCATATATATGATTGCTGTTATCCATTAGCTTTATCAAACTCGTATGGCATCGAATCGATTAAGAATTCAACAACAATTTGTTTAAGTCGTAACGCGAACAATCCCCGCGTCATATGGCAGGATTAACATAATCTTGATTGAATCAGGCGTTAGTTTGTGGAGGTCCATATTCACCAACTAAAACAATTAATTTGCTCCTGCGCGACGACACGTGCAACACAGCTACTTTATGCGACAAATAGGTCAGGTGGTTATGTCGAATAAACGTATGTATCTGTCTTGTAGCCGCGGAGGAGAAAAATAATTTATTTTAGTTTATAATAAATATATAATCTTGGTAAAAAAGTACTCTTAACTTGCCATTCGTACGCAAAAGTAAGTACTTAATAAGTATGAAATTCTAATATTAATTCAGCTATGTTTTAGTAAGTTTTCTACAATCATTTGTTTAATACAAACAGATATTTAAATTTGGGTTGTTTGTTTTTATTATTCTTTATTACTCATTTACGTTTTATGCAATAAAGAAAGTACTCCACAAACAATTCAATTCTTGTTTTTAGAAAAAAAAAAACTTTGTGCCAAGTTTTTTGAGGTGCATTCTTCTCATTCATTACACTAAAAAAAAATGACGTATAAAAGAGCACTCAACTGCCTACTTACTGAATACATGATTTGATAAGTACAGATGATAAATAATCAAATTAAAAATGTAAAGCTGGTACCTAAGTCAAAGACTTCGGTTTATTGCTCCCGTTGTAAAAGTTAAAATCTCGTAAAAGTGGAATCTTCCGTTTATGGCCCATTACTGAAGTGAGTTAGTTATTCGTAATCATGTAATCTGTGGAACATCAACCCAAGTTTTACGAAATAATTTAACTGAGGAATGGAAGAAATGGCTCCAAATTGAGGCTGCCCCGGACCGGTTCGGGCCGCCGCGGCCCGACGCCGCAACTAACTTATTTTTTGAACTTTTTATGAGATGAAGATTACCCTTAAACTTACTAGCTTCAATGAGTCTGCACAAGCTTTTTCGCATGGTACTTTGAAGACGAAATGATGGAAAGATGAACTGAAAGGTCAAAACCAGTAGTATGTTCGCTGAGCCGGTGCAGATTACATAGTAAGTAAGTATGTACAGGTATTAGCCGATCGTCGGTACCGCGAATACTTGCGCCGGCGGCGCAACCGCATTACACTTGAAACAATATGCTTTGTGATGTACACAGTGCACACTTACCTTAAGTACTATATTATCATTCATGTTCAGTCGGAATGGTTTTGATTCGTAAGACCAATCCTAACCTAGTTGCGGCCTATGCCACCCGTCATGAACGGTATTTGGGTAACGTTCCATAATATTCCATCGTCAAACAGACGCGACGGTTAGATTACCATCCCACAAGTCTGTGTACATACCCACTGCTAGAAAGTAGCAAGTCATTGAATCAGGACGCGATTCACGCTTCATCGCAACTTTCCTCAACAGCGCGAATCTTTGCCGGAAATCTGCGACGACTGTTTCCCGGCTATCGGCGCTATTATCAATTAGACTAATTAGCTATTTACGTAGGTGACTGTGAGCGCCACACGCGAGGCAATACAAAGGTAAGTGTATGTTACAGTTGACACGTGACGACGCGTAATGCAAATTATTTGTTTAGAGCGATCGAAAAGCAAGCAAGCAAGACTCTCTTTTTTAAGCACTTAATCACCTGCAAGCTCGAAGTTTAAGTACTTAAAGTAAGAATTTTTGGTTCTACCACATTTTGTTCACTGTAGAAAGTCCAAGTAGTCATACAAATACCTCCTGGATTACTCTCAGTACAAAACAAATATACATGAATTAAAGAGGCCGCTGCGCCCGCGCCAGCTTCATTAGGCTTATGCCGACAATGACTAATGCTAATTTTCCATGACTTCCGCTGGCCGTTTATTTTTCACTGTGAATTATCAGACTTGTTGGGAGGATTTTGTTCTAATTTATTTTATTTTACCCTTTTTTCCGCTATAAATAAGATAAAACGCAAATATTCATGCATTTTGGTCACTATGGCTTTGTCATAGCGACCAAAATGCATAAATATTTGCCATGCATTCAAGATATTAAAGGGTTTAGGGAATACCTATTGGCTCCTTTGCGCAAATGATGGATACCTACCTCTACCGTATTCTCATTACATACTTAAATGTCTCAGTGGTTCAGTAATTGCCCTAATCTTTCTAGTCTTGAAGAGATCTAGATTGCATCTGTCC
Organism: Clepsis dumicolana; assembly: GCA_963691665.1. Classification (NCBI taxonomy): domain Eukaryota; kingdom Metazoa; phylum Arthropoda; class Insecta; order Lepidoptera; family Tortricidae; genus Clepsis; species Clepsis dumicolana. Next base: position 17,663,189 of record OY829509.1, read on the forward strand.
AGAAATACAGATGATCGGATAGAGTTCCATTTGGCAATTTTTATCATTAATAGGAAAGAGCGGCATGTGTGGGATGGGGGTAAATAAGCTAGTCAGTTTTTTTTTAAAGAAAAAACATAAATTTCTAAAGAAAAGAATGACACTGCCCTAAAATTAGTGCGGACTATGCTTTTGCATATGAGAAACAGTGAGCATTTTCTCAAACAGACATTAGAGATGCGTTGCCAACCTCGACGGCTGAGATGAAATACCTCCTATATGCCCGTAGCTTGAAATATTTTGAAGTCATTGAAGTCACCAGCTCTACAGTTTTCCGTTACAATAATAATGTAAGGTTATAAATATAAGAACAAGTTGGAATCGGGATGGAGGCGCAGGGTTTTAGTCGGTGTGTCCCAACATGCGTTATCGGTCAAGTGCGAGCGCGGCCAAGCGTGGCGGCAGGTGCTGCGGGAGACGGTTCCACTTGGTGCTACTGGTCTACTGGTTGTTATTTCATTTATCCGCTGTGGTATTTTATTTCTAAAATAATGTGCCTTGAAATTTTAATTAATAACGGGTTTCTTATTAGTGCATTATAAGCTTGCGCTTGAATTTAGATTACAATCACGCCTGAAGGAAAGCAAAGTAGTGTTCTAAAATACTTAGTCTGTCACAAGTGACCGCAGCACGATTTAAATTCCCCATAGGACACACCTATTCATTTTCGTCGACGACTATGAGTATAACTTACTAGGTTAGGCTAACAGTTACGACAAATCGTGAAGCGCCTAAACTACGTACACGAAATAGGAGCTGTACGACTCTGAGTTGAGCGCTTTGAAACGTATCTGTTAGAAAATAAAAATTTCTAGGTTACTTTATACCATTTTTTTTGATAAACTTGCACTTTAATTAAGTAACTACTTAAAGTGCAGTTGTCGCTGAATATAATAATGTCAGCGTTCAAATGGAGATATTGTGGAAGGAGTAGTCACAGTAGTCACTAAATAACAATAAAGTAAATAACACGTAACAAAAACTAAAAAAGTATATTATAAGATAAAATATTAACAAGCACCAGACGCGTGTACGTCTTACATTACAAAACAGTTGCGCCATAGTTGTTCTATCAACTACATATTCAGGTCTACTAATATCAGTCAATAGTGAATGACTTCTTGGAATCTATACATTGCTCAACCAGTTGGCTTCAGTAAAACAACTTAAACAACATGTTCCTAAGTAGGTACAGTCTACAAAAATGCGAGTTCCAAGTGGAAGCGCCCGCGCCGGGCAGGGCGCAGGGCGCAGGTCGCGCGGCGTGACGCTCCCACGGCGCGCGCGCAGGTTCTTGCTCCGCTTCCCGCCGCCGGCACAATGACAGGAACTCGTTACGACATCACTGGGTTCCTGTGTAGTCTCAATTGAATTGTCTAAAGCAGTTTGGGACGAAGCGAAGAAGAGAAATTGTTAACGTAGAGATAGTCGTAAACCGAAAACGGAATGCTTCTCACATGGAAAATAATAAAGTATCTTTATTTTTTCCTACTTCCACTTTCTTGTCTAGCCAGTGGCTGAATGACCAACGCCGAAGACCAATTTGATTGTACTTGAGTATTGCCACAGAATAATAAGGTATTGAGCCTATATAGGTATACCAGGCTACTCAGAAAGGGGTATGTATTACAATACCGAAGTACGAAAGACCGAATTTCACAAAGCCTATGGAACGGAAGGCCGAATATTAAGAAGTCGAATGTTTATATGACCGAAAGTTCAAAATCCCGAAAACACGGCACATAGCTCGCAGAACTGATGGCCGATGGGGTCAGAAGGTTCTCGAATGGCGTCCACGGACTGGGAGACGAGCTGTCGGTTGGCCTCCAACAAGATGGAGCGACGACCTAGTAAAGATCGCGGGACCGCGGTGGATGCGGTAAGCACAAGACCGGTCTGAGTGGAGAGCCTTGGTGGAGGCCTATGTTTAGCAGTGGAGTCTTTCGGCTGTCATGATGATGATGATGATGAAAGTATCTACAACATTACTTACGTACGTAAGCCAGACATTGAAATGTCGAATGTTTATTTGACCGAAAAGTTTAAAATCCCGAAAGTTAATATACCTACTTATCCGCCACGTCGTTCGCTTCAAAATTTTAAAACCCTTTTTCGACCACTTCTCTGTATCCAATTGAGCTGAAATTTGGCATACTTATGCAAGTCTGGTTACAATACAATAATCTCGTAGTGAAATTCTGTTGGTTGGGCCAGGATCGTCTCCATAGGAAGGAACTCTTCAACGGTTGATGGTATCGACTTGAAATTAAATTTGTAATTATACCTGCTGACATAAAACTATAAACAAAAACTGAAGAACTTATTTTAGGTTATTAGGTTAGGTTAGAATTGCGTCAAGGCGCGAAGCGCCTCAACTACGCGGAATAGGAGCTCCGCGACTTTTTCTCGCAGCTGTTGAATTACAGTGAAATAAACGGATCACTCACGTATGTCAGTCGAGTATAGCCAGACATGTTTCGGACTAATCTACTCTAGGCCTATACCTATCTAGGGCTATACTCGACTGACATACGTGAGTGATCCGTTTATTTCACTATGATTGAGTCTCACGGTAGTTTCATGTTAAAAGCTGTTGAATTATCATTTGACTAAATGTTACTTTAAAACAAACTAATTTTGCGACTCAAAACTAACTTTGAATTTTGCGACTCACAACTACTTAAACTAACTTTGAATATCTGCGAGAAGAAGTCGACGGAGCTCCGCTTCGCGGAGCTCCTATTCCGCGTAGTTGAGGCGCTTCGCGCCTTGACGCAATTCTAACCTAACCTAATAACCTAAAATAAGTTCTTCAGTTTTTGTTTATAGTTTTATGTCAGCAGGTATAATTACAAATTTAATTTTATGTCGATATCATCAACCGTTGAAGAGTTCCTTCCTATGGAGACGATCCTGGCCCAACCAACAGAATTTCACTACGAGATTATTGTATTGTAACCAGACTTGCATAAGTATGCCAAATTTCAGCTCAATCGGATACCGAGAAGTGGTCGAAAAAGGGCCTTAAGTTGGCGCATAAGTAGGTAAGTATATTAACTTTCGGGATTTGAAACTTTTAGGTCAAATAAACATTCGACATTTCAATGTTCGGCTTTGCGATCATAGGTCACATCAAATTTACTGTCAAATAAAAATACTGTCGGTATTCTGAATTTTGATGTGTTAAGCGTCGGCATTTCAATTGTAGGTATTATGATTTGTCGGTATTGTAATACATACCCCTCAGAAAGTATTGCGAAAAAAAAAATTACGTATGAGAGAGTGGCCAGTTATAATCAATCTTGAAAACATGATTATTTATAAGTAAAAATAAGTGGGTTCCAATTTCAAAATTTCCCTCCATATCGTTTGGGAGCTAATTTAAGTCATCGTGTCTCATTGAAAAATGGATCTGCGCCGGGAACATTTTCGCGCTATGATTTTTTACGATTTCAGGTGTCGCCTGAAACCGGACGAATCGTACGATAGACTTCAAATGGCATTCATGAATGAAGGCCCTTCTAAGGCAACCGTGTATCGTTGGTATAACGAATTTAAGTACGGTCGATCAACTTTGGGGGATGAAGAAAGAGGTGTTCGTCCTTTGACGGCTGTTACGGAAGAAAACGTGCTAGCAGCGAAAAATTTTATCCAAGACCATAGGCGAATTACGTATCAAAAGATTCAACACATACTGCAAATTGAATCGGGAAGCCTTCACGAGGTTCTACACGTGCATCTTCGCGTAAGGAGGATAGTTTCACGCTGGGTGCCGCACAACCTCACCGATGCTCAGAAGCAGGCCGGGTGGAATGGTGCCGTGATATGATAAACAAATTTGAAGCAGGCTCGTCCCAGCATGTTTACGACATCATTACAGGTGATGAGTCCTGGATTTATCAATACGATCCAGAAACAAAGCGCCAGTCGACGGTTTGGGTGATTCAAAACGAATTAACGCCTACGAAAGTGAAGCGGTCTAGAAGCGGAGGGAAGATTTTGATCGCGAGCTTTTTCAATTGGACTGGCTACTTGGTGTCAATTCCTTAGAAGCATCAACGCCGAATGGTCTACTACCAAATGCTTGGCAGAAGTTTTCTCTGTTGTGACCAACAAGCGACCAAACACAGGGCTCCGCGAGCTACTTCTCCACCACGACAATGCGCCCGCGTACACCGCGCTCAAAATGAGTCACTTCCTGGACAGCACGCCGGTCAAACTCCTGGGTACCCTCCTTACAGAACAGCCCTGGCACCGTGTGACTTCTTTTTGTTCCCAAAAATAAAAAATCATCTCAAAGGGATACAATTGTCGTCGCCGGAAGACGCGCTGTCAGCGTTCGAGCAGGCTGTAAGCGAGGTGTCTGCGGCTGACTGGAAAAAGTGTTTTGAAAACTGGTTACTTTGTATAGAGGCTGGTGGAGAGTACTTCGAAAAGATGTAATAAAAAAATATTTACCTATGGAACATTTTTTTTATTTTCGCAAAACTTTCTGAGTGTCCCACGTACCTACACCGCACCTTCTTTTATGCGATTACAGCAAACACGCCGGAGGACATTCAGGTTCACGAGTGGGTCTTTATTCTGCAATTTCATGCAACATTTAACATCACATCACGTTACTGATTGACAGCGCCTATTGCTGTTTGCCATTAATGGATAACTCGATACTATTCAATCCGAGAGCCTCCCGATAATGAGGCAGGAATACCGCAGTGTTTCCGCATTGACTGCCGCTGCACTGCCAACTGCCAACTGCCCAACAATTAGGTAATGCCTATGCGCAGCCGTTGATTAAGGCGGCGTTTCCGCCGCCGCATTGCTGTTGCCTTCTGCAGTACAGCGCGTGCGCATACAGCTGGGATTGTGAACGCAGCACGCGCTTAAATAACACGATTCATTGATCATCAGTGTTGCTGGAATTAGGTGTTAGCTAATTAAATGTAAATAAATAAATAATAAATATAACAGGGACAATATTGACAACAATTGATCAAATCCCAAAGTATAGGCAATACCTGTACTGTACGGCGTAATGTGGTTAAATATAAAGGAAATTTACACAATGTCAAAGTCTTCTCGCAGGTGCTGAAATTGAGCAACTCAGAGGAAGCTCAAATTTGCTTTACCGTTTTACTGTAACGATTTGAACGGAGCCGACATAAACCCCAAATAAATGGCGCCATTAATAATCTCATGAAATTAATGCACGGTTTTATGAATCCTTTAGAAAATTAAGTCAGCCTTTCTTACGCAGGGCTTTGTAATGCCATTCACAGTCTCGGAGCCGAATATTAATTAGTGCGCACCCGGACAAACATTTACGTACAAATTGAAACTCAAAGCAAGTAACATAATATTAATAAAAAAAATTGCGTCCATTCATTTGTTGCGAATAAATAACCCGAGCAACAACAGTGGCCCGATACAAAAACTGCTCTTTGATGGCATGCAAACACGTTTAGTGTTAAGTATAGAGTGTACAAAACACGGTGCATTTCTGACCCCTTTAGGAGTTCAATCCCCTCGGCAGTTAGACAAACGGCTCCTCTAGATCATCTATTCCGAGCTCTTAGTTATTGTGAAGTCGCTCTGATATTGTGTGAACACAACCGGTTCTCGAAGTAATAAAAAATAGTCTTAATACTACGATACTCCGAGTTTGGTTTCATTTGCATTCGCTATGAGGCCGTGACGGTAAGAGGGCATTATTTTTTAAGTAGCTACTTTAGATAGGCTTGAGATCGAAACTAGCAATAATAGTGTCTGGATTAAAGGTTACTTGATCTTGGTACAACATACCGAAATAGGTTATTGTATTAAAAAACCTTAGTATTGATTCTGCAAAGTTTGATACGAATTGTTCACTTTCGTCCAATCTTATTTAGTAGCTTAGTAGTTTATTGTGGTCACACTGTCGTTATTGAACGGCCCTGATTGGCCGCCCCGGTTCCCCCCACCACTCATTAGTTCGTTTATTTTTCGTTACTTTTATAAAAAAGTTCCTGTTTGAATTTTGAGCTGTGAACATCTCTGTCGCTGAACTATTTAAAATTCCCACTACTTTCGCGGATTAAAGTATTTTAGTGTAGTATAGTGTGTGTTGGAGTCTCCCGGCGCGGCACCAGGACCTAAATCCGAGGCTAAGTGCGATCGCTGAAGGTAAAGTTAACAGTAGATCTAGGGAAGCTGGAGACGATCACCAACGGTGTGTCGCTACGGACGCCAAGGATCCCACATACAGCAGATCCGGAGCCACCAGGTCAGACCACCAACTCACTAGTTTGATTTCTAGATAGATTGCTTGATTTGCTTTTAAAATACACAATATTCTTGCTTAGAACCCATAGACCCCCTTCGTCCCCCATTTTTCGTAAATACAGTCCATTTCCTTTCGATTAATTGCACACGAATCAACAGGGACCAGTCATAAATTTGCTAATTCAAACATTAGGTCTTTTTTGGGTCACAATCATAAATAGTTAGATACTAAATACTTTTGAGTACCTACCTAAAACAAAACTTTTTCATGTATGGTGTGTAACAATGTTCATAATCTCCAATTAAAAACAGAAAATGGTTCAATCTAAACATGCCACCGAACCGCCTATTCTTGCCATGTTTATTTTCATAAACTCATCACACCATTGAATCCCAATAACCACCCTTCGTTTAAAACCCCTAAGCTCTGTAAGCTGCGCTTACACCGTATAGAAATTAAACCGGTAACCGGTAACCATTGTATTGTCCCGCGCTTGCGCAACAGCACTCGATCGCATCCGCCATTGATCGAACGAAGTAATTGTGCAGTTTGCGCAGCGCCGAGTCACGGGGGACGAGCGTTGGGGCCGGGACGTGGAATGTCATTTTTAGTGCACGATAATCTTGTCTGCTAAGATTCTAATTCGTTTCATTGTCATAAAAAATGCCAAGTTTTAACGTCATTTAGACGATAGTGAAACTCTTGTCTTCAATGTGACATCACCATTACCACTGCCACTTCCAGCAAAACCAGTTTATCGTGGCGCAGGCGGGAGCGTCTAGTCTCATAGGAAATTCTGCAATGCTGTGCCATGTCTATACAACGTCAGGTTCCTTTAAAATACTAAGCCTGCTGTACCATTCAATATCATTCGACACTAAGACCACTCTAAGACCTTTCCTTAATACATTAAAGCAATCCATATTAGTTTTTACTTTGAGTTCATAGGTGCAGCAGCAGTGCAGAATTTCCTATGAGGCTACACGCTCCCGCCTGCGCCTTGCGCCGGCGCCAACACAAGTGACTGTTACAGTTTATTTTGTATCAAGTTGTAAACGTCAATTTGATGGACATTGTCACTGGGCTTTACGAGCCGGGAGCCCCGCGTGACTTTGTGACGGTGGCAGTCGGGGACGTGTTTTATGAGGACGTCAAAGAGATGAAAAGATAGGAGGGTGGACCATCAAACGTACATAATGTTATGAAAATTATTAAGCAACGGCAATCTGGGGCATTTTTACACGACTGCCCAAAGAAAAAGAGTGTATCGTTTTCAGGGTTCATGTATTGTAAGTATTTTTATATCTAGTTTTCCTTTTTCATATTCAGTTTTTAAGTAGGTTCTTAACACACTACCTATGCATTTATTTTTTTCAAATTTTGTTCGGTCACTGAATTGGGTTGGGGCATGTAAAAGATCCCCTTTGCATCTCATTATCGGAATAAACTTTGCATTATAATTTTGGCAGTATTTTTACATTATGTTTACGTTTTTGACATACTTAATAGTTTCATTATTTTGACTGCACCAATCGTGCGCGGCCCTCGAACACGACCGCTGCGCGCGCGCCGGTAATCCGATCCCTCGTGTCGAGTGTCGCGCAAACATCATTGTACTGTACTACTAATACTAGAACTGAGAAAAACATTCTCAAAATAAAACAAAATTCTTTGTCTGTAGCGGTACCTTATTTAATAACTTTGCAATGTTATGTATATTATGTTCAATTTTAAACATCGTTACATTATTATAGTGAAATAAACGGATCACTTAAGTACGTATGTCAGTCGAGCATAGCCCGGCATGTTTGCGTTTCGCCACCGGCGTAGCGTGTGCTCCCAAAGGAAGGACTCCGGTTTAGTCCGAAACATGTCGGGCTATACTCGACTGACATATCGTTACTTACGTTATTATTATCTTCTTGTACAGTGGTCATCTTTTGATTGGCAGTAATAATTAAAAGATTTAACTAAGTAAACAATATTCGAATAGTTAAAAAAGTTCCTTTTGATCCGACAAATATTAATTGGACTGAGGTATCATATACTCGTTTACCTAACTGTGCCATTAGAGGTATAAGGACTAAAAGATGGCTCTAATAGTCCTGAACCCTTGTTTTATGTAGTTATCTTACTGAAAACCAAGGACCATAAAACCAATAAACCAATGGTTTTATGGTCCTTACCGGAAAACTAACATTTTATATTATAACGATTTACATTAGCCATGGACAGTGGCAATTTTTTTTTATACGGCAAGAAGGCAAACGAGCAATTGGATCACCTAATGGTAAATGATCACCAGTGCGCATAGACATCCGCAACCCCGGGGGGTTTGCAGATACGTTGTCAACCTGTGCTAAGAAGAGCCTTTGATTTCCTCGGCTGTCTTACACTGCACGCCGGAACACAACAGTGCAGCACTGTTGCTTACCGGCAGGATTAGCGAGTGAGATCAGTGAGATGATGGTAACGGGCCGTCAAGTCGTCAAGCAGGGAAGTCAAGTAACTCGCTACTGGCAAAGAATATATACACTAACGTAACAAGAAACGACACTGTCGCATGTGTGCAGTAAACGACCTTACGGCTGTGTGCGTTTCGGGATGCGAGCGGGGGTGAGCACGGGTCGCAGGGGGTGTGGAAAGGCGATCCGCGGTCGCCACGGTGCGGCAGGGTCGCGCCTGTGCTACTGTCCGACCGTTTTTCACATTGCACTATCTAGGTAAGTACTTCGCTAAACACTTGATCGAGCTAGAGGTCATAACGCCGGCGCTACGGCTGATTCGGCGCGCGCGCAGCACAATGCTCTGACAATAACTAACACTGGCCGGATGGACACGCCACCATTTGTAACGCAAATAAAAAAAGTCACAAACAATGAACCTAACCCAGGGCGATAGACACTGGTAAATGTTAATAGATATACAATGTTAGTGAGTTCCATAATAGTTTGCATCTTTGCATACTCTCCACACCGGAATACAACAGTGCAAGCGTTGCAGCTTAGCGAGAGGATTAGCAAGTAAGATGATGGTAGCGATCCGGACTAAACTCACACACCGACCGAATAGCCTAGTGGTTAGAGACCCTGACTATGAAGCTTGAGGTCCCGGGTTCAAATCCCGGTCGGGGCAGATGTTTGTATGATGAATATGATTGTTTGTTCTCGGGTTTTGGATGTTTAATATGTATATAAGTATAATAATAATTTATCTATATAAGCATGTTTATCCGTTGTCTAGTACCCATAGTACAGGCTTTGCCTAGTTTGGGACTAGGTCAATTGGTGTCAAATTGTCCCGTGGTATTTATTTATTTATTTTACAAGGTCCTAAGTACCACCCGTAAACTTACTTACTTTAGGCGTAGTAACGATGAAGTAGTCTGTGTTTTAGGTAGGGATTAGAGCGTCAGAGGGTCGAGCACGACTTTTCGAATCCTGCGTCACGTAAAATCGAATAGTAAACGTTATCGAGTTCGTATGACGTTTGGAACAGCGCGCGCCCGTGAGCGTATTTGGAACTAAAATTTAGTATGAGGTTTCTCGATCTCGATACGATAACCGTAACGTTACGCAGGATTCGTAAAGTCGTGCTCGACCCTCAGCTTGGAATCTAAAAAGAAATATTCGAAGTCGTTTTAAAATCTGTAAAGCTACTCTCGTGTTTAAGCTCAGTTTAAGGTGGCCCTATCTCGAGACGTTTGAGGTATTCTCTGCTTCCCCTCTAACGCTGCACAAAGGGCCAGCCCAGCCAAACAAACATCGACCCAATTCCTACTATCATAAGGTGCACAAGAAAAACGGTTTTTTTTAAGTAGTGAATATAATTATACCGGTTGTCAGGTTTGATATAATCACGGCGTTTTTTGTTATCCGGAGTAATTAGGTGAGATTTAAAGAAGGGTATAACGGTTCTGCCGGGACCCTCGCGTCTGTCATGTTGCGCCGTTCGTGTTTACAAGGATTAGTTTAATTTAATTTATTTAGTTATTCCATTATGCGACTGATTATGCGTATTGCTGTGGTGCGAAAATTGCAGATTAAAATCTTGAATTTGGTCGCTGTTTTATATTGTATACATTTTTATTATCATTAACTACAAAACTTAACTCATTTTATTTCAATATGATTAGCTAGCTTCTTCAATTTTGAGTCGTAATTTTGTGTAAACTGAAATTTTTTTCCTTGGTCTGCACTAACAAATTTTGGATGAATAAGTATCTACTAAGTACTCCGCAATGGTTGGCAATGGTCACTACCTACATAATTTTCTTTAAAATAGCTACTCTAAGTTCTTATTTCAAAGCAAGTTTTTTTTATGTAGAACTTAGAACAAAAGACATCAACGCGCGCGCTGCACTTGGCTCAACATTGTTGCTTACACATAACTTCGCTAATTTGAAAAAAAAGGTTGATTCAACCCATCGAAATGTAGCACTTTTAGTGAAAAACGTATAGCAGTTACGTGCATTGTGCAACAATGGCAGAGCAACAAACAATCAGCGGCGAGTCGATAGGAAAGTGGTCGTTGACCTGCAACCATCTCCGCCCGAAGATATTCGCTCACGTGGAATATGTATGAAAACTAATGATCTCCTAGTGGAAGATCTCCTATTATTTTTTCCATGTATTTGAAAGCATAATGTAATGTATGTCATTCATAATCTATACCTATAAAACAGTACCGTGACTGACTGACTGACAGACAACGCACAGCCTAAACCACTGGACCTAAAGACTTGAAATTTGGCTAAGTATCCTAGATGTGCACTTTAGAAGGGATTTTTCGAAATTCCTGCGGGATAGGGAACTAGCCCATTTTTAAATATTTCACAGGGGCAAAGCCGCGGGGTCCTAATTCCGGAAAACTTTATAATTCCAGAGGGTCGCGCACGACTTTACGAATGTTGCGTAACGTTACGGTTATCGTATCGAGATCGAGAAACCTCATACTAAATTTTAGTTCCAAATACGCTCACGGGCGGGCGCTGTTCCAAATGTCATACAAACTCGACAACGTTTACTACATTGAGATAGGAAAGTGGAGGCGCTATATTCTTCTATATGAAACGTGACTTATACAAATATCTGCCATATCGACACGTACATGTCAAACGGCATTTTATCTCTTTTTAACTTACTGACAGCTGCATATGAATAGGAGAGACAAATAGTATTTGTTGGTTACTAAATTTGGCAGCACTCTCTAAGTGATGTCACGAGTTTACTACAGCGTGGCAGGTGCCACCATGTTCCGTGCCAAGTTTCGTGGTAGATGTGCTGTCAAACGGTAGCCGGCTCCGAATATATTTGCTGTTTTTGTGAGGATTACTCTAAGAAACGAGTTATCATGGTGTGCAGGGCTTTGTCTTTAATAGGATAATCATGCCCTAGTGCTGCGTCAGACAGTGTAGTGTTAAAAAAAACATTAATCAACCTGAATTGACCCTTCAAAGGTTAGTAACCAGTTACCTTGAATAATTCGAATGTTTTATTGTATTTTGGCATGTATCGTAACATAATGATCTTATAAAATGAGTATGAACGTCTGTTTTAGTACGATTTGTTTTATTTTCCAATGATTTTATTTATTTCAACAGAAATCATTTGCATGATTTTGGCATATTAGCTTATGCGGTGCTAAGTATCGACATAGGTATCGATGGAATTCTAAACATTGTTTGAATTTTTTTTTTCGTCAGATTTCCTGTGAATGAAACTGCCAAAAAGAAAAGGATTGGAATTGAAAATATAAACCCACGACATAAGACATGGTTTGTCTGCTCGATGCACTTCGACATGTCATAATGCTTCAACAGAACTCTTAATGTGACGAGATTGATGACGTGACGGAGCAATTCAGGTAATTGTTAGATCTAAACATATAAAATAAAACCGTGACTTACTGACTGACACACAACACACAGCCTGAACCAGATTTGAGATTTGGAAAAATGTCCCTTGAGTAGGCTAGAGATAAACTTATAGATACTTAATATTCTTCTTTTTCAGTCTACTCGTGCCTGTCACCTGTGTTGCCTTGTACATCAAGTGTGAGGGTAAGGTAATGTCTGTAATCAAAATGATTATAGATTTGAGGTTTCGCTATCACGGAAAAAGAAGTTGTGAGTGTTGTGACAAAGTATCTTTCAGAAACTATTAGAAATGAATAAAAACTTTGGAGATGCCTAAGACAAATGTTATTTATTTTCACTTTTGTGGGTAGTAGGACCTTGTGCGAAGTAGCAGTGCTTGCACCGTTGTGTCCCGGCGTGGAGAGTAAGATAGCCGGTATAATTACGGGCACAAGGGGAATTCCATCTTAGCTCTCTAGGTTGGCAACGCATCTGCAAACCCATATACACACATGTCATAACTCCTCTATAATGCGTTCAAAAACCGTAGAAAATATGAAATATCTGCAAAAACCAACATAATTTACAATAAAAAAATAATCGAAACGAAACGTCAGCTCGGTATGTTTACTTATCTATGATAAAAACAACAGTCAAATTCGTGACAGGTATGGATATGATAATGCCTTCTGCTTCTGAACGTGTCTTAGAGTACTTATAATATGTGTGTAGATTAAAGTAATGTATGCTACTCTAGATAATTAGGACTTAAACACTCGTAACGTGACAGTTGCATAAACTTCTATAGCGTAGATTTTATCGATATCGATATCTGCATACGTTTAACAGTCCCAACCCTAGGAAAAGCAGCCATGTTACGTGCCCAATTTTAGTAGGTATGCACGCTAATTCTGTAGGTATCACCGGTCCACTTGCTATTAGGTCTGTGGTTTACTATTCGATTTTACGTGACGCAGGTTTCGAAAAGTCGTGCTCGACCCTCAGCAGCCAATAACCGAATCCGAGTCCTACGCAGACAAATCGCGGGCAACAGCTATACCTATAGAATTCTATATTGGTATATGTGTGAAGCGCTTTACTAAAATTTATCATATAGCAGTGTGTGAGCGAGAAAAGGTTATCAGTACTCAACGGACACGAGCGAGATGGCTTATACAATCATGAACCAGCAAAGTAGGTACACCGTCCTAATCCTAAAGATAATCTACGGATAGAGATCGCGTGCACGCGCAGACGCAGGCTCGCCGGTACTCTCACGCAGGTTATGTCGCGGCGAACCTTTTTGTCGCGCACGACATAAGCACGACGAGACAGTGATTAACTGTAGGCGTTACGTTTATTATAACTGGTAAATCAGCTTTTTTGAAGCCGTGTCATAATTACGATGCGGTAGTTAAAGAAGCTTACTTCCTGTTAAAGCACTGATATAATCACTTGAGTCATCTCCGTTTAATTTGTATAATTTAGTTAAGTTTATATTTCCTTGTTATTTACCGGTTTCATAATTAAAACGAGATCAGTACGTAGAATACCGTTTTGTATCTAGTCCTCGAAGGGTTCTTCACAAACATTGAAGATAAATAGGTACTAAAGAATGTTTTTATAAAGTTACCTCGACGTTTCAACGACATTACTGCACAGAACTTACAACACAAAATATCACCTCATTATATCATCAAATTATTCAAATTCTGCATTGTAAGTAAGACCTATACTTAAATCGAATTGAATTCGCCCAGTTAAAGCAAGAACATTTATATTTCCCGCCTCGTGAATCGCTTATCTGGGATCGATTAATGCTTCATCCGAGCCTGCTATTTGCATGTCTACGCATAAGTATAGCATGCGTTTGCAGTCGGATAAATGCGAACGGTACAATGATAATTACGCGCCATGACTCGAATATTTTAAGTACAGTTTCAGTCTTGTAAAAAAGATGCTCCAGTGCTGAATTTAAATTTTTATCGCTTTAAATGTTTTGATACTAACATAAGTTTGTGTGGTATGTGTACCGACTCGTAGTTTTTTTGTAAGATGTACAATGTCCGTGTTGTAGTTTCTAAATGTTAATCAATTCGTGATGAATCAACTGATATGGATTAGTGTTCTTATTGAGTAAAGTCGCAATCAGGTATGTATGTATTTGAACGGTAGAGGCGGTTAGTAACAGCACAGAATAATATGTGTTCACATATTTTTTACATTCATCATTCATTATTTCTAGGCATTTCATCTTAGCTCTCTAGGTTGGCAACGCATCTGCAAACTTTCCGGGGTTGCGGGTGTCTATGGACAGTGGTGATCACTTACCATCAGGTGACTCATTTGCTCGTTTGGCTTCCCCGTCGTATAAAAAAAATCCTGTGTTCACAGCTCAGATAGATATCTGATGATGACTCTACCTACTCGAAGTCGGTCTCGCTCTAGTAACAATAAGTCGCATTGGTACATTATTTTACTCGACAAACACTGCGATTACCAGACGAATGCTTTGGTATAATACTTAGTAAAGTTATTAGCTCAGACATGAAAATAGGTACACGACACGGCTGCCAATTTCACTCGTAAATATTAACGGAGTATTTAATTAAACTGTTACAACTAAGTATTTTAAAATGTTACGTGGGGTGCATAGGCGCAAACTTGCTGCGTTTTTTCACAATTTGCGTCAATATGGTGCGTGTTGATTATTTACAGTCAGGGGATAGCATAGCACAATAACTAATTAAATAAAGCGTCCACGCGAGCACGCGCGCCCGCGCACTTTCCCCGCTCATTTGAATAACATTTTATCTCTAATCTGTTCAATTATGGGGGCCGAGATGATATTAATAAGTTCGAGTATTCAGTTTTCCACTTATGTAAGGCAGATAGGTATTTAAGTAGGTAACGTAGATAAACAAGATAATTAATATAATAATACTGGTTAAGGTAATTCTGGTTCGTATTAATCCGTAGATGACGGAGTATAGCTTCAGCAGGATGACCACTTGACCAGATTTTACAAACCCTGTGAATATACCCAATTCGAAAATGGTGTTAATAGTGTACCTATTTAAAAAAGAAACTAGTGCTTAAATTGAATTTTGACTGGTTATTTTTAGTTATTTCTCTGACAGTTTTTCTTCGTTTATGAATGGTTTTTCACAGGTGTGATTGGTGACTTGGTAGGTTGCTGTTCTAATAGAATAACTCTACTTATTCTTATTCCAGCTTCAACCGGCTACGACCGCTATTGTATACAACTATACCAAGCACTAGCCCGCGGGGTTCCTTGAACGGAGAGAAAGTCGGCACCCGATACATAACACAAGTCCTCCGCAGGGCCTGACCCGCGACCCCGCGATAAGCAGATCGTGGTCGCCGGCACCGGTTCCCGGCCGGAACAGTGCCCTAAGCACGACTTGTCGAATCCTGCGTTACGTTACGGTTATCGTATCGAGATCGAGAAATCTCATACAAAATTTTAGTTCCAAATACGCTCACGGGCGGGCGCTGTTCCAAACGTCGTACAAACTCGTTATAGTTTACTATTCGAGTTTACGTGACGCAGGATTCGACAAGTCGTGCTTAGGGCACAGATTCTTTACTATACGAGTGCCTACGTATAGGAGCGGTTAAGGTAGTTACAATTATAGGACAGCTACCTATAAATCCTTCACAATAGTCGTTAGAGTATTCTGGTGTTTTTGAGGTAGGGTTAAAAATAATGGCCGCCAATACTTTTTGTCTGAATTAAAATTTCCAGTTCGATTTCATCACAAATGTGAGCACTTCGCCCTTGTGGTTAATTTGATTCTATAAAACAATTAATGAGCTTGTTTCCTCGTATCGCAATCTATTTATACATTATGTACCTATACATATGTATAACGTGACGGGTTAGGTATTGAAATAACTTTCTAGTTAGGCGATAAGTATTATAATAAAAAGTGTGCTTGTAAAGATCATAAGTTTAGTAATTTTCTTCAGTCATCAAAAGAAAATCCTAAATCAAATTAATGCTTTTACCAAAACCGACAGAAATGCTCTCATGAACCATTTTGTATTACAATGCAACGATAAAATCCTGTGCTGTAAGGTTCACGGCAAAACTATAGTAACTCTACCGGTAGGGCCAAAACATCGTAACTTAAAACCCTTAGAACCGACGTAGAGTCTTGTCCGTGGCTCCGCTTACAACCTCGCGTGTGTAACGCTGCCTTTTAACACCTCCCCTCTAAGACGGGAGGATAACTTACATCGTAGGACTACTTAGTATTATTTAGGCACTTACGTCCGGGACGAGTAGCTAGGAGCGAGTGTTTTTTGTGGGGACATCTTAAAAGCGACAGAATTTTCATCCTAAAAACATTCGCTTCTCGCTTCTCGCCGGCGACTCTACCTTATAAAGTCAAATATCTCTTTACCTATAAAAGACAACACAATAAGTACTATAACTGACTGACTGACAGGCAACGCGCAGTCCACAGCCTATAAACCACTGGAGCAAGCGAGATATTTGGAAATTGGCAGACGAATTTTAATATCGCAGAACAGCGCTAAGGTGCGATTTCCCATCGAAATTCCCATGAGATAGGGAGCTAGCAT
Source organism: Clepsis dumicolana (assembly GCA_963691665.1). Taxonomy (NCBI): domain Eukaryota; kingdom Metazoa; phylum Arthropoda; class Insecta; order Lepidoptera; family Tortricidae; genus Clepsis; species Clepsis dumicolana. The sequence continues at coordinate 17,679,958 of OY829509.1, forward strand.
ACGGGGGCAAAGACGAGGGCATAAACTAAATACTTGCTTACCTATAAGTTTAATGGTAGGTAATTCTAATATGGTATGGTATCAGTAATATTTTGTAAAGATACGTTAACATTTGCGCGCAAGTTTGGACTTTATTCGAGAGTGACTGAGGCCAAAGAGGCTAAAATTTTGGCCTTTTCTGCGCTTAACTTTCGGCGTGATGATCTACCCCTTTTTTTATATGTAATATCATTGTTTACTTAGTGTCTAATAATAAATAACCTGTTGTGTTTGTAGCATGGACTCTACTGTGACTCTACCTTGTGAATTTGTTATGTACGACACGTGAACCGGAGCAGAATTCCAACCGCCGTGGTCTAATTGGAATATGAATTCAGTTTCAATATTCACTTGTTTACTCAGCTGGCGATTAGGGTTCAAGAGTGCAATGTTTTACTCATTAGCCAGAAAACTGCTCTACTTAAACAAGAATATAAGAGTTTGTCAAGTTACGTATCGTTTTTTTTATTTTCACCTACTTTCAATAGAATGATTTTAAATCAACTTTTTGTATTTTTATTTCTTCGGTCATCCCGTTCGTAATTATTTCTCAAATATCCGTTCGAGAATTTATTTTCTGGTATTTCTGTATAGGTATTTACGTTTCAGTTTGAAATTTGACAAAGAGTGAATTTTTTTACTTTTCAAAATAATTGTAAAAAAACCTTAGAAAAAAACGTAAAATAATTCTCTAAAATAATGATAAATAAATTAAATTAAATTAAATGCGTTTACAAGCAGCATAAATATGAAGTCGGTGCGGTGCGAGCGGAATATTCTTTGAATGAAGCACCGACTTCATATATCTGCTGCTTAGTGCTAGGCCATAAAACTTTAGGATTTCGTTCCTGTTGTTCGAAATAAACGCATTTTATTTTATTTTATTAATTTATCATTATTTTAGTGGATTATTTTACGTTGTTTTTCTAAGGTTTTTTTTCGAAGGCGGTTTTACTTTTTTATTAAAAGATTTTTATTGCACAATTTTAGGTTGATTTAACATTTTCAGAATTATCCTCCAACTCCTAACCGTTAAGGAGTTGTACCTTCCATCATCAGCTCATCAACATAAGATGATGACTACCGGACGCAAATACTTGAATAGCCTTAGAAAATATTTGAAACACATGATACGTACCTATAAAATTTGAGGGTTGCCCTCGATTTCCCTGAGATCATGACTTGGTGACAGTGGGACCACCTCAGGAGTATACCCTTTCGAATAATGATTTAACATTTTCAGAATTATCCTCCAACTCCTAACCGCTAAGGAGTTGTACCTTCCATCATCAGCTCATCATCATGAGATGATGACTACCAGATGCAAATACTTGAATAACCTTAGAAAATATATGAAACACATAGTACGTGCCTGTAAAATTTGAGGGTTGCCCTCGATTTCCCTGGGATTCCATCATCAGATCATGACTTGGTGACAGTGGGACCACCTCAAGAGTATACCCTTTCGAATAATGATTTAACATTTTCAGAATTATCCTCCAACTCCTAACCGCTAAGGAGTTGTACCTTCCATCATCAGCTCATCATCATGAGATGATGACTACCAGACGCAAATACTTGAATAACCTTAGAAAATATATAAAACACATAGTACGTGCCTGTAAAATTTGAGGGTTGCCCTCGATTTCCCTGGGATCCCATCATCAGATCATGACTTGGTGACAGTGAGACCACCTCAAGAGTATACCCTTTCGAATAATGATTTAACATTTTCAGAATTATCCTCCAACTCCTAACCGCTAAGGAGTTGTACCATCCATCATCAGCTCATCATCATGAGATGATGACTACCAGACGCAAATACTTGAATAACCTTAGAAAATATATAAAACACATAGTACGTGCCTGTAAAATTTGAGGGTTGCCCTCGATTTCCCTGGGATCCCATCATCAGATCATGACTTGGTGACAGTGAGACCACCTCAAGAGTATACCCTTTCGAATAATGATTTAACATTTTCAGAATTATCCTCCAACTCCTAACCGCTAAGGAGTTGTACCTTCCATCATCAGCTCATCATCATGAGATGATGACTACCAGACGCAAATACTTGAATAACCTTAGAAAATATATGAAACACATAGTACGTGCCTGTAAAATTTGAGGGTTGCCCTCGATATCCCTGGGATCCCATCATCAGATCATGACTTGGTGACAATGGGACCACCTCAGAAGTATACCCTTTCAAATAAAAAAAAAATTAAAATCGGTCTACAATTGACGGAGTAATCGATGAACGTACACAAAAAAAAAAAAAAAACTGGAACGTAGAACCTCCTCCTTTTCTGAAGTCGGTTAAAGATCAAACAAGCAAAAACTTACCAAAACTAATTCAATCAAATACCTTTCAGTGCCCCGCTGAATCAACACACTTAAACCACATTGTCACCAAACAGTATAATAAACCTTCAAACACACCACACTAAAGTTATAAATCCCGCAAAAGTTATCAAAGTACAATTATTTCGTCCGTTACTCGCAAGCGTTACGAGTGCGTCACAACGGAGTCGGGTGCTCCGCTCCGAGCTCGCCAGTGGACTGGAGTTCGGTTGGGGCTCGACACGGGGCTTAGGGCGCTCGGGGGCCGCGGCGCCAGTCGGGGGTCGGGCTAGTAGCGGCGCGGCGTTGGGGCTTCGCCGCCACCACTATCTAACCGATATCTTCTATTACTAATAATGTTATGTAGTGTACCTGTTTGTCTGTAAAGGATAGGTAAAGGGTTGGATCTTTAAGCCAGTTGAGTATTCCTACAATCTACAATGATACACTATGGTGTAAGTACTTAAAAAATGCTAACAACAAACTTTGTGAGTTGGTACATTTTCGACATCATCGTGCATCATTCTTTTCCCGTTGGAATAAGCAGTGTCCCTAAGTCGTTTTACTTTTTAGAAAAATAAGACACGCCTCTGCCTCTACGTCTCGGTTCGTTCTTTCGTAATTAACGCTCTATTTTCATTCTGTCCAAGGAACCCTGATTGGTAAATTTATGCGTTCTTAACTCCTAATGTTTACTTTGATAGAAATATTACAGTTAAGAAACGTAAACGTATTCATTCGCCGTTAAAAGTCTTTAAACATCGTCATTCGCCGCACGCAAGAACTCAAATTAACTCCAACCAGCACTTAAGTAAGCGGTGCTTAATAGGGAAATCCTATTCAATCTAAGACAGCTTTAACCCTTTCCCAGGCCCCACTAATACAAACGTTAACAATTTTATTAAACTACATCATCACCCTTTTTTAAAACCCTTAATACTTATTATTTTCTGTCTATTCAAAATAAATAATTAAATTATTTGAAAAAGTTGTCATCATTTTATGCCCTATTTTGCCTATTAGTGTAATAGGCCGAGCACGAGTCACGGGCGGGCGCTGTTCCAAACGTCATACAAACTCGATAACGTTTACTATTCGATTTTACGCTACGCAGCATTCGTAAAGTCGTGCTCGACCCTCGTGAGATTAACTGACACTTACTCTGCTTGTGACGGTCATCTACGCGTGGATTAATGGAAATAGTTGCCACATCTATTCATCGTCTCGTCTTCATTAATTTACGACATACCTACTTTTAACACTTAACTGTTTTTTCACAAATTGGAAATATTTATTTAAAAAGCTTGGGGTCTCTAAAAAACTTAAATTATTTAAGTGGTCGGTCGATGAAACGTACTGTGCCTCGAAAAGGGTTAAAGCGGAATCCATGTTTTATTTAAATCAATGTTCAGTCTAGTTACAATAATAACTGTAATTGCGCGTTTCGTAAGTGCGTAACGCAGCGCAGTAACGCGCCGCATTAGCCGGTTTGGATGCGCTAATTACGCATAGAAATCGACGTGTCAATCAGGAACGTCGGAAGCAGGTCTAGGCAATTATCTGTACTTATACGATTTTTCATAGTATTGTGGGCTACAGTACCTTAACCTATATACAGTCGAGGAAATTAATTCCTGACCCACCATAGAACATTTTCATAGTAAAGGTCATAACGATTTTCCTTGTCAAGCAATGCGAGGTCTCTACGACGTTTACCGTGAAAATGTTCCATGGTGGGTCAAGAATTAATTTCCTCGACTACAGTAAGGTATACCTTAATGAACGGGTATTATAGCAATCAGAATTCTTATTAAATAGTGTCAAAAATCCTTCTGCAGTGATTGATTGATGATTAAGATGTCATGAAGCGCGCATAAATGTTTGGTTTGGACCTTACATATCCGGGTCTCGTAAGACGGATGTCGACACCGTTACGCCTATCTCAAGTTCGTTCTATAAAAAAATGTCAGGAAATAATTCCCAAAAGTAACAAATCAAATGTGAATCCGACTGTCTTCTAACTTTTTGCTAGTTTTAAAACATGTGATCCCCATCAGACTACACAATTACCTAGTGTAGTAATCTAATAGGTAATTAGATGAAACCTCGCGCGCGTCGTCACAGCCCCATTGCGCACGCGCCCGTTCCGCAGCCACCGGGCTAGCACGAACAGCCGCGACCAGCTACGCTATATGCCTCCCTGTCTAGCTAGCCAAGTCTGAAAGGGACATATTGAACAAGAAACGCAAAATTGGCCATCGTGTTAACCAAACAGGTTGCCTAGAAATTGTAATGCGCTATTTTTTGCGCGCTTACTACGCTTTCAAAAGCATTGGGGTTTTAATTAGAAGCCCACTTTATTACTTATAGCAGCCCGTCCCGGCTTCGCACGGGGTAGACAATTATAAAATGAAAAAAGTTGTTGTAGTGACATAACTACAATAGTTGGACATATGCTACCGCGGAGTTTTTTGTAGACATTATGATGTTCTTCAATATTGTTGTACATTATTTTGTTCTATCACTAATAGTTTCGGCAGCGCATTCGACGAAAGACATTTTAAGACTCATTTTTCTACACCTTCGGTTACATTGTTCAAATTTTACCAAGGATCCCTAATTTTTTCAAAATGAAATGTAGCCTATGTCAAATTGGAAGAATGTAGCATTCTATTGGTGAAAGAATTTTTTAAATCGGCCCAGTACTTTTTGAGCCTATTCATTACAAACATACAAACATACAAAAATAGGTACAAATCTTTCCTCTTTATAATATTAGTGTAGATTATTTTTTTATGGCTCTAGGGTACTGAGAGATTATTCACTGATGGTGATGAGTAATGAGTGTCGGATAGGTATTCCGTGGATTGCATAGGTACAATTAGAAAATGCTTCTACTTTTAACATGAAACTACCGTGAGACTCAATGATAGTGAAATAAATGCATCACTCATGCATGTTCATGTATAAATAAGTCGAGTTTAGCATTACAAGTTTAAGACTAATTCCTTACTCTGGGAGCGCATGACTCGGCGGCAGCAAAACGTACACTGTGCGCCAATGCTGTGCTCGCGCGACTACTAGGCGCAGCTGACAGCGGCGCATACCAACTCTCGATTTCATCGTCATTTTTATTATAGGCAAATACCCTGCATTTGCACACCGCGCTGATCACGTGACTCTGGAAAAGGGTTCTACAGTTCCTACACACTAAACTGCAGGCGCAGTTGGCATTTATTGCACAAATGTGCCATTTATTTAAAGGTTCAAAAAATGATGCTCAACTCATGCAAGTATATGATATAGCAGCTGTGCCTGCGCCGGCGCGTAGCATCCAAACATTATAAGGGGGTCGTTGCACTCAATTAATTTCGGTTACTTTACGTGGAATGACTCAACCTAACTTACTTATCTCAGATTTAATTAAAGCAAAAACGGATGAGTATTTCCAAGAAAAAAACTAGAAAGATAGCGCAATAACTGAGTATCATTACATTACCTACAAAACGTACGCAAGTGCATGACGTAATTAGAAATAAAATTTTATTCTAATGTTAAGTAAGCTTAGTGACAAAGAAATAAAACCAATTTCATTTAGATATCAACATCTATTCAGTCCCTTTCACGTTTTATTCGTTTCTTAGTAGATTCAAAATCATCTTGTTTGGAATCGTAATATCTGGTGTATCCATCCGGTTTGTGCGAGCGTTCGGAAGAGTCGTAGCGGTCGCCGCGTTCGTATCTTTGTCTGGAGTCACCATGTCTCAACGATTTCGAACTGTCTCGGTATTCCGTCGTCTTTGAATGACTCGAGTCCCAATCGTCATCTTTTCTATATTTGTCTCTACTTCTATAGTCACTTCTATTTCTGCTTTTCTCTTTCAAAGAACTAGAACTAGAGTACCGGTCTCTTTCATCTCTGTTATCTCTTTTATTATCATCATGTCTCTTTTCTCTAACCCTTTCTTTGTGTCTGTCTCTCTTGTCTCTTTGTCTAGAGGCGTGGTCTCTGGAGTGGGGTCTCCTTTCTGAACCACCTTCAGATTCTTTTTTGTCATGAACCTCTTCATACTGTTTGGAATTGCTTGCTTCCTGATTTTTGGACTGGATTGTGTCGCTGACTGCAGCTTGCGTGTCAGAGTAGTGCTCCATCTGTAATCGTGCAATTCGCCAATGTAAACGCTATAAAATTCTTTGTAGAAATTGAACGCCAAGCAGACATGGTATTACGGTCATTGAAGACACCGATAGGCAACCACGACATGGGGTTTCTGGTTCACACGGGTGGCAGTGATCGCTTACCATCAGGTGACTCGCTGGCTCGTTTTCCTCCCTCTTACAATATTGTCAGCTAGTGAATCTATAGCTTCAAATATTTTTTGTATTACGTGGTGGCTGACGGTAGTACCTGCGTGGCAATGAGATCGCGCAGCACGTCAGAGTAGTTGCGCGTCTTGGCCGCGACGCGGTATTTTGTGCGCCGGCGCTTTATATCCCGCAATTCCGCCAAAATGGCCGCGCGGGACTTGCCCTGAGACGCCGGCTGTGACCCGCGGTCGCTGCAACAATGAGGCTGTCAAGAGAACATGCAACTTGTAGGTAGGTGTCCCCGGCGAGTTGCAGGTTTCTACTCCTTCCTAGCTGAGTGCCCCATTTGAATTTGGTACCATAGTTTTGGCCGCCCCGTCCCCCTTATAAAGCCATTGACATGAATTTCTTTTCATATTTTAAGAAACAAAAAATAAACAGTGCAATTACTTTGAGTTTGCTGATGACAAGATGAGTTATTGAGCAAGTTGCACTTTTACTTGTTAAGCAAATTTTGCACATACCCTGGCAAAGCGAGCTCCAGTAGGTCATGGTAGGAGGGCACCGCGCTAACCACAGCATCATGGATGGCTCGGCGTTCATCCACACTGTAAGCTTCCTGCAGCCGCTCCAGGGTCAACGGCTGCCATTCATCGGATCCCCTGCCTTAATTTTATTAAGGAAACTTATTTATGTTAGATAAAGTCAAATGTAATACATTTCATATTGTTTTTTTAAAGCAAATTTATTATGCAATTTTTTTTGAGTTCATAATTAATCCTAACTAATATTATAAATGCGAAAGTAACTCTGTCTCTCTGTCTGTCTGTTTGTTACCTCTTCACGGGAAAACCACTGAACCAATCTAGATTAAATTTGGTAAGAAAATAGTTTGAATATTGAGGAATAACATAGGCTACTTTTTATTCGGGAAAATTATATACTTCCCGCGGGATAGCAATAACCGAAATCTACGCGGTCGAAGTCGCGGGCAACAGCTAGTACATTATATAACCAGCTTAACACAAAAGAATGTCCTATACATATAATTATTATCTATTTTTTTATAAAGGATACAATTAGCCCATGTATCTAAGGCAAGATGCTATATGCACTGCAAAAATGAGGATATATTAATGGATGTACAAATTGGTGTAAAAAAAATCTTATTTAATATAATAATTTGGCTATATACCTTTCCGAAACAGTGGGTCTATCTTCGCTGCATAGTCTATAATGTTTGTGATATCATTTTTATCTGCAATTATTTAAAAAAAGCCATCATCAGTTATTGTTAGTTCATTAATGCAGTGTATGAAATACAATTGTGACAAAACAAAGTAAAAGTTATTATTTTAGACATCTAAGTGGTCCAGTTTGATTGTCATCATAAAGGATTCTGGTAGGCTTGTTTTTAAATATGAATAATGCACTGTATAATGTAACTGTGCAGCAGAAAACCGAGAAATATCATACTTAGAGTAACAAGAGCGTCAGCACTGGTGTCAACTGGCTCTGGCAGCAACTGTTCGTCCGAGAAGTACCCCTCGCTTCGCAAACGACAACCCCTCTCATGCACAGCCAGCCTATCCGGCGGAACTCTGTGGTTGACGTCATATTTACACGGAACCGTTGGTAAGCCCTGAAATAGTTTGCAACTATTTTAAGAAACCCCTAGAAGTAACCTAAGAATGAAGTCTGCTTTATTAATTCCGATTCACATACCTCAATCAAATGTTTACGATCCCATTGCAAACTTTGCAGAATCATAGTGACTTCACTATCAATTCTTTGGATATAGGAACTTAGTTTAGATAAATCGGAAAGCCTTTTATCCATTTTTAACGTGTTTTCGCTTGAATTTGTTTTGTCTATTTATAAGCCGGCTTTGGTAAATTAAAAATGAATATGTTTATTAGCTTTTGATTTTATTAGAAAACCGATTGAGATTGATAAAAAGTAGCGATTATTATTACATTATATATTCTCTTTGAGATTGATTTCAGCAATCAATCAAACAAAAAATTGTATTGTATTGTACCGTCTGTACCGCCAAATTGACACTTTTAATTTGACAGACACTTAACGTTGTAGCCTGTGTTTTAAAAAGCTACAATTTAAGCGGAAGTCTCATTCTATCACGTTTTGTTAGAAAGAGACTTCCGCTTGAAAAATTGTTACTTCTTCTTCTTCTTCTTAACAGGGAAAATATGTTCCCCAGATATGGCAATCGGTACTCGTATTACGAGACCATTTTTGCCAGCGTCATGTTGTGGTGAATGTTGGTAAATCTTCCAGTTAATTCTTCGATCTTGCGCGAATTTTCAATATTTTTTCTTTCTTCATAAGGAGGTAAGTGAAGGAGAACAGTTTCGGATGATTGGAAGATTTTGTGGGTAAGGACTTTTTTTGGGCAGGGAATGTGTAGATAGGGCAATAAATAAACGAATATAAGGGTAAGTTATAATTTGTTCATAATACTATATTGTGTACGGATAGGAATTTGGATAATGATATTATATACTTATTATGAGTCAGCGATAATATACAGGACAGGTTATACGGAAGAGGAGCTTTATTCCTGACAAGAACGTCATGTAGGGATGGATTATCGTATAAGCTGCAATTAAATAAAATATGTTCAATGTTACCATTTTCTATGCCGCAATCACAAAGAGGTGAGTCTCTGATTTTAAGTCTGCTCAAATGAGCAGGAGACGAGCAGTGTCCTAATCTTAGTCTCGAAATTATAGAAGTGGTTTTTTTGTTCCATTTCAACTTGGAAAACCATGGTTTCACACTAGCTATGGGATGAAATTGAAAGAGAAATCTACCTTTTCGCTGGTTTGGATCAGACCAGTCCTGATTCCAACTCTCAATTAGAGAACATTTAGCAATATTAATTATATCTTGACTATAAATATCCGAGAATGTTGCATTACCATTAGTAGTAGCCAACCCAGCAAGTTGATCAGCTGATTCGTTTCCTTGAATTCCTTTATGCCCCGGAATCCAAGCAAGAACAATGGAAATATTTAAATCCGCACAGAGTTTTAGTTTGTGCTTCACCGATAACGAGAGGAATGAAAAATCATTTTTATCAAACGGATTGGAAAGAACAGACTGAAGAAAGCTCAAAGAATCAGTAAAGATTAGAGCATTAGTAATTTTTTTTTCCAATATGTAATTAACGCATTCTAATATAGCCATACCCTCACCAGAGAAAATTGAATACAAATATGGATACTTAAAAAGTCTGAAGTAGCCAGAGGACTTTTGTAAAAAAGTGGCACCTACAGAGCCGCGATCCAGAGTTGATATTTTAGATGCATCAGTAAAGAAAACTTCTGCATTACTATCATACTCCTGAATAAACTTGTTTAATTTCACCTCGGGCTCAGTAGTAGCTTTTGATATCCCAATGCTTAAATTAATTGATGGAGAAAAAGTCAAAACTTCATAATTATATACGAACAGAGGGTGACAAGAAGTTTTTACTACATTACAGCTGAGATCTAAAAATTTTCTATAGCTCATAACTATAGGAGGTACTGGTTTATTACGCCAATATGTCGAATTGCCGCTATCGATCAAATTGTGAAGGGCTGTTACTTTGGAAATAAGAGGATGTAGTTCATACTGAATGATTTTGAAAAAAAAACGATCACAAAGATATTGCCTCCGAAGATGAAGTGGAGGATCTCCACATTCAACTTGGAGTGCGTTTATAGGAGTACTTTTCATGGCACCTGCAATTATCCTAAGACTTTTGGACTGGATGAGGTTCAACTTATGCTGGCTTTGTTTAGTTAATGGACATAACCCAGTTCCATAGTCTAAAATACTTCTTATAAGTGCATTGTAAACCAGTTTTAAGGTGGAAGGATGGGCGCCCCACCATACTCCTGCTAGTGATCTCAATAAATTTACGGTTTTTTCACATTTACCAACGGTATGATTTATATGTGCTAAGCCAGACATTTTGGAGTCTAACTTAACACCCAAGAAACGTACTTCGTTTGAATTTGGTATACTTGAATTTTCTATACATAAATTAACATTACTACTAGTTTTTCTTCTCGAAAAAGTAACTACTACACTCTTATCCGCTGATATGTTTAAGTCGTGTTCAGCTAACCATTTCGACAGTTCATTCAAACTTTGTTGGACAATACCAGCGGCTAAACATGCTGATTTATCAATACTATATACGACTAAATCGTCGGCATATTGGAGAATAGAGCTCGTCGGTATAACGCTCTGGTCCAGATTATAAGTATAAATGTTATAGAGAAGAGGGCTTAAAACGGATCCCTAGGGAACACCTTTCCAGATAAGCCTGGAAGGAAGGTTAACGCCAGGGACACGTACGGATATTGAACGGCCGGTATATAAGTTAAATAAAAAATCCACGAATTTAGTAGGAATGTTAATAGACAACATTTTTCTTTTCAATAAAAGAAGATTAACGTTATCGTATGCAGCTGTAATGTCGAGAAAAGCAGCTACAACAGATTCATTATTAGAAAAGGAAATTAAAACATCAGAAGAAAAAGAGTTAAGACTATCCATCGTACTTTTACCTTTCCTGAATCCAAATTGACTACTGGGAAAGATATTATTTTTTTCAATGAACCATTCTAATCCATTTTTAATTAAATGTTCAGAAATTTTACAAAAATTGTTACTTGTGCTTTATAAAACACGGCCCTGTTAGTTCCATATACAGTTAAAATCGCTTGTAATAAAATACATAATAAATTTTTAGCGTGTAAAGTAGGCTTAATTGCTAAACCTAATTTATTTTGACAGTGACAGCTATTTTGACACTCAACCAGTGCGTTGCGCACAGACTAGGCAGGTCTGTGAACTAGGCAGTCAGATAAAAGGTTCCATGGAAAAAGAACAGTTTTGTTCTATTCACTATTTTCTCATAAGTAAAAAGTAAACTTAAACTCACGCTAAGGTCACTTGACAATCACGTTTTGTTTACTTTTGTTCTAACATACTGGTTTTTTGTCAGATGTCAGTTTTACCACGTACTAATAAAAACGCTTAAAGACTTAATTGTGAGCATGTATAACAGGCCTAATGACTACTACTATTGCTAGTATATAATTAAAGACTGCTTAGTAGTCTCTCAAGAGTGTAGTCTGTGATCTCACCTTATTCTTTTACTCCATTCACATTGTCTCTCTAATCTGTGCTCCATTTCATGCATGCACCAAAGAGAATATAATCACTACGTTTTAAGAGAGGGAACTTCATACAATACATTTTGAGGAGGTTTACAACCTTTCAGTGCCAACATTCGCGTAAAAACAACAATGCTACCAACATGAGATGATGAACTGTAATTTTTTTTTTTATTCTACTCTATGATTCTACTAATTCTGCTATTTAGGGATTGGCAAAGGTTAATAGGAATGTCCTGCATCATATCGATACTTTTTCTCTCATCGATATAACGATAATTTTAGGGATGTATGCAGTGGGGTTTGTGGATGAATAAAAATAAAACAATGAAAGTCATGAAAATGGTAAATAGAATGATTTATTGAGTATTCATCTTAATATGAATAATATTATTACGTTTACGTCGTATTCCAGTAATAATGTTACTTTTTTATTTGCCATTTATTTCACACCAAAACAGCTCAACACAGACAATGAAAAAACTTAAGGCACTTCAAGAAAAAAATTAAGATTTTATTCAGCATTATAAGGCAGCTGAATGCTCTTTTACGCATCTTTTTTTTTTAGTCTACCAGAGCCGTGTTTTATAAAGCTACAAATTACAATTACAAAGCACGGATAATTTATCGCCGACATGTCTCTCCTATAAACCGCAAATATCACACATTCTATGGCCTTTACCCATGGTGAAAAGCACAAAAACACAAATTTAGAGTCACTGTCTTAAAAATATGAAATCGTCAAATATCGCGATAGAAAAATCATACCACACGTGAATAATAAAGTCCCAGTTTTCTTATAAACAAAACGGAGGAGCAATTGCTCTACACGAAGTTTTATTCGCAGGAGTCATACTCAGTCATACTTGGAAAAACAAAAACACAGGAAAACTTTCAAAATTTTCACAAACAAACATGAATACGTCACGGCAGACATTTTTTTACGTTATGGTTGGGATGCCATAAAAATAACAGAAATAGTACCACATTTTTGGTAGAATTTTTGCAAGTGCGTCTGTTGATGCAGTGACCCTCTCAAAATAACATAAATGTTATCAAAATTTGCATACTTAATGTTTCTCTGCGTTCGCATCCCAAAATAAAATAATTAGCTCATAAAATTTCTACCAATATTACAATTAGTATTTATGTGGCATTAATTCGCACTCAATGCTGCCAACGGAAACAGATGTTATGTTGGTAGAGGAGGGTTGTAAATTTCGTAGAAAAAAAAAATGTTCTAAGTTTCCAGAGACCTCTCTTATTATTATCTCTTAGTAGTCTGTGCCAGAGACTGGCATGTACTGCGCGTGCACATAAATTATATTCTCTTTGTGCTATGTGATAAGCGAGACTCAGTAAAGTTAACTTAACATTCTATAATATTTTGCTAAAGGGAAGAAAGTGTTGTGCTTTTTTAAAAGCCAGGCGTGACCGAAGAAATAATCGTGTTAGTTATTTGCTGCCATTGTCTTACAAAATGAATCCTGATAAAGGTAATTTTTCTGTTATATACCTACTTATCCTTTCCATATTTGCTCGAAATGAAAACTGTTTTTGAACTTCTTTAACTTTGTGCATCATATAAATTTGATTATATTGGCGTTGTTGTATAAGTATAACATAATTTGGCGATGATTGATAAGGAGCGTTTCATTTTTATCTGGTGTGATTATGCGCAAAAGCAGGGCGCTTTATATACTTATCGTTATTGTAAGGCGCACCTACTGCCAACATTTATCCACTATTAGATAACAATTTATGACAACAGGGACGTGTTTTATAAACCTACAAGTTACAGGTTACAAGTCTACAGGAAACAGTCACCTGTAATGCACTGTGTACAATTACAGGTGTTTTATAAAGACACACGGAAAGCTACACTTGTAATACGGTATTGTAAATCTCGACTACAAGTAAATTCTACAAGTGTAATGGACATCACTAATTTAAAAAAAAGTGGCTGCCAAAAATTACAAATACGTAGAGGTTTTTTATCTATTACATATTAAAAATACTCGTGCAAAGTTGATAAATGAAAATCTGTCTATGGACATAAAACAAAATCGTGTTAATTGCACTATATAAAAGTCAAGAACGGCTGGACTGATTTTTATGATCTTTCATTTGTTGGATTTATCTTTGCTTCGAATAGCAGGATAGGTATTAATAGAGGGGAAAATTTCACGAGAAAAAAAATTCTAAGTTAATTATCTCATAGGTACATTTTCTATAGAATGACCTATGGCGGTACGAAGTTCGCGGGTTGGCTTGTAAAATATATCTATTCTAAACAATGGCGAAAAACGGCCAAAAAATATTTTTTTTTAATACGACGAGGAAGGCAAACGAGCAAGTGGGTCATCTGATGGTAAGTGACCACCACTGCCCTGCCCACTGCATGTCAACGATCGCATGATACTCCATTGCATACAGACAGACACAGACAGAGAACTGAAGCTTCGCGCTCAATGAATCATTTTAATTACTCGACTATTCTAATGAGCTCCCAATTTCTTGCAGAATCTAGTCTAGTCTATTTGCGTATAGTTCATTCTGGATCTTTCATTATAATATTGAAAAGGTGTGTCAAAATCTGTATTTATTCGTGGCCAAAACTCCCTAGTTCTATGCTCCCGTGGACTCTCTTATTCCGAGTCCGACTCAGACGAGTTCCTCAATAAACGATTTATTTCTTGATGACCTTGAGTTTGATAACTTGAAGAAGAGATAGATAGGTAGATAGAACGATTGATTTGGTACTGATCCAGACACCTAATTCAAAAATTTGTACACCTGTAGCCATTGTTACAGGTCTCAAGACGTACGTAAGTTTTCGTTACAATTTTACAAATCTACAGTTGTATTTTACAATTTTTTTAAAAAACGCTTGTTAGATTATGAATTTAAAACTATAAAATGTCCACTTTTTGTCTATGATACGGCTACAAGCGCCTGTACTTGTAGCTTGTAAAATTGTAGCACCGTACTTTTATAAAACGCAAATTGTAAAAAACAGGACAAGTGTTGCCAATAAACGCCTGTAAAATTGTAACTTGTAGGTTTATAAAACACGGCCCAGGTGCTCCACCAATACTAACATACTTGGTTATACGTTATTTTTTTTACATTTTAGGTATGTTGTGGATGGGATTAGAAAAAGAGTTTCACTGGCTGTCTGTCTGTCCATTCGTACGTCCACATAACTGTGATAATAATATAGCAGGGCTATTTACAGCGTGGATCATTTTTATGGGTCAGTCAGTTTAGCAAACTCAATCAAAAAGAATAAGACTGAAAAATATGTTTTAAGAAACCAAGTTATGTATAGAAAAAAAACCCGTAGGTACATGATATCAATTTTGTAGAACGTAAGCAGAAATTGACATGAAACATGGTATGTAAAAATGCGGTTTTTTAGGGTTCCGAAACCAAAATGACAAAAAAGAAACCTTATAGTTTCATCATATCCGTCTGTCTGTCTGCGGTATAGCTCGGAGACTATTGATATGGCCACCCTTCCACTATCCGCCTACGGTATATAAAAGAGACCGTAAATACTGGAAAGGTGGCAATATATATATTTGTGTGTGGATGTGAGTGTCAGGGAGTAGAATACATTGCATACATACCTTCATATCCTATAAAGGATTCTTCATCCTCACTCTCTGTCCCTCTATCTCAAGGCCAAAGGAGCCTTGATCTGCTTCGCTTATCTTATGGCGGCTGTATGTATCACCCTGAGATCTGTGGGTAAAATTGCTCTATGAATATGGTATTCTCCAAACAATTAATCCCTTACACATAATAATATTCACTCTATAATTAGCCAAAGAGAGTTAACATTGTGGAAGAGCAATTAAGTATTGAGTATTAAGTATTGAGGACAATGATGTAACATGTAAAAGGGAGATTGAGAACCATCTTCCAGCCGGAGTATAAGTACATGCTAAGTCATGTACTTACATTAGAGGATAGACCCTTTAATGGGAGTCTTACCCATAAGGTCAGAGAACCCGGACGCCCAGCATCCAGGTCGAGGTATCCTGCTGCACGTCGGCACCTCAGGTCGAGGCGCCTGACGGTTCAGACTACCGTACCTATCCAGACACGGCAGTCACAGCCGCCGCCCTCTTATAAGGTCGAGGCGCCTTACGATTACAGCTACCGTACTTACCCAGTCAAGGCAGCAGCAGCCGCCGCCCTCTTATAAGGTCGAGCCGCCTGACGGCTCGAGCTTCCGTACTCACCCAGTCACGGAAGCAGCAGCCGCTGCCCTCTTATAAGTTGGGGGACCCGCGTCGCGTCCCCTGGTCGCCTAGCGTCCGCTCCGTCGAAGATGATCTCCATAAGCTTTCACGACATGACTCGCAGCAAGCAACTCCTATATAGTTACTTACTGCTTCCATGGCGAAATCACATGGCAAGCCGACTCCACTGAAGAGATAATTGGATAGAGAAATCATACCATCACTGCGAGCTATCACCAAGTAAATAGGTATAATACTTAGCTTCAGATAAATCAGGACAGCTGTAGATTTCCTCACTTTACACTGCACTTTCGAGATCTCGCGCGCTTCGCGCCATAAATGAAAACTAACCTCAGCAACCTACTACGTTGGCTTAACTCACCACAATTTCACCTAGAGGGCGCTGTTCAGGGTTGCCGCACGGAAATAGTATTGTAACATCAGCTTTTCGCGTCTGTCGCGATAATTGGTACTAGAAAGCTGTAATTAAAACATTTTTTTTTTTTGGGTACCTCCCCTACACTTAAAGTGGGGATGATTTTTTTATTTATCGCCCACCCATAGTGTGGGGTAGCGTTGGATAGGTCTTTCAAAAATATTGGGGGTGCTCAAAGATCATTTTTCGATAGAGTTATTCGTGTGCGAAAGATTTAGCTTTGAAGTGCTCATTTTTATTTGAATCAAGTGTGTGTCGTCGTCGTCGTCGTCCCCGATCTGGGCCGTGTTTTAATAACCTACAAGTTACAATTTCACAGGCGTTTATTGGCAACACTTGTCCTGTTTTTAACAATTTGCGTTTTATAAAAGTACTGTGCTACAATTTTACAAGCTACAAGTACAGGCGCTTGTAGCCGTATCATAGACAAAAAGTGGACATTTTATAGTTTTAAATTAATAATCGAACAAGCGTTTTTTAAAAAAAATTGTAAAATACAACTGTGGATTTGTAAAATTGTAACGAAAACTTACGTACGTCTTGAGACCTGTAACAATGGCTACAGGTGCACAAATTTTTGAATTAGGTGTCTTGATCAGTACCAAATCAATCGTTCTATCTACCTATCTATCTCTTCTTAAGTTGGTAAACTCAAGGTCATCAAGGAATGATTCGTTTATTGAGGAACTCGTCTGAGTCGGACTAGGAAGAAGAGAGTCCACGACAGCAAAGAACTAGGGAGTTTTGGCCACCAATAAATACAGATTTTGACACACCTTTTCAATATTTTAATGAAAGGTCCAGAATGAACTGTACGCAAATAGACTAGACTAGATTCTGCAAGAAATTGGGAATGCAATCGTTGACATGCATTTTTGGCCGTTTTTTGCCATTGTTTAGAATAGATATATTTTACTAGCCGACCCGCGAACTTCGTACCGCTTAAGTCATTCCATAGAAAATGTACCTATGGGAAAATGAACTTCTTATTTTTTTTCTCGTGAAATTTTCCCCTCTATTAATACCTATTGCATTAAATGCATTAGCTGATTCAGTGATAAGCTATGGACTTGTTGCATATGGTCGTACCTTTCAAACATACTTGAATAGAATTCTAAATTTGCAAATAAGACTGTTGAAACTAATGATAAATAAAAAAGACAAAGAAAAACTTGAAGGAAATTACAATACATTATTTAAGAAATTTAATGTACTACCCGTGACTTTTAAGTGCAAATATTTGTTAGCAACTGATCAGTACAATTGCCCAGAATTTAAAGTTTGTAAGACGTATGATCGCCATCTTAGGGTAACGTCGCGCAAGAGGTATCTAGAACCAAGATCTTGTAATTACTACGGACAAAGAACGAGAGGGTATCTGATACCACGAATTTTTAATAAACTTTTCTCTGAGACGGAGTGCGCCAGTAAGGCAATATTTAAAACAAAATTGAAGGCGTGTTTGATGGATACCTTCCTTGAGGAAAATAGAAATAGCTAAGTTAGATACCTAATGTAATGAACTATAAATATGGCTTAAGTGGTGGGTTATTATAATATTTAGTGGTACTAAGTATATTAAAATAAATATTAAAATAAGGAGTGCAGTATTCGCCAACAAACTGTACTGCAGTTTGGCGAATTAGGTTAAATAGATATGTATATGTTTGTTATTAAATAAAAAAAAAGACGATTTTGGATCAATCTTAATGAAAGCAATTGAAACCTTACCAGCAGGTGCAAAGTCCTAGTCGCAATAAGTACTTGCTCATTGATTATTACTTTAGGTTACCCTAATAGAAGACTACCATAACTCGACTGACGTACGTGAGTGATCCGTTTATTTCACTATAACTATTACCATAATAATCTCTTGAAAAGTTGTTATTACGGTTAACTCTTTTTTATTTCAGAAAACTTCGGAAATGTACCACGGAAGATGAATGCCCTATCACCCTTCGAAGACGACCCCGAACTAAGCTCTAACCTATGCTGCGAAGAGGTCCGCTTAAGCACTTTCCGTAACTGGCCTCTTAACTTCGTGAACCCTGAGGATCTCGCAAGCAACGGCTTCTACTACCTAGGGCGCGGTGACCAAGTACGATGCACTTTCTGCAAGGTTGAAATTATGCGATGGGAAGAGGGCGATGACCCCGCCAAGGACCACCAGCGCTGGGCACCTCAATGTCCCTTCTTAAGAAATCCAGCTACCTCCGGCAACGTACCGCGCAATCCCGCCGTTGCTGTCAGGTATGAAGAGTTCAGCGTGCTGCGTGGCCCCGCTCATCCTCAATACGCATCGGAAGCTGCCCGCTACCGCACCTTCGATGATTGGCCGAAGAGTATGAGGCAAAGGCCCGAGGAATTAGCTGAAGCCGGTTTTTATTACACCGGTCAAAGCGATATGACAAAATGTTTCTACTGCGATGGCGGCCTAAGGGATTGGGAAAGCCACGATGTGCCGTGGGAGCAGCATGCGCGTTGGTTCGACAGATGCCCGTATGTTCAGCTCGTTAAAGGCAAAAATTATATCCAGAGAGTGTTATCAGATACATGCGAGGTGGAAGAAAACAAAACGCATACACCGAAGCCCAAAACTGCGATCCCGGCGTCGTTTGCTAGCCGGTTACGTTGCCTCCTGTTTTTACTACTAAACAATACACTCTCAGATATTTATTTAGAGCTAAAACAGACAATCGTCTCCCAAGGTGCCAGTTTCGGGAACTGGGTATTGATCTCACTGTATTCCGTTACTTCACGCTTAATGTCGTTATGCTCAAAATCAAGAAGAATGACACGAGAGAACTGGCTAGGGGTGTCCCGTGCATTCTGTTCGCTTGTTTTGTCAAGCTTTACTAGCGGAAACCAAATTGTTAACAAGGTATCGCATTGGTCTCTTATTAGGCGCATTTTTAGTATTTTGACAGTATTCTTTTTGGCATTTTTTTGAATACTAAAAGCCTAATAAGATGCCAGGTACTTACTTAACACTAATCTGGACTGAATAATTTAATCTAATTGAATATGTAAGTTTATACTAGTATGGAAGTTATTTTATTAGTAAGTGAGTATGAATAAAGCGAATTTCTACTGATTGTATATAAAAGCTCTTTATAAAATAAAAGGACATTAATATATTAAAAGTGTAAATAAAACGTTTATATCGTATTGATGCGCTTTATTATTAGTTATACTATTGTTATTTAGCATTGTCTAAAAACGCTGATATATAGTAGATACTCCTCTCAATATTAGGCTACGAGATTCCTCTACACATGGTGATTGGTCATTGGATACTTACCTTTCTTAAAGGGGATTACAAGTACAACTCGTTACCATTAAAAAAGGTCATGTGGTACCCTGTCCAAAAAATATTAGTTTTTAAGATAGTAGGGGCAAGTGTTGTACCTGTGTACGTGTTTACCTGTGGACACCGTCGGTAATAAAAAACTACAAACCATACACTGATATCATGAACGCACCCGAATAGTGTTTTTCTCATATGGCAACATTAATTAGCCGCCATTTTCTTATCTGTCAGAACAAGTGTCGTTTGGATTTTTTTTTTTGATGGGAATTTGGCGGGAAACCGATCAGAGTGGATCGTGTTGTTAATTGAATTTTAGTTTCTGTGCTTAATGTTGTTTGGTGGATAATAAAGATAGTGTATTATACAACAAATTGACGTGAAAGTGCCCAGCAAATGAAGAATTCAAGTGACAACGCGTATTCCCTCTGTTTGTGACCCCCAAATATCCGCCGGCTGCTGCTCGCCGTAGCTTGCCGTAAAGTACACTATCGCTTTACGGAAGGCATGAGTAGTTGACAGGACGTGACTAGGACAGACTGACACAACTCTGACGATGACAGGACTTTAATATACAGAAATTTACAAAACACATCAGACGTGGCTGTATGGATTCAGTTCCTTTGCCTATCCCTTATGGGATGAATTAAAAAAAAAAAAGTGTCGTTTGTGGCCATTGAGATAGGAAAGTGGAGGCGCTATATTCTTCTATATGAAGCGTGACTTATACAAATATCTGCCATATCGACACATACATGTCAAACGGCATTTTATCTCTTTTTAACTTACTGACAGCTGCATATGAATAGGAGAGACAAATAGTATTTGTTGGTTACTAAATTTGGCAGCACTCTCTAAGTGATGTCACGAGTTTACTACAGCGTGGCAGGTGCCACCATGTTCCGTGCCAAGTTTCGTGGTAGATGTGCTGTCAAACGGTAGCCGGCTCCGAATATATTTGCTGTTTTTGTGAGGATTACTCTAAGAAACGAGTTATCATGGTGTGCAGGGCTTTGTCTTTAATAGGATAATCATGCCCTAGTGCTGCGTCAGACAGTGTAGTGTTAAAAAAAACATTAATCAACCTGAATTGACCCTTCAAAGGTTAGTAACCAGTTACCTTGAATAATTCGAATGTTTTATTGTATTTTGGCATGTATCGTAACATAATGATCTTATAAAATGAGTATGAACGTCTGTTTTAGTACGATTTGTTTTATTTTCCAATGATTTTATTTATTTCAACAGAAATCATTTGCATGATTTTGGCATATTAGCTTATGCGGTGCTAAGTATCGACATAGGTATCGATGGAATTCTAAACATTGTTTGAATTTTTTTTTTCGTCAGATTTCCTGTGAATGAAACTGCCAAAAAGAAAAGGATTGGAATTGAAAATATAAACCCACGACATAAGACATGGTTTGTCTGCTCGATGCACTTCGACATGTCATAATGCTTCAACAGAACTCTTAATGTGACGAGATTGATGACGTGACGGAGCAATTCAGGTAATTGTTAGATCTAAACATATAAAATAAAACCGTGACTTACTGACTGACACACAACGCACAGCCTGAACCAGATTTGAGATTTGGAAAAAATGTCCCTTGAGAAGGCTAGAGATAAACTTATAGATACTTAATATTCTTCTTTTTAGTCTACTCGTGCCTGTCACCTGTGTTGCCTTGTACATCAAGTGTGAGGGTAAGGTAATGTCTGTAATCAAAATGATTATAGATTTGAGGTTTCGCTATCACGGAAAAAGAAGTTGTGAGTGTTGTGACAAAGTATCTTTCAGAAACTATTAGAAATGAATAAAAACTTTGGAGATGCCTAAGACAAATGTTATTTATTTTCACTTTTGTGGGTAATAGGACCTTGTGCGAAGTAGCAGTGCGAAGGGGAATTCCATCTTAGCTCTCTAGGTTGGCAACGCATCTGCAAACCCATATACACACATGTCATAACTCCTCTATAATGCGTTCAAAAACCGTAGAAAATATGAAATATCTGCAAAAACCAACATAATTTACAATAAAAAAATAGTCGAAACGAAACGTCAGCTCAGTATGTTTACTTATCTATGATAAAAACAACAGTCAAATTCGTGACAGGTATGGATATGATAATGCCTTCTGCTTCTGAACGTGTCTTAGAGTACTTATCATATGTGTGTAGATTAAAGTAATGTAGATAATTGGATAAATAGATAATTAGGCCTTAAAACACTTGTAACGTGACAGTTGCATAAACTTCTATAGCGTAGATTTTATCGATATCGATATCTGCATACGTTTAACAGTCCCAACCCTAGGAAAAGCAGTCATGCTACGTGCCCAATTTTAGTAGGTATGCACGCTAATTCTGTAGGTATCACCGGTCCACTTGCTATTAGGTCTGTGTTTGTGGCTGCGGAAAGTTTTCTTATCTAAAAGTGAATTTTTATTCGTACTTTGAGTGTGTTTTTCTCAAGTTTTGTGCATGATGTGAATATCTTTGTGATCATTTCATCGCTTTCATGATGTGGTTGTTATTTGATCAAGTTTTCGCAGTTCTCCGCCAACTATTAACGGACTGACATCATTTTGAATTTTGCAGTGTCGAATTTGTACCTGTGGACTACTTCATTTCCGTTCCTGTGTACTGTCCATAGGTACAATATCACTGGTTTTACCTGTAGACAGCTAAATTATGTTTATTTTTGTATTTGATTTTAGTGCCTCATAGCAAAACCGGCCAAAAGCAAGAAAAAATGCCCCGAAGCTCTAACTGTGGCCGTCAAGAAAGTCAATAACGAATCTTAAGTAGCAAAAGCTGCAGAGAAATTTAACATACCTAAGTCAACTATTGTTAAGTACTTATCAGAAATTACGTCAAAACGAAAATCTCGAATAACTGCTTAGAACTTTAAAAAAAGTGACATCAAGAGGGTATTTGATGAAATAGAAGGACAACACATAACTTCAACGTGGATTCCGATGATGAATCTAGTTCTAGTTTTAGTATGTGTTAAGTGATGACTCAGATGGTTCTAGTGAACACGCACAAGCTTATAACTCCGATGATTTTGCTGAAAATTTGTATCGAGAATACTGCAATGCTTAAAATAAAAAATATATTTTAGGAGATGCTGACGGTATACCGAAAATTTTTACATTATTCTTTAGTACGTTTACTAAGATTTTCATTTTGAAATATTTTTTTAATTCGTATCATTTATTTTTGTCCAGAGGTACGTCGCCGTCCACAGGTACATTTTTGCCGTCCACTGGTACAAACTGTAGTTATACCTATAGACAAAATGAGCATTTTTTTATATATGCCTGTATATTTAATTTTAAGGTACCTAACTGAAAAAAAGCGATGATTATGAAAGACTGTTTATTATACATTTTATAAAAATAAACAGTTTTAATGTAATAAATGTTTTTTTATATATTTAAATTAGTCGAAAAATTGGAAAGTGTCCACAGGTTGAGCACTTGCCCCTACTTAACATAACTGAGAAGACTTTTACATATTTTTTTTACACTTTTTGGAATATCATTAAGTAGTCAGAACGTAAAAATTTTTTTTTTTTTTAATAATATTCGGAAAGGGTACTACATGAATAGCTGCAAATGAGTTGTACATACTATTGTAATGTTACTCTACTTGGACCTGGAAAATGAGATGCTACGACCCGTATAATTAGTTTTATTTCTTTTAAAGCGTAACTATTACAGAAGTATTTGATTTAATTATAAATTATTATACGTTAGGCAATTAATTAGACTTAAGACGTCGTGCTCGGGTGGGAGACCTATTGGGTATTCTCTATTGAGAATGCCGCTTGGCCGCCGGAGTCGGGACGGGACCTCGCACAGTTGTGGTGGGAGGTCCGTTGCAGTTGGCAGCATTGGCGTCATGGTGCGTCACTTGGCTTCCGCTTCAGATGCTAAGGTTGGCCGCCGGAAGTAGTAGCGCCAACACTATGTTCCCACCTATTTAATAACCAATCACCTGTATAGTAGACATTAAAATAAATACTAATCTAATCACCATATTAACTGCACACGTATAATGCAGTTTTTATGAACAAGTGTTTCATTAAGTACTTACTTCCCTCAGTGACTATTTACTTCTAATGCAAGAAAATCCGATAAGATAGACTAATAAAGCCGATGTGAGTGAACTTAAAAAAATTGTACTTGGAAGCCGTAGATGGTAGAAAGCCAAGCTGTCGCCATCATTCGTTTCGCGATTAATTGAGTTTTAATGCATGTTTTAATTATCACTACGTTTTACTTTGTTTTTAATAACTTTTTCTAAGGTTCTATATATGCAAAATAACCCATTATTAAGCATCCGCTGGGTTCTTCAATTCGTCTGTCAAAGGTTCAAACCTATATTTTGAACCGCATTATAGGTATCTAAACACAAAACAAGAACGTGACTGACTGACTGATCTATCAATACACAGCCTAAACCGCTAAAGCTAGAGACTTGAAATTTGGTATACATATGTACATACCTTAAATGTCATAGAGGTCCACTAAGACGGCATTTTTCTAAATTCCTACCTACGGGATAGAGAGTTCTGCCCCGGGAGCGAAGCAGCGAGCGAACGCTAGTTATAAGTAAGTAAACACTTTATTGCACAAAAAAAAAAACAGGATAAAAACACAAGTCACAACAATCAAATTTGAATACAAAGGCAAACTTATCCCTTTAAGGGATCTCTACCAGTCAACCTTCGAGTGGTGGAGAGGAATAGTTCACTGGGGATCGACAAAAAGTTATACTTATAGGCACTTCACTGAGTTAATTAAATTGGATTAAACAAGACAATAATTGTCTTCGGCGTTTCTTGTCCGATGACACGGAACCCATCGTGCGTCGGGGGTGTTAATCTACTCTTACTTGGCCGGTTTTTTTATTTTATTAATTTGGTTAATGGTGAGGAAGGGTGATTGTATATTGAAGTTGAGAAAACCATGCGAAGCCGGGGTGGCTGGCAAGAACAAAAACTTAAATTGTATTATAAGTAACCTCTATACATATAAGGAATCGGAAAGGAATTGATAATTTTAATTCACATACAAATAAAAACGCTGAAAATACACATTATTAGCGTGTATAGCGTTATCTGTGGAAGTAGGAATTTGACAGTTCTATATACTACTGTAGTCTTTGAGTTCTTCTATCCATTTTCACCGCATGAAGAAGTGTGGAAATCCTGAATGTGTGTTTAAAATGGCAGATTCCGAGGTAATTTCAATTTACACGTTCTAAACAATCATGTCACATTACACGACGGTTCTATACTTAACATTTTGTTAGCAGGTTCAGAAGAAACTGAAGGACATATCTTTTAAAATCCAGACCGCAAGTTTGAAGGGCCGACGTGAGGTAGTAAAGGAAATTCAAGATGTTTTATCAACACCAGGTAAGTGAGAACAACACAAAACGCGTAATGTTAGCTCATACAACGACCACAACATCATGAAAGTTTAATAGTGCATAAAAAGGATTGACATTGTAGGTTGTGTCTGGAGTTTATTGATCCAGTATTCTATTTTTATAGCTAGTAAGTTACAACTTAAATATGACCACAGGATACTACTGGGTACCTACATTGTAGTGGTTTGTAGAGACAACATTGTATGCAAGGCAGACAATACCAGAATTAGTTGCACCATACCAAGAAAGGACCAGTATGACAGCCAAATATTAAATTTAAAGGTAATTCCTGTTCAAAACTAATGAGGCTTAAGATCCTTTGACCTATGAGGCTAGGAGGGGGGCGACATGCAACAGCTATGAGGCACCTTTTTTTTTAAAATGTTTGTAGGTATTTGCAGTTTTGTAAAGTTTAAATATTATAACAAGGCTTAAGTACATCAAGTGTAATTATCTCCGACTGGGAAACCTCAGACACATGTCACACTATTTCACATAGAACACAAGTCTCTGGGTGCAAATAAGGTGTGTTTAATGAATTTGTAAATTATTACAGCATTATCTGATAATGGGTGACTTAAAATCAAATTTAAGCCTCTATTAAACATACCCATATTATCCTAATACTTTCCTCTGACATCCCTAGCCTTATCACATTCTAGAAGATAATGGATAGGGTCCTCACTCTTATTACATCCTAGAAACAAAGGTACAACACTCATCAAATTCAGAAAATTAATTTAGTGGAATGTGACCAGAGAGCACATGAAAAGCCCACATGAGTAGATCTTTTTTGTATTGTTGTATTTATATGTATTTTTCTGTACTTTGAATTTTCGAGCACTTTGGTTTTGTTACTGTCATGCTGTGTAAATTTTTGGTAAATAAATAAATCTGTGTAAATAAATCTCTGGGGAGGCTGACACAATTTGACCAGGGTTTTTGCAGTTGCAACATTATTCACATTTTGCTATTCAGCAAAAAATATCTGATAAACATTTATTGAGAATAAAACTCCTGCTATGTAAAATTTTCACTGTGTCATAGTGATAGTTATATCACATAAATCCCCACTATCTGATTAAGGGTTAAAAAGAATGTAGTGAAAAAGGTCTAACCATACATTAACAGACAGATTTGTAAAATTAAATTGTAAAGTTGTAAACAGAGAGCTCCCATGTGTAAGAATATGATCGTGTGGTCAACAAGTTGAATGTTCCATGTTTATACATTGAGGAGTAAAATAGCCTAAAATCTAAAGAACTGAGTGAGTTTTTTTTATTTAGATGGAATGAACAGTCTACTTTGTTTTATTTACAAGTTTTCACAATGTGGAGTAAAATGTTTAAACAAGTGTAGGAAAGTACATCATTAACTGACAAAGTAATTTTATGTAGTGCCTAAAAGAAATGGTTAGTCATGCCAATGTCAGTCACAGATTTTCGTCATAGCTAGTAAAATACATGCCACCACGGTAATGCTTAAATAATATGCTGAAGGTTTAATGATACGCAACCTTATCACTTGCGGCACAGGCATCACCGAGCCAGCGGTGCGCTATGTGTGCCGGGTGCTCATGCTGACACTGCACCGGTACCGGGACTCCACATCCCAGTCCTATGTGGCGAGCCTGCTGGCCTACCTGGCCTCTAGCCATCGAGAGTGGACACTCCGGAGTTTGCTGCCTGTGCTGCTCGAGGTCTCCGAACAGCTCCGGAATACTGCTACATCGTAAGCTTTATTGATTGATATGTGGGGTGCACTAAAAGTTTCCGGAATGAATTACTTTTAAAATACTGTTTTTTGTATGTGGCCAGTTCCGGAAACCTTCAGTGCAACCTATGTAAGTATACTGTCATATCCATCATAATACGGGGGTAGAACTCCTTTGCTTTTTGTAATAAAAAGTGATTGATGTAGGGTACACTCATATTCTGATGCAATACACCAAGTACAGCTCCATAAACCGATTATCAAGTGTTATGGTGTTTTAATGGACATAATATATACAATGTCTTACAAAATAACCCATACAAAATACAGAGTTATGGTTTGCATATTGTATGAAATTTTAATTTTAATTTTATTTCATACAGTGATCAAATATTGTAAATGGACTCTTTATAATGGACCGTTTAACCACCTTTCGGCTTTGCGGGTATTTTTGTAACATCCTGTATAATGTCACATTGACATTGCTACCTTGTATTTTCTTTGTACCTTTTGTCTGTTTTGTTTGTTATGTTGTGTTCAATAAAGAGTTCTTGTATTGCATAGTCCTACCTCTGGCAGCGCACGACTCAGCGGTAAGCTGCGTACGGATCAGAGGCAGCCTCAGGGTGAGCCACGCACGGCGCGACCAATTGCTCAAATCCGTACGTGCTTCGCGCACTGCGCGCGCACATTTTAGGGCGAACCGTCCAGTGTCGGTTTTTTGACCGTGCTCAAAGGTGCCTCGGTGTGCGTGTCTCGCGTAGTATGGACGCTGATACGCGCAAACTTGTTTGCGCGCGGGGCAAGTTTTGAGGTTAAATCAAGTAGTGGAGCGGGTTATTGGTCAGAAGGATAATTAAAGTCATAAAATCAGTTTGTATAGTGTGCAATGGTGTAGGACAACGATAAAATGTATCTTGAACATTCACTTTCTGATGTGTCTAATTTTCTAAAGTAATTTGGCGAAGTAAATGTGCACCAAATGAATTGCGATTTTTATGTAACTGTTTCATCCACCACCAAGGTGGAAATTTCTTATCAAAAATACTGTGCAGCGTGCGATCACGATAAAAGCAACATCAGCTGCGATCGCGATCGACGCCATTTTTTTCGACGCACAAATGGCGGGTCGCCGTGAGCACGTTGCTTGGCCGCGCAAACTAACGCGCTACTAAATGCTTGCGAGCAGCGCCGCTGTGCATGGTGAAGCTGCCTCGAACTAAATGGCTCTAATCCGTACGCACCTGTAGACAGACGCACACTGCGTGCTAAGGCTCTTTAAGTGCGTGATCTGTTTTAATCACTATGATTGGGTCTCGCGGTAGTTTCATGTTTATTAATATGCTTTAATTTAATTCTCATACAGTTACTTTTCCCTTCCTTTGCTAAAATTAATTAAATTAAAATAGAATTGAGAATTGAACAATAGTTTGCATTGTACAATAATCGCGGAAAAATGATTAGGCTAGTTTTCAGGCTGAAAACATTAAATCAACAATACAACATGATCAGCGGAGCCCTCTACATCTACAGCAAACAACCTGTAAATCTGCCCAACTTTAAAATTTGTGTATGATTTTGGATATGATTGAGTAATGTTCCTTTCCGCAGTAAGAGCACATGTCAGAGCGGGCTGTACGCGCTGCGCTGGTCCACGGTGCTGGCGGAGGGCGCGCTGCGGGGCGCGGCGGGGGACGGGGCGGACTACCCCGCGCTGGTGCTGGCGCAGGCCAACCTGCTGGCCGTGGTCACGGCTTACGGGGACAAGAGGCAGAACGATAGGGCCTTCTCTAAGGTCAGCTATTGCAAGTTACACATTCTTTTAGTTTTTGAATGGACTTGAATGCATTTATATAAATTTTTAGGGTTCCGTACCTCAAAAGGAAAAACAAGAACCCTTAGGGGATCACTTTGATGCCCGTCTGTGTGTCTGTCAAACCCTTTTTTTTTCTATCTAACATTTTCATGACGCGTTATGTCAGCAAAATTAAAAAATCTACGACATGTGTATGTATGACAAAAGTTGAGTAAGTTCCATAGAAAATGTCCTATGAGAGTACTGTTTCCCGCTTTAACATTTGGATTGGTCTGCAGCTGCACACATCGTGGCTGACCATCGGCAGCAAGCTGGACAAGTGGCCGGAGGTGATGCTGGCGCAGGCGCCGGACAGCGGGCCGCACGTGTGCGTGGCCTTCTCCGCGCTGTGCCGCCACGCGCGCCTGTGCGCCCGCACTGAACTCGTCGCCCCGCACAAGGTACACTACACAGAGTAAATACCAAATACTTGGTACACTACACCTCCACTAATGAGGAGCTATCCGCTAGGATCACTCAGTGATGAGTGAGGTCTATCTGTCAGTTTCCATCAATCTTGGACCAGTAGCTTGTCTCTCATTGGTGGAGAATGGCTGATAGACCTCTATAGATATTAGCGATCCTGGCGGGTTTTTGACTCGCGATATTCATTGTAATCAGGTCTGTAATGTCGAGTGAAAACCACACACTACACGCTGAGACGACTCCAAAATGATTCCTCCAGTTAGAACCAAAATTATCCATGTTTTTTTTATAATTACCAGTAAATTCCGTAAGAAGGCATAACATAGACTTTATCACTCAATTTGAACTTCTCTGCCAGGCCAAAATCCTAGAGAGCTTCATAAAGAGCCTGATCAGCGTGAAGGCGCGCCCCAACGCCAACTACATCGCGGGCTGCGCCGAGCTGCTGCGGCTGCTGTCCCGCGCCGACGCGCACGCGACGCTGCTGCCCGCGCTGCACAAGGCCATGCTGCGCAGCCCCGAGACCGCCATCGAGGCCGTGGGGGAGGTCTTTGCCACGCTCGAGATGGATCTCGACGGAATTGCTGTCGACATTGGAAACAATTTAATAGGTGAGCGTGTACAGTCACCTACGTCAAGCAAACAAAAGCAAGGCGAGGCGATGTCGTTACAATACCGATTAGTGGATGGATTACCAGTATGGAATTTCATACAAATGAAGTGGCTCTGTGAGATTCGGTTGAAATGCGGAACACGTGTAAAATTCACATAAAAAGTGAGGATTCCCATTTCTAGCGCAGTTTGCAGCGTCAGTGTGCTAAAGGCATAAGGCGCGTGTTCACCAACCGCTAAAACGTTACTGGCGTTTAAAGTTTGATCAGTCGTTTACTTATACACCGCTTGCGTTCAAGGTTTAAAAGTCGGTTTCAAGGTTGGTGAATATGGGCGATTGGTAAGTCAGTCGAAATTTTTTAATGTCTTCTTGAATCAGTTGTTTGAAATAAGTATTTTGTTTAGTGAACCTGCATTCCAAAGACGCCTGGGTGCGCAGCGTGGCGCTGACGGCGCTGACGCGGCTGGCGCGGCGCTGCGGCTCGGCGGCGGCGGCGCGCGCGCTGCTGGACCGCGCCTTCGCCGAGTACCACGGCGCCGGCGGCCAGCTGCCCAGCAGCGAGGACAAGATCGCCGTGCTCAATGTTGGCGGGCCCACACTACTGATAACAAGGACCAACCACCCTCTGGACACCGCGTCTTCTATAATTTACTTGGAAAGTCATTACGAAAAAAGCCGCGGTGAGCGGGCCGGAGAAATGCGTCGTGATTGGTTCACAGCTTGTCATGTCGCTTGTCATTTGGTCGAAAGTGAGCCGCGTTTGGTGGCTAATAAGATTTATAGGTGTAAATGAGCATATGCGTTTCGGAAACGTTCGCCCTGACATTTGGTGGTTGGTCCGTGACTGTTAATAACTGCTGACTAAGTTGATCAAAGTTTCCGTTATTGAATGTTGTTGTCTGTGTTTAGGGTGTGAGCGCACTGAGCGCGCTGGGCGTCCCGGAGAGCGACCGCGCGGAGCTGCTGGGCGTGGCGGCCGCCGGGCTGGCGCGCGTGCTGGACAGCGAGTCGCACGAACGCACGCTGGCCAGCGCGCTGGACGCCGCGCAGGCCTGGGCCGACCGCGCCGCGCCGCCGCTGCCCGCGCCGCTGCTCGCGCTGTACACGGTAACTGGCGCGCGTGCTGGACAGCGAGTCGCACGAACGCGCGCTGGACGCCGCGCAGGCCTGGGCCAACCGCGCCGCGCCGCCGCTGCCCGCGCCGCCGCTGCCCGCGCCGCTGCTCGCGCTGTACACGGTAACTGGCGCGCGTGCTGGACAGCGAGTCGCACGAACGCACGCTGGCCAGCGCGCTGGACGCCGCGCAGGCCTGGGCCGACCGCGCCGCGCCGCCGCTGCCCGCGCCGCTTCTCGCGCTGTACACGGTAACTGGCGCGCGTGCTGGACAGCGAGTCGCACGAACGCGCGCTGGACGCCGCGCAGGCCTGGGCCAACCGCGCCGCGCCGCCGCTGCCCGCGCCGCCGCTGCCCGCGCCGCTGCTCGCGCTGTACACGGTAACTGGCGCGCGTGCTGGACAACGCGCTGGATACTATGGAGATAGGAAACAAACATAAACAACTACTTCGTTTAACCACCGAAGAAATATATTGGACTTAAAACAATTAAAATGTCGGAAGTTTTTCGTCTTTTCGAAGTTTTTTTGTATCGAGATTTTTTTTTAAAGCAGTGTTATTTGTGTCGGCAGAAGGTGCAATCGTCCAAGAGCGCGGCGCCGAGCGTGCGCGCGGCGGGCGTGTGCCTGGCGGCGCGCGCGCTGCGGCGCTGCGGCTGCCCGCCCGCGCAGGCCGCCGCGCTGCGCCCGCCGCTGCTGCAGGCCGTGGCCCGCGCGCTGCAGCCGCCGCCGCAGGTAACTTGCGGCCCTACTAGAGCCTTTAAAAAAATGCTCACTGCGCAGGTAAGGCAAGTATATATTTATAATTACTTATATTTATGGCAAAACTGACGAATTAAACGGTTCTTCCAGGCGGCGGCAGTGAACGAGGGCATCTGCGCGATGCTGGCGCTGGTGCTGCTGGACACCGAGCGCGAGCTGCCGGCGGGCGCGGCGTGGCCGGCGCTGGCGCACCCCGACAAGCATGTGCTGCTGCACGACCGCGCGCTCGGCGCCGCGCCGGACGACGGTAAGCCGCGCCTCTGGCCGGGCGGCTCGGGACCACCGTTCCGACCCCCGCACTGTATGTGTTGTGTGTCAGCCTGACTGGAAATATTTATTAGCCCGGTACTGACCGAGTCGACCACCTCGCGAGCCGACCACTTATTAAACCGGTTTGATCCCTGAGACGTACGAATTTTTATTTCGTCCGGCTAGTTGGCGAGGCGACTCGCTTGCGATCGGCTTATTACAATTAACTACTGATTCGCTAAAAATACTATAAAATTATTGCATGAATAACTAACGAACAATATTAGACGTGTAAGATCTATTGCTAATTTCTAGTCAGGCTGTAGGGAGTGCAGTAAATAATTCCGCTATAACATTTACCCCTTTATAGTCCTAATGCAGGTGGTGGTGCTGTGCCGGACGGTGCTGGAGCAGTACCCGGGCGTGGCCGGCGACGGCGCGGCGCCCGCGTACCGCGCGCTGGCGCGCACGCTGCTGGCGCCGGCCCGGCCCGTGCGCGCGCTGGCCTTAGGGGAGGTCCGGGCCTTGCTGGCGGACCCGCGCCGCGCGCACGTGGCGAGGCATCTCGTGCTGAAGCTGAACGACGTGTTGGAGGAAGGCAAGCTGCTGAGCAGCAAAGAAAAGTCGCCGCCCGAAGAGAAAGGACCCGAAGTCACCGGGAAGATGATATTGGATGCTGTGCATGCGGTGTGCTCATTTAGAGGCGAGTTTTTTTTTCATTTTATTGTCATGCAAAGCTGCACAGGTAGCACGAGTCTGCTAGGGTTTGGGAAGTCGCAAAGTCCCGGGCCGCGCGATAACCCACGATTCTGTCACGTCGAAGGATTTCGAGACTAACAGAGTTAATTTTTAGAAGAATAAATATTTTTTGACGACTGGATATCCTAGTGGTCAGACAACCTGCCTGTGAAGCTTCGATCCCCCGTTGTAACAGATAATTGTATGATGAATATGAATGTTTGTTCTCTGGTCTTGGATGTTTAATAAGTATGCAAACATAAGTATGTTTATCCGTTGCGTAATACCCATAGCACAGGCTTTGCCTAGTTTGAGACCAGGTCAATCGGTGTCAATTTATTTTATTCAAGTGTGCGTTACAATACAATACAATACAATACAATACAATACAATACAATACAATACAATACAATACAATAACTCTTTATTGAACACCACATAACAGTCAAAACAAGAAATAAGGCACAAAGAAAATACAAGGTAGCAATGGGCGGCCTTATCGCTACAGAGCGATCTCTACCAGGCAACCATAATGGAATAAAGGTAAGAACATATTAAAGCAGGCGGTGCTAATTAAAAAGGTTTTAGGTCACGAATTTATAGCAGGTTACTAGCAAAAAAAGAAAAAAAAATACATAAAAAGCATAAAAAAAAACACATAATTTCAATGAAATTCGATAACAGATACATAATAATACAAAAATACTAAAAAAATAATAATAATAATAATAATAATTAGTGCGTTAGTGAGTGAGCTAGTTCCCTAATAAGGAGTTGCGACAGGTTACTCGGAGCAAGAGGCGCAGCTGCTGGCGATAGACGCGCTGCGCGCTCTCCACCATCCGCTGGCGCGCGCCGCCAGCCGCGCCGCCTGGGCCCGCACTGTGCGCTACCTGCGGCTGGAGCCCCGCGCGCTGCTGGCGCGACACGCCGACAACCTCAAGAACACCTACGTCGGCAACTACACGCCCAGTGAGGTCAGTGGGACACGCTGTCCACGGCTGAGGGCCGTCCGTGAGGGTACGCGAGGCGCGGGGGAGGACGATTTGCACTCAATCTCACGTGGTGGAGAGGGGTGTCTCGGCTAATATCACGTAATTTTTTGGTTCGATTCTCTTAGTAATCTCAGTATTGTGTGGTAAATCGAATGTAATTCTATGGAATTTCGATAACTACCAGAATTGGGGCGTACGCTGCGAATAATAATATCTATGACAGCGTAACTAAGCTGGCTCCACCACATGGTTACCGGGATAGGCGTGGAAAAATATATGAACGTCGCCCTGCGTCAAACAGGCATGACATTCGTGACGTGAGGGCTTGTTTCACGGGAATTTCGGTTGTGAATATTATTATGTTTTCCGCAATTTAATATTTAAAAAATATGCCATCGTGTGTCGTGAAGTGGTGTAGAAATCATACGGATATGAAAAATACTAGAACACCTACTACCTTTCATAAGTAAGTAAAGTTAGATTTTAAAAACTTATATTTCACGACTGACACCGTCCTCGATGAGAGGAATAGTTGGATGGTTCGACTGAACTTTCTCGAGAAAGGCCGAGCTTAGCCGACGCGTGTCGCCGCTCATTGGCGATTGTCAGGTCTATGTGCATCGTCGTAGTTGTGCGTGTTATAGGGTCATATTTTGTTGCGACGATGTGTAGACGTTACGCTTCCACATCTTTATATTTACTTTTATTAGCTGTGGCAGCTCTTGTAATTTTCTATTCCTTATTTTTTTAAGATTTTTGTCGTCCTTGCGAAGTATATTTCGCAATACTTAAACACGTTTATAGGCAAGCGATCTTTAAATATTGCATCAACCGTTTTGCGGTGAGCATCTCGTGGCCACCATGAGCACAGTAGCGCTGGCCTGACAGCACGGCTCCCCGCAGACGCTGTCGAACGTGGTGTCGACGCTGGCGCGGTGGAGCGGCTCGGTGGCGGGCGCGGCGCTGGCGGCGGCGCTGCGCGCGCTGCGGGACCCGGCGCTGCTGCGCGTCACGCGCCACGAGTACTTCACCTACCTCACGCCGGAGGGCGAGCTCTACGACAAGAGCGGCGTGCCCGGGTCAGTCTCACTAGCTGTAGGCAGAGCGCGGACCGGCCGCCCTCTGGACACCAAATGTCAGGGCGAACGTTTCCGAAACGCACCTATACATCCCTCTAGCCACCAATCGCGGCTCACTTTCGATCAGATGACAAGCAACATGACAAGCTAAGAACCAACCACGACGCATTCCCCTGGTTCGCTCACCGCGGCTTTTTTCGTAATGACTTTTCAAGTAAATTATAGAAGATGCGGTGCCCAGAGGGTTGCCAAATTTGCAAAGATACATTACGTCAAATTTCAAGAGCGTTACGTCACGAGGAACTACAACACACTGTCTTCGTAATTTTTGGTTCAATTGATAAAAGAACGTATCCGATATTTTTGACAAAATAAATGATGGACTGAATAAAAAATGTGACGCCAGCCGTCCGTCAGATCAGACCAGCCCTATTTTGGCTCAGTAGTCTTTGCAGCTAGTTTTGAAATGGCCAACAGCCACGATAACTATCACTAATCCCGTCTTTAGTTACAGTCGAGTTCTCCAATATCTATACAGTCAACAGCTGAAAAATATCTATACATAGACCTTATTGCCAGTTTCATAAGGTCTGTGTTTGGATATTTATAAACCGTTGGCTGTACAGATATTGGAGAACTCGACTGTACAACATATTTCTGCCATTTGAAACGTAAGAGCTGTCATGAATGAAAAATCCACTTGGGTCGCTAGTGTCGAGTCAGATCTATCTATCATTCTCCACCAATGAGAGACAAGCTACTGGCCTATGATTGGTGGAAATTGACAGATAGACTTCACCCGACACCAGCCATCCTAGCGCATCCTTGAGTCGACCGCCCCGCCCCTTGCAGCACCGAGGACGGCAGCGCGATGAACCTGAAGCGCGAGAGCAAGGCCTACAGCTACCAGGAGCAGCTGGAGGAGCTGCAGCTGCGCCGCGAGCTCGACGACAAGCGCCGGCGCGAGGGCAAGCTCAAAGAGGTCCGCTCTCGTGCTTGCTCACGACTCTAAGGAATATTTTTCATTCAACTTCAACTTTTTGCTTATTGCAGTTCCTGCAACCAGTCGCTTTAGGTTAAGGGGCTTCTAAATGGGCTACATTTTCGCTACAATATGTGGCCGACGACTATAGGCGTCTTTGTTTAGCTTTCATAATAAGAGTCAGACAGCAATAGTTGCTTCCACATGTTGCAGAAAAACGTTACCCGTTTAGAAGCCCCTTTTGTAACTACTATTGCTAATGACTGCTGGCAGTGGTGTTAATCTCCTTCATGAACTAAAAACAATTACTTTGCTCACCCGCGACCATGCGCGAGTGTTCTTTAGTCGCGGGTGAGCAAAGTAATTGTTTTTAGTACATAAATATGGACTTCCGTAAAGTAACGTCTTATTCAATAAATTATTTAATCTCCTTCCTAAAGTCTGTGACAAGACATACTATCTATCTATTCACCTTTTCTTATAAAGCAATGTAAAGTCGTTTCACTAGTGAGTGTTTGTTTGTAGGCGCCGATGTCCGCGAAACAGAAGGAAGCTGTCAAAGCACAACTGGCCAAGGAGAGCGCTATACGGGAGCGGCTAACAGCTGTAAGTTGGTCAAGTTTACTTATAAATCAATTTCAAATGTTTGTTTTTAAAACATAACGTCCCTGATGCGGACTATCTGATGCAAATCATTTCTAATACCTGTTGAACCACTGCCCTCCGTATTAAGAAAATATTCGTCTGTGTATCGTTATCAAAATAATACGTTTCCAGTTGAACAATCAAGTAGAGGTGGCGGTGCGGCTGCTGGACGCGGTGGGGTCGGGCTCGCCCCTCGCGCTGTGCGAGCAGGCGCGGCGCGTGGTGCCGGCGCTGCTGGGCGCGCTGCGCAGCCCGCTGGCCGCCGCCGCCGCCGCCGCCGCGCACCGCCGCCTGCCGCTGCTGCCGCCCGGCCCGCTGCGCCAGCAGGTGCACGCGCTCACGCTCAGGTCAGCCCCACGCGCTGCAGGCTGCTGCCCCGGCCGTCCGACCACGTCTGTAGCGCCGCGCCGTGCTTGCAGGTTGCACAAGCCGCAGTGCGACGTGGACCCGGCGTGGGAGCAGGAGGACCTGGACAAGGCCACCGTCCGGACCATCGCGCGGCTGCACGCGGCCACGGTGGGCAGCAAGGACCAGCCCGGCCAGCCGCTCGACGCGCCCGGCTTCTGCTACATATTCCCGCTGCTTAAACTCGGTAACAATGCGTCAACAACTTGAGGACTTGCTTCTCAAATAGCCTAGGAAAAGGACTGAGTGAGCGATCCGCCTCGCGGGCAACCACTTTGGACGATATTTTGAATTCTGAGCCATACATACTCGTGCATCTAGTGATGTGATCGCCTCGCGAGTCGTGGAAAGGTGCCTCTTTAGA
Organism: Clepsis dumicolana; assembly: GCA_963691665.1. Taxonomy (NCBI): domain Eukaryota; kingdom Metazoa; phylum Arthropoda; class Insecta; order Lepidoptera; family Tortricidae; genus Clepsis; species Clepsis dumicolana. The sequence goes on from OY829509.1 coordinate 17,717,217, forward strand.
CAAGTAGTCGCAGAAAGCCTCTCCACGTGGATGCAAAAGCGACTGTAGAAATTAAGATTCTTGGCAGCGAGTTTTATTCACCAATAAAAGACAAAAACCTATGGTTTATCAAATAATCATCATCATCATAATCAGCCGTAAAACGTCCCTACGACGCCCGGTCTTGTGCTACCGGCAGCCAAAGGCTTCCCGCGATCTTCGCAATGTCGCCCGTCCACCTTGCGGGAGGCCTACCAACACTTTGCTTTCCGGTACGCTGTGGCCACTCTAGAACCTCACGGCCCCATCAGTACGAGCAATGTGCCCCGCCTACTACCACTTTAGGTATGCAAATATGCTGAGCTGTATCGGTAACTTTAGTTCTTCTGTGGATCTCCTCATTTCTGGTTCGATCTCGCTGGGATACTCGAAGCATAGCTTTTTCCGTTGTCCTGTGAGCGACTTGGCGTATGATATAGTAGTTTATGCAACTGCTACATAATGAGGGTCCTTAAAACACGAGTGTGTTTTTATGAAAGGCGAAGCTGAGTTTCATAATAGGATCACACGAGTGTTTTAAGGCCTAAATATGTGGAGTTGCATACATTACTTTATACACACATATTATAAGTACTCTAAGATGGGTTCAGAAGCCGATGTTGTGAAACTGTTTTTTTTTATCATAGATAAACATACCGAGCTGACGTTTCGGAGACTGTTTTTTTTTATTGTAAATTAAATTTGTTTTTAGAAGACGAATTTGAAACTCTTAACGACATCGAATCCGAAATCGAAAAGTCATTACGACATTGAATTCGATGCTGGTCATTTTCATTGCTGGTCTGAACGCATTATAGAGGACTTATGATATGTGTGTAGATAAAATGCCTAAATTGTCATGATAAACACCTAGCTTGCTCGTCTGTGCGGCTTGTACGCTGGGCAGCTGTGCCGCCGGTCGCACGTGACCTTGTGTTGGTGCGCAGGCATGTCGCGCGGCGCGGTGCGCGCGGCGGAGGGCGCCATGCTGGCGGGGCTGGGCGCGGTGGCGGCGCACGCGGCGCAGCGCTCGCCCGCCGCGCTGCTGCAGCCGGCGCTCTTCCCCACGGACGACATGTTCCGGACGCTCATCGACCTCGTCGGTCAGTGCCGCTACCAGACTAGCTTGTACACTCAGAATACAGAACGAACCAAAACCCGCGAGCGCGCAAGAAAGTGAGCCAACTAAAACTACTCTTAAATAGAGTAGTTTGGCGTAGTCATCTCCGAGCACGCGGCGTATCATGACGTGTTGTACGAATGACAATACTAATTAATACCTTCTCCTGACGTTCTTACTTACAGAAATGTCGTTGGGCTTATAAAAAAACAGAATATGATTAAGTTTCACGTATAAACGGGTAGCGAAATCAATAAAAATGGACTCACTCCGCGGCGTACGATTATAACTGAAGGCGGATTCTGGTTTATTCTGTAATCTGCGATTTCGTCTGCTTAGATTTCGGTTATCGCTATCCCATGGGAACTATTCAATTTCCCCTAATAAAAAGTAGCGTATATTATTCCTCAATGTTCAAACTATCTTATTGTCAAATCTCATTTAGATTGGTGCAGCAGTTTTTCCGTGAAGAGGTAACAAACAGACAGAGAGACAGAGTTACTTTCGCATTTTAAACATTAAGTATAGATTCCGAGCTTATACATGTCAGGAGATGTTACTGTAACTGTTGCGCGTGTTCCGAGAAATTGTATAGTTTGTTTGCAAGCTCGCCGCGAATGCAACGCGCTACTTCTCGCTGGCGTCGGACGGTGGACGGCTTTGTCGCTAGATTGGATAAGTGACACGTTGATAAAACCGTTTCGAACATGAACTGATACGCCGTTACAGCGATTGTGAACATTACCGAGTTGTTACGGTATCTGTACGTTTTATGTTTACAGGGGGCTAGCACACGCGTCATTTTGTCGCTTGTCGATCAGTGCGTCCTTCACTGATTCCGTGACTATGAAAAGGACGCACTGCGCGACAAGCGACAAAATGGCGCGTGTGCTAAACGTGCAGCTCTGCTCGTAATTACTAGTGCTTAGAAAATGATACTAGGTGTAACGTTATGATATAATGAATGTCCCTCGTGCAGGCAGCACGAGCGGGCGCGTGCAGGCGGCGTGCACGGTGGCGCTGCTGGAGACGGGCGCGATGGCGGCGCGCGCGCACGTCACGCGCGACGACGTCGTGTGCCTGCTGGCCGGCCTGCAGTCGCCGCAGGAGGTGTGTACCTCAAGCGCACACTATACTTGGGTTTTATGCTTACGTTTTGGCTAAATGTGACACCAATAACTCTCCCAAAGAACGTTCTCTACGATTAACCAGATTAGCGATCTTAGTGGAAAAACAGATCGCTCACGTATATCAGGCGAGTATAGCCTGACATGTTACGGAATAATCTGTAGTCCTTTATTTAAAAAAAATACGCGCTCTATTGAGTAAGTTTAAGTGAGCACCAAAGTGAAGTTTAAAAAAAAACGCACCCTGTAGTTCTGTGGCTAATCCAATGGCTATGTCCACTTTGGCTACCTGGTATTAAACCCTTGGCCGGCAGGTGGTGCGCGACGCGGCGCTGCGCACGCTCCTGCGCATCGCCAGCTGCCTGCCGCCGCTGTTTGAGGACAAGGAGTTTGCTCTGGAGCTCACCAAGCGGCTGCTCGTCGCCACCTTTGACGTGTCTGAAGATAACAAGTGAGTGGTGCCGTTGAGACGGTTCACAGCTGCGATGGGGCAGCCGAGGCAGCTGCATTCGTTTAGGTTCATTTCGTCTACATTCCCAATTTGTCAACTTCCTTCATTCAATTCGATTCCCAATTCGTCCACTTCCTATCTCGTCCATATTCCCAAGCCACCGACATTCCCAATTTATTCATATTCTCAAGCCACCCACGTTTCAAAGCCACCCACATTCCCAAGCTACCTACATTCCCCATTCATCCACATTCTCAAGCTACCCATATTCCCAAGTCGTCCACGTTCCCAAGTAACCCACATTTCCAAGCCACCCACATTCCCAATTCATACACATTCCCAAGCCACCCACATTCCCAAGTCACCCACATTCCCAAGCCACCCACATTTCCAATTCATCCATATTCCCAGGCCACCCACATTCTCAAGTTACTTACATTTGCAATTCATCCACATTCCCAAGTCAATCACATTCTGAAATGGTCCACATTCCCAAGCCACCCACATTAGCAAGTCGTCCACATTCTCAACTCGCCCGCATTCTCATGTCATCTGGAAGGAAATACGAACGGTAGCATTGCTATCCTTTTTTTATTATTAGTTGTGAGTTTTTACTGCTTCTTTAAACATCAACCCCACTATTAATAAACCTATTTTAACTAAAATGCCGTTAAAGTTCGTTTGTCCTTTTTTTGTCACATCGACATTTCCATTAGCAAGAAGAAGACAAAACCTATTTTAACTAATGGAGGCTCGAATGACGTTTGTAAATAATGGCATAATTCTTTCCAACTTATCGGACCTTCGCTTATTCAGAATGCTAGCAGAGCAGCTGTGGGAGCAGGTGCCCTTGGCGGGTCGCTGGGCGGGCGCCGGCGAGCTGTCCGCGCTGATGCTGGGCGAGGTGCAGCACCCCGCCGAGCCGGTGCAGCGCGCCGCCGCCGCCGCGCTGGCGCAGCTCGTGCGCGCGCGCGTCGACGCCCGCGCCGGCGCCGACTCGCCGCCGCCCGCCGGGGACGACAAGCCCGAGCCGCTCATGACCCGCGCGCAGGTGCTGCGGGCGCTGCAGGATATCTACTCGGCCAAGCTGCCGGTCAGTTTTTTATTACAATTATTATTTATTATTTTATTCATTGCTATCGTGACTCGAAGTTCTGCTAGGATCGCTAGTGTTGGTTGAGGTCTTTCTGTCATTCTCCACCAATTTTTGATTCGCCGTAGCCCTCATTCCATTCAAGCTTTTATCATCTTCTCTTATACGTATACTAGCTTATGCCCTGCGACTTTTCTCCCGTGAAATATTTCAAAATGGGCTAGTTCCCTATCCCTTGGGAATTTTGAAAAATTCCTTCTTAGTGCACCTCTAGGATACTCATGGTGTATGTTTGCTAAATTTCAAGTCTCTAGGTCCATTGGTTCACGCTGTGCGTTGTCTGTCTGTTATAAGTGTAAGTTTGATGGTGACTTGTCTGTAAGTCAGTCAGTCACGGTACTATTTTATTTGTTAATTCATTGTTACTTGCTGTTAAAAAGCATTTTTCAATAAAAAAACATATCAAGATTGTTTACCTTCGTTCTAATGCTAAAAAACGAACTGTAAGTTTGATGGTGCCTGGTGCGTGTGCGCGCGTAGCTGATCCCGGCGAAGCTGGACCAGTTCGGGCACGAGGTGTCGGCGGCGGTGGACGAGTGGGGCGCGCGGCGCGGCGCGGCGCTGGCGCTGCGGGCGCTGGCGCCGCACCTGCGCGCGCGCCACGTGCCGCACGCCATGCGCTTCTTCGTGGAGCGCGGGCTGGCTGACCGCGCCGACCCCGTGCGCGCCGAGATGCTCAACGCCGCCATGGCCATCGTCGACCTGCACGGGAAGGTTAGTCACCCCGCAGACCGTTCACAGCCATTCCCTATGCAATCTATCTCTTAGTTATGAAAACGGGATGTTGACCGCGATTACGTTATAGGTTTGATGAGCTCGCGATATTTCGTTTTCATTATGTTTAATGCAATCAACCACGAATCATTCAAAACTGTTAATCTATCTCCTGTGTTGATCTACTGACGATAAATAGTACTTTTTGATATAAGTGCGGAAAGTATGTCATTTTGCACAAATCCCGAGGTATCTAGGCCAGAGCGGTGAGGCGAGGGTCGAGACTCGGGACGAGTGAAAATGACACTTCCGTACGTGTACCAAACGACGTTTTTTAACCCCCGACTAAAAAGAAGGGTGTTATAAGTTTGACATGTGTATCTGTCTGTGGCATCATAGCTGCCAAACGGATGGACCGAATTCGATGCGGTTTTTTTTTAATCGAAAGCTAGTTTAATCGAGATGGTTCTTAGCTAAGTTTCATTAAAATCGGGACACCGGTTTTTGAAATATTGAGCTTTGAAATGACAATGTGGGGGGTTTTTCAACTTTTCTAAGTTGGTTAGGTTATTAATACATTTGCAATGCAACAAATGGCAGTTAAACCAATTAAACCAAAGCCGGTGAGTTTCCCTATCCCCCCGCCGGGGCCGACTCCGGACACTCAAAAATTACCATCCGAACTCCTTATTGTCTTAGAACAATGAAAATAATCGATTTATTGATTATTTTTGTTTTTATTTTTATGAAACATTCATAGAATGAAATTCAACATACAATGACAATGCAAAGAAAAATTCGTTAAGCAATATATGACAAAATATGAGCAAAATATGACACAAGGCATTGAAAAATTCGTTAGGTACACCAACGTTAAGTATAGCTTAATTGGTGGAGCGTGGTACGGATTACCGAGGTTGCTGGTTCAAGTCCAGCTGCTTAACGAATTTTTCTTTGCATTGTCATTGTATGTTCTTAGAACAATGTTCGCGAATGGTCAGTTGAAGAGTGCTGGCGACTGTACTGGGTGTTGTTTTTGAAAATACTAATCAGTAATCACTGGCATCGTTTCCGACGTATCGACCACTTGAAATTATCTATGTTTTGCATCATTTTAGTTCAACACGCCGAAACGATCTTAGACTTTCGTCTCAATTTTCTTTGTTGGTTGAATGAAAGTAAAAAAAAAAGTTTTTGAAACGGATTTATTCCGCTCTAAATCGGATGGCCACACCGGTGCACGCACACTCAGCGTACTAAGTAGCTCATTATCGATTACTGGCGAAGATGATATCAAAATAATGCTGTGATTAATGAAACGTGACGCTGTACTAATTGTTGTTGTCAGTGGCTGCAATCTTAATACCCATACTAGAACTGTATAAAATTCCACTAATATCTGATAAAAGTGCACAAATAAACCGATAATGCAAATTCACATTTACGTAAGCCAGTTTGATTTGATAGCAATAAAGATTATATTTTTAAATAAGGATATATTTCCTTGTTTCTTATGTGTTGCGACGTAGAAATCATTTGCCTCGGAGTTTTCATCACACTTCCACGTAACATGTGTCATAACGTTATAATATACAAGCTAACGTAGTTAGCTGTTTTGCTCTAAATAAAACCTTCGTTCCTTTTCTTTTGTCATAACCATGACTCCCAAGGGGTGTAATGGTGCGCACGTTCGGTGCAATCAGCAACCGCGCGCTATGTTAGTGTGATGAAAAACATTGTATGTTTCACGGTGGGAAACATTTTCGATTTCTGGCTTGTACTAGAGCCTCGTTCGTAATTCCTTATTTACCGCTCTTATTACGCAATGTACTATTATGGTTATGAGCGTGATTTATAAAAAGATGGAAAATTATTATTATCGTCATGTCGCCTAACGTATAACGTAACGTAACTTGTTTTTTTCTTAACCGACGTCAGAAAAAGGACGTTATTCACGCTTGAATTCTGTACACGATGGCATTAGAAATAACACGACTGATTTTAAGATGCTTTCAATAGGGGTAATCCATATTCCTCACTCATTTCAGCATTTTCTTTGTTTCTATAACAAATTTTTGAAATGACGTGTGGTAGTGTTAATATTGTTTTTTGTAACGAACCAAAACCGACCCGACGCCTAATTTTAACGAAATTTATTCGCAAATATAGTTTTCAGGTGGTAGGACCTTGTGGGATAAGCAGCAGTGCTTGCATTGTTGTGTTCTAGGATGGACAGTATGATAGCTGGTCAAATGGCAGGCACAAGATGCATTTCATATCAGCCGTCTAGGTTGGCAACGCATCTGCAATCCCTCTGGTGTTGCGGAAGTCTATGGGCAGTGGCGATTACTCAACATCAGGTGGCCCACTTGCTCGTTTGCCTTCCTTTTAGTATAAAGAAAATGCCAGAAAAATATTACGCAAATGTTTCAGGCGATAAGCCGTATTGATATCCTGAATATATGTTTTGTACTTTGGTAAGGTACACATTGCTCGTTTAAAGGAACTTACCTCACCAACAAATATTATAATTTATCGCGACAAATGGATCGGCAATTTTCAAGTTTTTGTTTTTCAAATAAGCGAGCTGTAGGTACAGTCAGCAGCAAAAGTAGCTAAGCAACCGACGCGTTCACAATGATCTAAACACGGCTCTATTGTTATAGACATAAGAGCTTGTGCAGATCATTGTGACCGCTTCGGTTGCTCAGCTAAGCACGGCTCTATTGTTATAGACATAAGAGCTTGTGCAGATCATTGTGACCGCTTCGGTTGCTCAGCTAAGCACGGCTCTATTGTTATAGACATAAGAGCTTGTGCAGATCATTGTGACCGCTTCGGTTGCTTAGAGGTATCTGCTGCTGACTGTACTAAAATTAACAAAACTGCACAATGTCATTTGTCATTGTGCTGTTCTTATTAAATTCAAATTCTACATTTTATTCAGCAAACAGGCAGTTTTGGTATAGTGTGACCAGAACGAAAGCGTCAGGCGCAGATATTTGGGGTGCCTGGACCTGAGTAATGAAGGGATTAATGTTGTGTTGGCCAACTCTTTGTCCGGAGATGTTGTCCAAATTTACAAACTTGTAGAGAGCTCCTTCATTGGCAGTGCTTCGTAAACTATTAATACCTAGAGTCTCCCCATGAGGCTGACACGGTCACACCATGTGTACCAAACCCTCAATAAAATATAAGATAAAATCGAAATTTTATTCAGCAAATAGTTATTAAAGAATACATTTAAATTGACAGCAAACAGTTCAAAAATCGTTACGAATTCATGAAATAAATACTGTGACTGTAATGCATTGCGTGTGTGTAAGCGTGTGCAAATTGTGCGGTGATTCATGGCACTTCAAGCTATAACTCACCTACTTATCACTGTTTTATTCGAGTTCACCTACTTTACATTCAATAAATTTTTCGTGCGTTTTAAAATACAATAATCCCTTTAAACTATTACGCGTGACTAATTCTGAATCATCTTTAACAGAGTGTTTGTTATCATATTTTCTACTAAAACCCAGCTTTATTAATACAGCAAAACCTGTAATCACAGTTTACTTATCGAAAAAATGACGCAAATAGATTTCCCGATACCATCATTGCTTGCCCTGTTTCGGATATTTTTTAACCTTGAAGCAATATTGGTAATGGTATGAATCACGTACTGAAATTAGTTACCCTTTGTGACAACTTGCCCATGTCCTGCTGTGGGCTGCGGTTGCTTTCATTATACAGGATTAAGGCAGATTTTGTACGAAATTCTAATTTTCACGACAGCATTTATCGTCGTCGTGGTTTTCAATAAAGAATATTTGTTTTGTATTGTTTGTATTTTGTATCGTTTCTTGAAAAAATGTAGAACCCGAAATTTAACAAAAATCTAATCTAAAAATACATACAATGGAACATAGCTACCTCCTATTTAGGGTTCCGTAGCCAAACTGGCTACTAACTGGCTGGTAGCAAACAGCCGTGATATAGCCTAGTGGTTTGACCTATCGCCTCTCAAGCAGAGGGTCGTGGGTTCAAACCCGGCTAAATTACATTTGTAATTTATCATGAGCTTTTCGGTGAAGGAAAACATCGTGAGGAAAGCTACACACTCCTGCGAAGCACTTCAATGGTGTGTGAAGTTCCCAATCCGCACTGGGCCCGCGGGGGAACTATGGCCCAAGCCCTTCTGAGAGGAGGCCTGTACCCAGCAGTGGGACGTAAATAGGCTGATTATAGATTATAGTTTCGTCATGTCCGTCTTTCTGTCTGTCCGCGGCTTAGCTTAGAGACTATTGGTACTAGAAAACTGTAATTTTGCATAGATGTACATATTAATCAGGCCGAAAAAGTGCTGAAAGAAAATCTTAAATCATTTTTTTTTGGGTACCTCACCTACACGTAAATTGGGGATGATTTTTTTATTTCTCGTCCACCCCATAGTATGGGGTATCGTTGGATCGGTCTATTAAAAATATTGGGGGTGTTTAAATATCATTGTTGAATTGAGTTGTTCTTTTGCGAATTTAGCTTTGAAGTTCTCATCTTTGTTGGAGTCAAATAGTGCATATGGTGAATTTAAAAGTAAAACTATGAGAGATAAGTAGGCTTTACAGGTTTGCGAGTAATAGTTGCCCAAGTTATATTATGTTTGTCTATGCAGTAACCTAATACGAATGTTTGTTCTCGAGTCTTGGATGTTTGATATGTATATAAGTATGTATTTATCTATATAAGTATGTTTATCCGTTGTCTAGTACCCATAGTACAGGCTTTGCCTAGTTTGGGACTAGGTCAATTGGTGTCAATTGTCCCATGATATTTATTTATTTATTTAATATAAATTGACCCCACACTGCATACAGTTTGCTTAGGAGTAAGGCTCTACTAACTCTGATTCTGAACAGGTGCTATGAAAATACCTTTAAAATTAGGTATCTATTGCCAGGGCTTTTTTTGTAATGCCTTAGGAACTCTATCCTGTGCGTGTCCGTTCTTAGACGGTTTTTAAAGCCTGTTAAAAAGTTTCTGTAAATACAAGGTATGGTTATTCATCCACGTAGAATTTTCGCAAGTCTTTTACTCAACAGTCATGTGCTCAATATCAACCGAAAAATCCGTCAAAAACGAAGCTGATGTGACGCAACAGATTCGCCAGCGCCATCGATCAAAGTGACGCATTATCGCGCCTAATACTTAGTTACTGCGCAAATCATCGCCGAATCATAACAATTGCCCACCGATGCTCGTAATTAAAAGATTTGAATGACAATCGATCATAGCCCGATAACGTCGATGCGAGCTGGATATCTCTGAACTGTCGTCGATACAGGCGCACTCGGTTTGCACTCGCGCGCACTGTTTAGTGCGCACAAAGGCTTTTATATGAATACTAGCTTTCGCCCGCGGCTTCGCTCCCGTGGCCGAACTCCCTATCCCGTGGATATTTCGCAAAATCCCTCCCTATACAATGTCTAAGTTTTATGATCGTAACTTTAGAAATAACGTTTTTCTCGTATAAACTTCCACACCCTTTTCACTCCCTTATTGTTGAAATTTTCAAAAACGGCGAAACATGTGTTCATTTATGTCTTTTGAAAAATATATTCTCGTAAGTTCCATAATCGTATCTTCGGAAGACAATATCTCATTGTCATTACGCCTGCGTGGCTGTAGGGACGCACCATATTTGCGTTTATTTTTCAATTTAGCGTTTTTCAAGTTGCTGTTTTCTTATAAATAAACGTGGTATGTTACACGGTTGGCAAGGTTTTACAAACTTATGACGATGGAAATGAGGAAGGACTACAAATTAGTTCGAATGATGTACGGCTAAACTTGACTTATATATGTGAGTGATCCGTTTATTTCACTTTAATTGAATCTTGCGGTAGGTTCTTGTTAAAAGTGCATTTTACATGTTAAAATTAATGTAGTAGAAAATACTGAAAATAATAATAAAAAGTTCTTGTCTCTTCTGTTAAATATCTTGCTGTATGGACAGGAATAGAATTTACTACAAAGTACTTTAAGACTTAAAGTTGCTCTCATTTGGGGTCCTAGCCATGCTATCTGTTTATTAAAATACTAAAAATAATAATAAAAAGTTCTTGTCTCTTCTGTTCAATATCTTGCTGTATGGACAGGAATAGAATTTACTACAAAGTACTTTAAGACTTGAAGTTGCTCTCATTTGGGGTCCTAGCCATGCTATCTGTTTATTAAAATACTAAAAATAATAATAAAAAGTTCTTGTCTCTTCTGTTCAATATCTTGCTGTATGGACAGGAATAGAATTTACTACAAAGTACTTTAAGACTTGAAGTTGCTCTCATTTGGGGTCCTAGCCATGCTATCTGTTTATTAAAATACTAAAAATAATAATAAAAAGTTCTTGTCTCTTCTGTTCAATATCTTGCTGTATGGACAGGAATAGAATTTACTACAAAGTACTTTAAGACTTGAAGTTGCTCTCATTTGGGGTCCTAGCCATGCTATCTGTTTATTAAAATACTAAAAATAATAATAAAAAGTTCTTGTCTCTTCTGTTCAATATCTTGCTGTATGGACAGGAATAGAATTTACTACAAAGTACTTTAAGACTTGAAGTTGCTCTCATTTGGGGTCCTAGCCATGCTATCTGTTTATTAAAATACTAAAAATAATAATAAAAAGTTCTTGTCTCTTCTGTTCAATATCTTGCTGTATGGACAGGAATAGAATTTACTACAAAGTACTTTAAGACTTGAAGTTGCTCTCATTTGGGGTCCTAGCCATGCTATCTGTTTATTAAAATACTAAAAATAATAATAAAAAGTTCTTGTCTCTTCTGTTCAATATCTTGCTGTATGGACAGGAATAGAATTTACTACAAAGTACTTTAAGACTTGAAGTTGCTCTCATTTGGGGTCCTAGCCATGCTATCTGTTTATTAAAATACTAAAAATAATAATAAAAAGTTCTTGTCTCTTCTGTTCAATATCTTGCTGTATGGACAGGAATAGAATTTACTACAAAGTACTTTAAGACTTGAAGTTGCTCTCATTTGGGGTCCTAGCAATGCTATCTGTTTATTAAAATACTAAAAATAATAATAAAAAGTTCTTGTCTCTTCTGTTCAATATCTTGCTGTATGGACAGGAATAGAATTTACTACAAAGTACTTTAAGACTTGAAGTTGCTCTCATTTGGGGTCCTAGCCATGCTATCTGTTTATTAAAATACTAAAAATAATAATAAAAAGTTCTTGTCTCTTCTGTTCAATATCTTGCTGTATGGACAGGAATAGAATTTACTACAAAGTACTTTAAGACTTGAAGTTGCTCTCATTTGGGGTCCTAGCCATGCTATCTGTTTATTAAAATACTAAAAATAATAATAAAAAGTTCTTGTCTCTTCTGTTCAATATCTTGCTGTATGGACAGGAATAGAATTTACTACAAAGTACTTTAAGACTTGAAGTTGCTCTCATTTGGGGTCCTAGCCATGCTATCTGTTTATTAAAATACTAAAAATAATAATAAAAAGTTCTTGTCTCTTCTGTTCAATATCTTGCTGTATGGACAGGAATAGAATTTACTACAAAGTACTTTAAGACTTGAAGTTGCTCTCATTTGGGGTCCTAGCTATGCTATCTGTTTATTAAAATACTAAAAATAATAATAAAAAGTTCTTGTCTCTTCTGTTCAATATCTTGCTGTATGGACAGGAATAGAATTTACTACAAAGTACTTTAAGACTTAAGTTGCTCTCATTTGGGGTCCTAGCCATGCTATCTGTTTATTAAAATACTAAAAATAATAGTAAAAAGTTCTTGTCTCTTCTGTTAAATATCTTGCTGTATGGACAGGAATAGAATTTACTACAAAGTACTTTAAGACTTGAAGTTGCTCTCATTTGGGGTCCTAGCCATGCTATCTGTTTATTAAAATACTAAAAATAATAATAAAAAGTTCTTGTCTCTTCTGTTCAATATCTTGCTGTATGGACAGGAATAGAATTTACTACAAAGTACTTTAAGACTTGAAGTTGCTCTCATTTGGGGTCCTAGCCATGCTATCTGTTTATTAAAATACTAAAAATAATAATAAAAAGTTCTTGTCTCTTCTGTTCAATATCTTGCTGTATGGACAGGAATAGAATTTACTACAAAGTACTTTAAGACTTAAGTTGCTCTCATTTGGGGTCCTAGCCATGCTATCTGTTTATTCTGACCACTGATAAATTATGCCATCCGCGCGTAGGTAATAAATACACACGCTTTTGATTGTGTCGTGTATTTTTTTTAACCTGTTTGAACTAAACTGAGTAATGAATGTAAACTAAAACTGCGCCAAAAAATCCTTTAATTTACTTTTTTATATAAATTTCGTTCCTAATTAATAACGAATATGCGATGAACGTATGAGTTAATTTAATAGATACCTGATAAAAGATCGTAATCGTCATGTTATTATTTTCAAGTCATGATTTGTCGCGATTACCGCTGCAATAAATAGCACCGGCTTAAACCCTGTGCCACTGTCTTCGGCGCGGCTCCACCCGCTCACCACGATGGCTTACGAGATCGCGACCGGCGCGCTCCTGGGGCTGGCGGGCTGCGTCCTGCTGGGCTACCTGTTCCTCGTGCGGAACTTCTCGCACTGGCAGAAGCGCGGAGTGAACGGGCCCAAGCCCATACCGCTGTTCGGCAACATCAAGAGCACGACGCTGCGCCGCGTCACCCACAACGAGTGCTACCGCAGGTTCTACGAGGAGCACCCGGACGACAAGGTGGTGGGGCTGTACCGCGCCTGGCACCCTTTCCTGCTGCTGCGGGACCTCGACGTCGTCCAGCACGTCATGATCCGCGAGTTCGACAACTTCGCGGACCGCGGCTACAGCCTCAGCAGCAAGGGGCTCGGCTTCAACCTGTTCAACGCCGCGAGCGACGACTGGCGCGTGCTGCGCTCCCGCCTCTCGCCCATGTTCACTACCGGCAAGCTGCGCCACATGCTGTACCTCATGACGGGGTGCGCCGACCGCTTCCTGCAGCACCTCGCGCCGCGCGTGCGCCGCGCGCCCGACCAGGACGTGCACGCGCTCGTGCAGCGGTTCACCATCGCCAACATCGGCGCCTGCGCCTTCGGCATCGAGATAGACATGAACGACGTCGACGGCGTGTTCGATAAGCTAGACGACCTCATCTTCAGCACCAACTACGCGATCGAGCTGGAGACGATGGTGCCCGGCATCCTGAAGAAGTTCGACATGTCGTTCTGGCCGGCCGTGATCAAGGACTTCTTCTACGGACTCGTGAGGGACATCCTGCGCGAGCGCAACGGCGTCGCGTCCAACAGGAAGGACTTCATGGACCTGATGCTGGAGCTGCGCCAGGCCGGCGAGATCCACGGGCTCAAGCGGCACGAGGGCGACAAGGAGCGCCGCCTGCAGATCACCGACGACGTGATGGCGGCGCAGGCGTTCATCTTCTACGCGGCCGGCTACGAGACCAGCGCCACCACCATGGCCTTCCTGCTGCACGAGCTGGCGCTCAACCCCGCCGTGCAGGCCCGCGTCGCCCGCGAGGTCGACGGCGTGCTCGCCAAACACAACCACAGCATCACCATCGACTGTCTGAAGGACATGGTGTACTTGGAGCGCGTGTTGGACGAGACGCTGCGCATGTACCCGGTGGTGGACCCGATCCCGCGGCAGGCGCTGGCGCGCTGCGAGCTGGCCGGCGCGGGCGCCCCCGTGGAGCGCGGCATGGGCTTGCTCGTGTCGGTCAGCGGCATCCACTACGACCCCAAGCACTGGCCCAACCCGACCAAGTTCGACCCCGACAGATTCCTCCCGGAGAACTCCAAAGGGCGTCACCCCTGCGCGTACCTGCCGTTCGGGGTGGGGCCTCGCAACTGCATCGGCATGCGGTTCGCGCACGTGCAGTCCAAGGTGTGCTTGGTGAAGCTGCTGGGCCGGTACCGCGTGGAGCCGTGCGCGCACACGCGCCGGCGGCTCGAGTACGACCCGCGCCGGCTCGTGCTGCGCTCCAAGCACGGCCTGCCGCTGCGCCTCGTGCCCAGGCACAGGAGCCACAAGGACACGCTGGTGCACGGGAACTAGGAACGGCACTCACTAGGATAATAATAGTAGTCTAATCCTGCCGCTAAGCAGCAGTGCTTGCACTGTTGTGTTCCGGTGTGGAGAGTAAGACAGCCAGTGTAATTGGCACAAGAGGCATTTCATCTTAGCTCTCTAGGTTGGTAACGCATCTGCAAACCCTCCGGGGTTACGGGTGTCTATGGGCAATGGTGATCACTTAACATCAGGTGACCCACTTGCTCGTTTGTTCGCCTTTCTTGGCGTATATAAAAAAAGTTATTTACTTAAGTAAGTTAAGACTTTATAAAACCGAGGTGACGTTTTGAATGGTTGAATTCGGGATGTAATGTAAGTTACTATTAAATACTATAATACGTCTTCGTTGTGAAGTACGTTTGCTGTGGAAATTCACGTTTGTTGGGTTTTGTAACATGGATATTGCGCTGGTTTCTGATCATATGACTTAAAGAGCCAAACTTGGAAAGACTGCAGTTATTTCAAGTTTGTTATGGGGCGATTTTAGGCTGTTGTATACACATATACATGTTTAAAATAATTGAAAACTGCCTTAAATTTGTTAGTTCTGTAGCTGTATTTTAATATTAAGTTTTATTTGTATGATATTCTCATATTTAGTTATAGTAAGTATCTTTTGGCTGTGTCTGAATATGTTAGTTTTGAGATCTCCAGAATAAATAAAAAACTAAGATTTTTTTATAAATTTGGAATAATGGGCATTTCACTGATGACAAAATAAAATAATTTAATGCTACCTCGCTTATTATTGCAATTAAGGCGATTTTTAACCGATTTCAAAAAAGGAGGAGGTTCTACGTTCCACTGTATGTATGTTTTTTCAATTTAACGAAAAGTGAAGAAAAAAACAGATCACTGAAAATTATAAAGTCATATTTCAGTAAATTATACAAATTGTATACTAAGCGATCGTTTTGACATAAAAAAAACTTGCTGGTTTGGCTAAGGTGTCAAATAATTCTCAATTAAGTAAGTAAGTAATCACTTTATTGTAAAAAAAAAACAGGAAAAAAACACAAGTTACAACATCAAATTCGAGTACAAATGCGGACTTATCCCTTTAAGGTATCTCTACTAGATAACTTTAAAAGTGATTTTGAATAAAATATGTATTTTTTTTTTGTAATTATTTGACCAGTTTTTTTTCGTATGCTCCGGATACCCATTACGAAACCATTAAGAAAACTATCCTAATAATTTCACAAATAAGTAGGTCGACTGCCGAGTAAAGGTGCCCCCGGTGCGGTTACCAGGGGGGTAGTTTTTTCTGCAGCTCTCTGTGCCCGCACTCGACTCGTACTCGTACGCCTGTCGCCGCATCGGTAACCGTAGGTAGAGTTTGGAGCAAGGCCACGATTAGCAAAAGCGAAGACTGTGTTTTGAAAGAATCTTTATTCAAGTGCTAGAATCTTATACGCTTGTAGGTTAGTAGCTAGTAAATTATACCTAATGTCTGTAATCGTTGAACAGAATAGAATTATTTTATTTGCAAGAATACTTACTACGTACGTACTTACGTATTGTACTAATTGTAGGTAGTATTTAAATAGAAACTAGTACCTTGAAAGGGTATTGATTTAATACTGACTTACTGAATGCACTGCTCAAAAATGTGTAGGGATCAAACGCATACGAGTCCGCATATAATTGATCCCTAGACATTTTTGACCAGTGTTTGTTATACATATAAGAATAAGAATAAAAAGTTACATATTACATCACACACCCAACCAAAAAAGAAAAGTATGATAGTTTAGGATGCAATTTTGTCTAAAAGTGACACAGTCTATTTTTCAAGTTACAAACAATCAAATTCGAATACAAAGGCGGGGGATTAACGGCTCTCCCATCTAACCTTTTAAGTATACGATCAGTTTTTTAGTTTCGAAATGATTGGGACCAGCAGGCTTATGTGTTTCATGGTCGTCCAACAGGAGACCCTGGGCAGCCAGTTGCCCGTATTCGAGAACTTCCTGGACAAGGCGCCCAAGTCGGGCGGCTACGATGCCGTCCGCCAGAGCGTGGTGCTGCTGGTGGGCTCGCTGGCGCGCCATCTGCAGCCCGGCGACGCAAGGATCAAGCCCATCACGCTGCGCCTCATCGCCGCGCTGTCCACGCCCAGCCAGCAAGTGAGTACCGCTACCGACGCCCCGTGCTGCTGGTGGGCTCGCTGGCGCGCCATCTGCAGCCCGGCGACGCAAGGATCAAGCCCATCACGCTGCGCCTCATCGCCGCGCTGTCCACGCCCAGCCAGCAAGTGAGTACCGCTACCGACGCCCCGTGCTGCTGGTGGGCTCGCTGGCGCGCCATCTGCAGCCCGGCGACGCAAGGATCAAGCGGACGGCTCTCTACCACACCCACTCTACCGCACACCGCACACCACACTCCTGCCGCACTATAGTACCACGTCGTTTCCCGTTAAAGGGCGTTTTCATTGAGTCATTAATTAGTTAACTATGGTTAGCAGTCGTCACAAAACTGACTGTCAATGTCAGACAGATACATTTCTTGTCCCTTCAAGACCATGGACGTAACGTCGCGTTCGAAACGTCGAGGTATTTAAATAATACATATTTTTACGTGATTAAGTCCCGAGTGTCATGTTAACAGATACATTTCGTCACAAAACTGACAATTAAGACGTGTTATAAACATAACTTAAGTAACGCTTGACAGTAAAAGTTAAATGAAAATGCCCTAAAGATGCCGCGCCGCAGTGATGTGGCCAGGCCCATACCGATAGGTCGATAGGGTCGGGTTACATAGCGCGCACACTACTAACTAAACAGTCTGGTAACAGCAGTCTGCCGTTAGCTCTGACTCTCTCAATTAGTAAACAGATTTTGAAGTGAGCGGTCGCATAGTAAAAGTTTCGCGTTTCCGCGCCAAACCTCGGGAACAACTGCAACTATCGACTGAGTCGGCCGACTACCAGAGGGTAGTGCGCGCGCGTGGCAGACCGTCATACTGATCAATCCATCGGCCGATAGTTGGCCGATAGTTTAGTTTGAAGGTACATATCTAGTATTCCATCAAACGTTTTAATCGACCTATACCCAATCGTTGTAATGCGCGCTGTACTACAACGCTGCACGCTGTATCTGCATACTGATTAAGAGCCCGATCAAACTATAGGCCAACTAAAAGTCTACCTACACTGCGGGGTCTCTAAGTAGGAAATGCAGTGACGTGTGACTTCCGTTTTGTTCTCAGGTGCAAGAGTCAGTCAGCAATTGTCTGCCGCATCTGGTATGTTCTCCAGCGCTCGAGGCCGAGATCCCGGCGATCATGAACAAGCTCATGAAACAGCTGCTTACCGCCGAGAAATATGGCGACCGAAAAGTAGTGGTTCACTCCAAAACGAATACTAGTATTGTATGATTCTGACACTTGTGTTTTGTCATGTGGTTTGCTGTCGTTACAGGGCGCCGCGTACGGTATCGCAGGTATTATCAAGGGTCTTGGTATCCTGTCGCTGAAGCAGCT
The DNA here is from genome assembly GCA_963691665.1 of Clepsis dumicolana. NCBI lineage: Eukaryota > Metazoa > Arthropoda > Insecta > Lepidoptera > Tortricidae > Clepsis > Clepsis dumicolana. Next base: position 17,735,405 of record OY829509.1, read on the forward strand.
CGACGTTATGGGCAAACTCACAGAAGCTATTCAGGAAAAGAAAAATTACAAATATCGTGAAGGTAATGCTCTATAACCCCTAGCATGTTTGTTCCATCAAATCTTCGTCATTAATCTCTTGTATGTAAGTAAAAAAAAAATACTGCAATCAAGTCTCATTTATTTTAATAAGTACTAAGGAGATCAAAATGAAAATAGACAATGATAGCCACAAATTTAGCGTGGATACGAGGGGCTAATGGAAAAAAAATCTTTTTTTTTTCTTGTAGGTGCCCTATTTGGATTCGAGATGCTCTGCCACAAGCTGGGCCGGCTGTTCGAGCCGTACATCGTGCACGTGCTGCCGCATCTGCTGCTGTGCTTCGGGGACAGCTCGCAGTACGTGCGCGCCGCCGCCGACGATACTGCCAAGCTCATCATGAGCAAGCTCAGCGCGCACGGCGTCAAGCTGGTGCTGCCCTCGCTGCTGCAGGCGCTCAACGACGACAACTGGCGGACCAAGGCGGGTGAGTGCCGCCTGCTGTTGCTGTCCTCGTGCTGCACGCGCTCGACCGACGACAACTGGCGGACCAAGGCGGGTGAGTGCCGCCTGCTGCTGCTGCCCTCGTGCTGCACGCGCTCGACCGACGACAACTGGCGGACCAAGGCGGGTGAGTGCCGCCTGCTGTTGCTGCCCTCGTGCTGCATGCGCTCGACCGACGACAACTGGCGGACCAAGGCGGGTGAGTGCCGCCTGCTGTTGCTGCCCTCGTGCTGCACGCGCTCGACCGACGACAACTGGCGGACCAAGGCGGGTGAGTGCCGCCTGCTGCTGCTGCCCTCGTGCTGCACGCGCTCGACCGACGACAACTGGCGGACCAAGGCGGGTGAGTGCCGCCTGCTGTTGCTGCCCTCGTGCTGCACGCGCTCGACCGACGACAACTGGCGGACCAAGGCGGGTGAGTGCCGCCTGCTGTTGCTGCCCTCGTGCTGCACGCGCTCGACCGACGACAACTGGCGGACCAAGGCGGGTGAGTGCCGCCTGCTGCTGCTGCCCTCGTGCTGCACGCGCTCGACCGACGACAACTGGCGGACCAAGGCGGGTGAGTGCCGCCTGCTGCTGCTGCCCTCGTGCTGCACGCGCTCGACCGACGACAACTGGCGGACCAAGGCGGGTGAGTGCCGCCTGCTGTTGCTGCCCTCGTGCTGCACGCGCTCGACCGACGACAACTGGCGGATCAAGGCGGGTGAGTGCCGCCTGCTGCTGCTGCCCTCGTGCTGCACGCGCTCGACCGACGACAACTGGCGGACCAAGGCGGGTGAGTGCCGCCTGCTTGTGCTGACCCGAGCCTCACCGGCGAGAACTGTGCCATACAGCGCTCGCAGTATCCTCAACTAACTCAAAATGAATAAAACGGAACCCTTATAGGATCACTTCGTTGTCTGTCTCATAGGACCCTTTGGCCCTTATTCATATACGTCACTCAAGCCTCCATTAGCTAAAATAGGTTTTGTCTTCTTGTCACTAACGGAAATGTCAATGTGACAAAAAAGGAACGAACTTTAACGGCATTTTAGTTAACATAGGTTTATGAATAATAGGGTTATTCTCTGGAACGCGTGGAGGTACCATGCTGAAATTAATATCAAATACTCAAGCCCGCAATCCCTTGAATATGTGTAAAAATCAAACTTCTAAGTCAACGCAATCAAAAGATACAGTAACTAAAAATGTGTTTTTGTAAAAATAGCCGTGGAGTGAAAACCTATAGTAGTCTCACAAAATCGGCAACAGACACGGAGTACCGAAGGGCCCGTCTATGCGCTATGTATTATGTATAGCAATAAAGTTCAAATTGACTCTACATTTTAGTTTAGGGCTGTTTTTAGGGTTTTTCCGGAAATTATTCGAATTTCGAACCATCCTTGGACTTCAACGAACATTAAAAAAAAGAAGAATTGGTAAAATTGGCCCAGGCGTGTTGAGTTATGCGCTTACCAATACATTTTGCGATAAATTTTTATGTTATAGAAGATATGTTGTTGGGTAGGGTCGATCGAGCTGCTGGGCGCGATGGCGTACTGCGCGCCGAAGCAGCTGTCCTCGTGCCTGCCGTCCATCGTGCCGCGGCTCATCGAGGTGCTGAGCGACTCGCACATGCGCGTGCAGGCCGCCGGCGCAGAGGCGCTCAAGGTCATCGGCTCCGTCATACGGAACCCGGAGATACAAGGTGCGTCGCGGGTTGACAAACCTAGCGTTACAGTGACAATTCGGTGTAAATTAGAAAAAGACACTGTCTGTGGCATCATAGCTCCCAAACTGATGGACCTATTTCGATGCTGTTTTTTCTAAATCGAGAGCTAGTTTAATCGAGATGATTCTTAGTTAGCTTTCATACAAATCGCTTCAGCCGTTCTTGAGATATTCAATTTCGAAATGTAATTAATATATCTTTTTCGACTTTTCTAAGTTGTTTAGGTTATGAAACCAGAAGTTGGGTATCGGTAACGTAATATTTTTTATCTACACACATATCATAAGTCGTATCACAAACCGTAGAAAATTACCAGCATTGCAGCACGACGACGACGACTGCTCGCCGACAGCGCCAGCCCCAGCACCTCCTCCACCACCAGCAGTAAAGTAATAGTTTCGATATCGAATTCGATGTTTCAAATTTGAAAACCAACGTAATTTACAATCATAGTGAAATAAAACGGATCACTCACGTATATAAGTCGAGTTCAGTCCGACATGGATAATTAATAATGTTTTTTTTTTACAAAAAAAAAAACAGTTTACGAAACGTCAGCTCGGTATGTTTGTCTATGATTTAAAAAAACAATCAAATTCGTGACAGGTATGGGTATGATATATGCCTTCGGCTTCTGAACCCATCGTAGAGTACTTATAATATGTGTGTAGATAAAGTAATGTATGCAACTCCACATAATTAGACCTTAAAACACTCGTGTGATCCTATTATGAAACTCAGCTTCGCCTCGTTTCATAAAAACACACTCGTGTTTTAAGGACCCTCATTATGTAGCAGTTGCATAAACTACTATAGTGTGACGTCACCGCACGCCTGACCCCCCCCTTGTTCCCCAGCGATCGTACCAGTGCTGCTCCAGGCGCTCCAAGACCCGTCCAACAAGACGTCCGCCTGCCTGCAAACGCTGCTGGACACTAAGTTCGTCCACTTCATCGACGCGCCGTCGCTGGCGCTGATCATGCCGGTGGTGCAGCGCGCGTTCCTCGACCGCAGCACCGAGACGCGCAAGATGGCCGCGCAGATCATCGGCAACATGTACTCGCTGACCGACCAGAAGGACCTCATGCCGTACCTGCCCAGCATCATCCCGGGCCTCAAGAGCTCGCTGCTGGACCCTGTGCCCGAGGTGACCAACAACAATAACATTTGCTTGTTATGGAACGAGGGCTATCGCGAGTCAAAAGTCCGCTAGTTAGGTCTGTCAGTTTCCACCAATCATAGACCAGTAGCTTGTCTCTCATTGGTGGGGAATGACAGATAGATCTCACTCGACTCTAGCGATCCTGACGGATTTTTGACTCGCGATAACATCGTCTTATTCTGCGACATCGAGCTTCTGATAGTATTATTCACAAGTCTTTTTTAAAACACAAGTAACACAACTTCGTCAAGATTTTTAATCTGCGTCCACCTTCAGCACTCGCTTTCAACCTTACGGACCAATCAATGTTTGTTGTTCAGGTGCGGTCGGTGTCGGCGCGCGCGCTGGGCGCGATGGTGAAGGGCATGGGCGAGAGCAGCTTCGAGGAGCTGCTGCCGTGGCTGATGCACACGCTCACCAGCGAGGCCAGCTCCGTGGACCGCAGCGGCGCCGCGCAGGGGCTGGCCGAGGTCGTGGCCGGCCTCGGCGTGCACAAGCTGCACAAGATCATGCCAGGTACACACAGCAGCCAGTAGACACCTCTGTAGCCGCTTGGTGGTGTAACATGTCGTAGTCATCCAAGAGGCGAAGCGAGTATGTAGCGAGACGACCTGATCGCAAAGCGAAGAGATAAGTCTGGACATGGGAGATGTGGCTGACAAGAGAGATTGTACAACCCAGCAGGGCGACACACGCTATAACAAAAAGAGCTAGATTTTTTTTAAAGACTGCAGAATTGACCAATGTAATCGTGATCACAGAAGCGAAAATATCACTCCATCTTATGTGTATTGTAACTAATTATTACAAACAGTCTGGTTTTTCCGTGTAGCACTACCTGTCCGTCATTAATTTTTCATGATCTTCGCAATAATTTTACGTTTTCATTTAATCTAACTTCTGAAAAACCGATACTTCACTTATTACAGCAATGGAGACTAATAAAAAGTAGATGTTTGATTCTTTGATCACTGAAAATTATGACGTCATAGTCGACACACACTTCACACCAACCGATCGTTTTGGCATTTCAAACAGAGTGGCTGACTTGACCCATTACAGATATCATAGCGACGGCGGAGCGCACGGACATCGCGCCGCACGTCAAGGACGGCTACATCATGATGTTCATCTACATGCCGGGCGCCTTCACGGACGAGTTCCTGCCCTACATCGGCCAGATCATCAACCCCATCCTCAAGGCGCTAGCCGACGAGAACGAGTACGTCCGCGAGACGGCGCTCAAAGCCGGCCAGAGGATCGTCAACCTATACGCCGAGTCGGCGATCACTCTGCTACTGCCCGAGCTGGAAAAAGGATTGTTTGACGACAACTGGCGTATCCGCTACAGCTCCGTCCAGCTCTTAGGAGACCTTCTGTATCGTATATCCGGAGTGTCCGGCAAGATGAGCACGGAGACCGCGTCCGAGGACGACAACTTCGGCACCGAGCACTCGCACAAGGCCATCATGTCGGCGCTCGGCAACGAGCGGCGGAACAGGGTGCTGGCCGGCCTGTACATGGGCCGGAGCGACGTCGCGCTGATGGTGCGCCAGGCCGCGCTGCACGTCTGGAAGGTGCGTTACCCTTTTCTCTACTACATGACGTATCTAAAGCGACTAAGCAGAGAATTACTCGGAACGTATGTTTCGTGTTATGAGTGGGTGAAAGCCAAGTTTGAGGTGATCCCGTAGCAATCTTTTTTACTGCACGTGGTGTGTATGTTAAACAAATATAACACAATAACAGACAATGTATTAAAAAAAATGGATCTCTTCCAGCTAACTTGATTTATGTAAGGACCACTTAGCAAAAATACCCAGCAGTCAAATTAAGCGCATGAAAAAAAAAAAATCCTATATGTGATCCTATCTGTAAGTTTTTCTCACGGTTGGAAGTAAGATTTACTGCTAGCAGAGCGGGAGCTAGATCCCAGCAATGGCTTCGGACGACGTAGTAATTTTATTTCACTTTTAGAGCGTCCTACAGATAACAAACTTCGCATAAACTTCAACTTAATAAATTAAATCATAAGGATAAAAACTATAAAAAAATTAGTAAGTAATGCTATCCTTAGGACCCTTCGGATAATGACTTAATCACGTGTTTATTGTTCAGGTGGTGGTGACCAACACGCCGAAGACCTTGCGCGAGATCCTGCCGACGCTGTTCGGGCTGCTGCTGGGCTGCCTCGCGTCCACCAGCTACGACAAGCGGCAGGTGGCCGCGCGCACGCTCGGCGACCTCGTCCGGAAGGTCACCTTTGCCTTTTTTTAATTTCAATTTAATATCGTGAAAAATGTTTAATGCTCTTAGAAATGGAAAGTGAAGATGTTCTAGAATTGTGTGGGGCTGAGGATGTGTTCCAGAAAGGTGTTATATTTATAGACTAACTTTTGAAGAAAGAATGTTGGGAGTGGTATTAAGTAATGCATCTGAGTTAAGAGATTTCGGTGGTGCCTTGTAGAACAGCGATTGACAGGATGATGTCGTTTGCCTGCTAATAAAATATATCTACAATTCTACAGGTTATTAAACCTCATAATACTTCCGGACACTAGAATACACAGATAACATCAAAAATACAGCTTAGTCTGGGGATCGAACCTAGGTCCTAGACAATCCTGTACAGTAGTTTTCTGTGTATTGTTTTTTCAGTGCGTAGGTATTTAGAAATTTAAAAATTTGTAACTGGAAAACCGTAAATATAACAAGATAATAACTATAAATTGTAATAATAAAATAATAGTTGCGTTTGTGTGTGGCGGCAGCTGGGCGAGCGCGTGCTGCCGGAGATCGTGCCGATCCTGGAGCGCGGGCTGCAGTCGCCGCGCGCGGACCAGCGGCAGGGCGTGTGCATCGGGCTGGGGGAGATCCTGGCGTCCACCTCGCGCGACGCCGTGCTGTCCTTCGCGGACGGGCTGGTGCCCACCGTGCGCACCGCGCTGCGCGACCCGCTGCCCGAGGTGCGGCTCGCCGCCGCGCGCACCTTCGACAGGTTAGGAGTCTGGCCGACGCCCTGCAGGCGATCGCGGACTTGCCGAATACATTCAATTTGAGCGAAAAAAAAATACATGACACGGATTGTCGAAGATATGGACTCGAATTCCAACCTCAGCAATAATCTTGTATGTGTTTCCATCTCATTAGAAATGGAACAGTATTTTTTCAATGCCTCAAGCGACGAAGTGTAAATTTGAACACGTTTTTATTTGGTTTTCAGTTTACACGCCACGATCGGCAGCAAAGCCCTGGACGACATCTTGCCGCAGATGCTGGAGGGACTTAACGACCCCGACCCGGCGATTGCCGAAGCCACGCTAGACGGACTGAAACAAGTAAATGGTTTTAAATACAAATAGTTAATTTTACGATCGGTTGCCCACATGCTATCGTCAGTCGCCGCGTCGTCGAGCTGAATAATTAGTGATTTCGTTTTTAGTTTTCAGACGTTATAACTATCGTGTGACTGTGGAGATTAATTCAGTGTGGTGTGGCAGGTGATGGCGATAAAGTCGCGCGCGGTGCTGCCGTACCTGGTGCCGGTGCTGACGTCGGGCGCGGCGGACACGCGCGCGCTGTCGGCGCTGGCGGCGGCGGCGGGCGGCGCGCTGGCCCGCCACCTGCCGCGCGTGCTGCCCGCGCTGCTGGCCGCGCTGCAGGCCGCTCGCCACACGCCGCACGAGGCGCGCGAGCTGGACCACTGCCGCAACGCGCTGCTGCCCGTCGCCGACGCGCAGGGCGTGCGCTGGTCAGTACATGCGCCCGCACTCACTGCCTGAACACAAGGAACTGTATGCGCTACCAGGGACCCAGAGTAGTTGACTGAGCGAGAGCAAAGCGTCTCCGTTTCAGCTTGGGCGAAAATTATTTCTTATATCCCGGATGTCTATCTGGACGAGGTCGCAATTCTCAAAAATTTGTCGATGAGTTTACTGAAAAATAAAAAAAAACTAAAGATGTTCAGAAATGAACTCTCGATGTCTACAGCTCACAGACCCCACTAGTGTTACAATTCTGCTGATCTTTCTCCATGAAGCGCGCTAAAAAGCTCGGAACGAAAGCGCGTGCCACTCATGAAGTAATCTTTTCTACGATTCAATCGAATATTTGTCTTCATCTTCATCCATGGCTGAGCCGACCATGCACTTGCGTCCGCAGCATCATCGACACGCTGCTGGAGGCGACGCGCGCGGGCGACGGCGAGCGGCGGCGCGCGGCGGCGGCGCTGCTGTGCGCGTTCGTGACGCACACGCGCGCCGACCTGGCGCCGCACGTGCCGCAGCTGCTGCGCGGACTGCTGCTGCTGTTCGCGGAGACGGACCGCGACGTGCTGCAGATGGCGTGGGAGGCGCTGGCCGCGCTGACCCGCACGCTGGACGCCGAGCGCCAGATACAGCACGTGGCCGACGTGCGCCAGGCCGTGCGCTACGCCGCCTCCGACCTCAAGGGCGAGCTGCTGCCCGGCTTCTGTTTGCCCAAGGTATTGCTAGATTTAACTTTTAAAGCAGTGACAGTACACAAATGCATTTGTTTTAGAGAGCTAGAGCCTGCAATCTCTTCGTTTCTTGCCTTAATTGAGCTACTGACCAGCCTATTGAAAAAAAAGTTTGTTTCTAAATGAAAATCTGGTGTTCGACTTTATCTTAGTTTCTTATTTATACTGTTACTGACAAATTATGGACCCTGGCTACGAAATATATGATTTTTTTATTTTATTTCTGTCTTTGGTAGATATTTTACCTAGTTATCTAAACAGCAAACAGTTGTTGCAACGGTTTTGTTTGTTGTTACTTGCAGGGCATCGCGCCGATCCTGCCGCTGTTCCGCGAGTCGATCCTCAACGGGCTGCCGGAGGACAAGGAGGCGGCGGCGCTGATGCTGGGCGAGGTCATCAACCTCACGTCGGCCGCCGCCATCCAGCCCTCCGTCGTGCACATCACCGGGCCGCTCATCCGCATCCTGGGCGACCGCTTCAACGCCAGCGTCAAGGCCGCCGTGCTCGAGACGCTCGCCGACCTGCTCTGCAAGGTCTGCTGCGGCGCACTTGGCACCGCGATGTCTGTCGTTAGCGGCTGTACCAGCATCGCTCTCTTCCGCAGGTCGGCGTGATGCTGAAGCAGTTCCTGCCGCAGCTGCAGACGACGTTCCTGAAGGCGCTGAACGACCAGTCGCGGCCGGTGCGCATCAAGGCGGGGCTGGCGCTGGCGCAGCTGGTGCGCATCCACACGCGCGCCGACCCGCTGTTCGTGGAGATGCACAACGGCATCCGCAACGCCGACGACCCCGCCGTGCGCGAGACCATGCTGCAGGCGCTGCGCAGCATCATCACCGGCGGCGGCGACAACATGTCCGAGCCGCTCGCGCTGGCCATCCTGGCCACGCTCACCGGGCCCGCGCTGCTGGCGCACCCTGACGACCCGCCGCGCGCGGCCGTGGGCGGCTGCCTGGGCGCGCTGCTGCACTGCCTGCCGCCGCCGCACCGCGACGCCGCGCTGCTGCACCACGTGCTGGCGGGCGGCAACACCGCCGTCACCGACGCCGACTGGCTGCTGGCGCACGGCCGCTCCTGCGCGCTCTTCGTGGCGCTCAAGGAGACCCCGGCCGTGGTCTACACGGACCAGTTCGCGGACAAGATCGACCGCGCGCTGCTGGCCTACCTGGCCTGCGACAAGGTGCCCGTGGCCTGCAACGCGCTGCGCGGCATGGCCTACCTCATGCACCACCTGCTGGACACCGACCGCGCGCCCCCGCAGCCCATCCTCTCCGCGTTCGTTAGGGTGACTGACACTTTTATTTTTACTTCTTTGTTATTCACAACTTATTTCATGAAATAACAGTCCTTGATCATTAGAAAATAGCTTCGATTCGTACTTTGCAAACAAATTTTAGATTAGGCCATAGCATAGCCTTGAAGTGGTAACAGTTTTGTAATGATCTCTCCCTCGCAGAGCATGAACCACCCGTCGAACGAGGTGAAGCAGCTGATGGCGCGCGCGAGCACGCACCTGGGCCGCGGCGGCGCGCTGCGGGCGGCGTGCGCGCACGACGCGCTGCGTGCGCTGCTGCCCGCGCTCGTCAACGGCACCAAGGAAAAGAACACCTACGTGCGCGCCAACGCCGAGATCGCGCTCAAGGCCGTGCTGGCGCTGCCGCACGACGAAGCCTTCCATAAGGTACTGACTTCTCTTCATAAATTCATTAGCTCAGCCGCGGTCATGTGCAGTGATCGCGGGTTAGTTCATGAATATGGACCTCCGCAAAGTAACGCCTGATTTAATCAAGTAATTAAACTTTAATGCAGTATCTTTTTATTTCCCGTGTAAGCGCTACAATCGAACTGCTGGTTGTTTTGATATATATGCATATTCATCAGTATAAATGTAACAGTAAAATCAGTTTACCTTAGTTTTAAGTACCTACCCAAGTAATTGTACGGCCTTACGATGAACATAATTTTTATTTTTTATTTAGGAACAAACGGTTACAATTCGACAATGAAATGTACATAACATAATCTTAAAAAAACCAACAGTTCCATTAATCTTAAAATACATTTTCAAAACATGCTAGCTCAAAACAAAACAAAACAGTTTTACCTACTTTTTGATACTATATCTTAACTTTAATATTTTATCTTATTTAAATTGCACAGTTAAACGATGATCACGGCAAGACTACCTAACAAGGCCGTGTTTTATAAAGCTACAAGTTACAATTTACAAGCGGAAGTCTCTTTCTAACAAAAGGTGATAGAACGAGACTTCCGCTTGTAAATTATAACTTGTAGCTTTATAAAACACGGCCCAGGTTTTGTAAAAAAAAATATATGGGCAGCCTGGATACTGCACATTCCCTTCAAATACGTCCAACCTCCTTAGTAAAAGTATCATAGAGAGAATTAGCCTCGGTCTTGGCCTCACGTCATGCGTCAATATTGGAGCAATGCGTTTAATATGTAACACTTGTTCCAGCAATGCATGTCGCTCCTGGAGGAGGGCGGGCGCGAGGCGCTGGGCGACGTGGTGGCGCGCCTGCTGCGCCGCGGGGCGCCCGACGCGCGCGACGAGCAGCTCGACTGCACGCTGATCACCTGAGCCACGCAATATACTATACTCGCCATACACGACTTTTATTTACTCTATCCTGTTCAATCGCTCCAGCGCTAATCTTACGCCTAGTCATAGACCGCATTGGTATATAAAGGATTGCGCACGCATCAAAACATATAAATGTACATGTGATGTGAGGTTTTAGGCAAATAGTTTACCAAGGTTTAGCCGGCCTTTTAATGGCAACACTGGGCAGTAGTAGATAATGGAATAAAGATGGCATACAATAATCTTTTAGGTAGGTACTTGGCATTTGTTATCTACTCACTCGACAATCTTACAATTTTAGTATTGTCATAGTGTGGAGTCTAATGATAAGATAAGGAGCTCCCACACAACAATTTTTAACATGTATAATGACATGACATTTTGCATTATTCTAGCATACAATCAAACTGCAAATCCTTGTAAAGTTTTCTTATTATTACTTTAGTTTGTTCATAATTCAACATTTTCTAGTTCACTTACAACATTTCTAGGTAAATACATTATTGTTTGATATTCGTTATGACAGGGAGGAATGTATTTACAAACAAAGTTACAAACTCAACAACGAATATTATCTTACACTGGAATGACAATACAGTATAGTTCCTAGACCTGTTTTATTTTACCCACACCTCACTAACACGGAATGTTACAGCAAACTATACTGGAAAATTTACGTACTTAGGTAATAAAACTAAGAAGTTGACCTATTAAAACTCAGACTTGAGTTTCTTGGTGAATCCCTTGTCCTGTATGAGTTTGTTGCACTGGTCGCGGTCGAGCTGCGACAGCGGCAGGCGCTCCAGCTCGTGGTCGTTAGCGGCCAGCAGCACGAGCTCGGGCGGCGCGCCCGTGATAAACTTCACCTCCACGCGATCGTACGACGGAGCGTCCTCCATCACGAACTGCTTCACCTTAGGAAGACGGTTCAGCGAACATCCTCGACAAGTCTGTAATCAAACACAATTTACAGTAAATGCGAACAACACGTCACGAAATAACAGGTAGTTAAGTAGGCGTACATTACCTCTATTCTGGCTGACACGATATCTGATAGTTCGTAGGCAGACGCCAGAGCAATTACAGCACAAAATAGTACAAGTACTTTCATCTTGAAAAACTGATATTTTTCAAGATAAGTAAATCGTTTATTTATATCTGCCGACAGTAACACAACTCACATAAACAACCGTAACTTGCAGCGCAGCAGTATAGTATAAAGTACTCGTATTCTGCTTTGCTCGGCTCGCTCGCTCCGCTCGGTTCGTCGGGTTCGTAAGTAAAATGTCAATGTCAAATTGACATTGTCAATGGCATCGTAGTGATTGTACATAGTCTCTCTAATCTGTGGTTACATAATAAAAGCAATTTACAATGACATTAAATCTAAGCTTAACCTAAATAAACTACAACTTAAAACTAAATTAAATCTAAATAAGGCCCCCGTGGCATAGTGCCCAAAAGGCTGGCAGCGTTGCCTCGCTGAATAGCGATGCTGATTCTTTGAGAGAGAAAACTGCCAGCCCTTTGGTCACAAGTTGCATCAACTAAGCGCTTTTGTAACTCAGATAGTAGTAGTGATTATATTCTCTTTGAATGGCATGGCATATTAAACTGTCATTGTCAAATCAATGACAGTTCAGAAGAATCATTCATTTCCACTTCATTCACACTTGTCTCTCACTTGTGTCACTGTCAGTGTCAGGCAGGGCAGGTCACGGTGGTATAACTTAGAACAAAATGTACACTTCGTTGTCCAGCTAATTTCAGTAGTCACTCAAGTTACATTGTATAGTATATACTTAAGTAATATTCTATTTAGTTGGGTTATAGACATGAAGTTGTTGTCACACGTCGATAGGTGGTGCTAATATTAATATAGTTTATATTGGAGTTTTTAATTTTGGTTTTTTTTTTTTTCGCTTAATAAATGCTTTCATTTATCTTTCCTTGTTTAAAAATGCAATCGATGCGATAACATCGATCTTTTTTAATTATAGTAATGTCTTATCTAAAATATCATTACACGCATCAGTTTTTCTTAGGCTAAAATATTATATAGAATATTCTATGGACACTGGTTGAGTTAACGTATCATATCTGCAAGTAAACCCTAATAAAATGGGGCGAAAACTTAGATTTTTAGTAATTCAGGTGGTTTCGATATTTATTTAGATTTTTTTATTTACTAAAAACAACACTGTACTGTGAAGGTATAAGTGGAACGGAACGAATGAATAATGGCCGCGATTATCTCTCTAATCTGTGGTTTTTCATATTCACCGGGTGTCTAAGTTGGAGTTGGAATGCCTGATAAAAAGAAAATGTGTAAAAAATAAAGCACTGAATAATTATCAAATTCATCAAAACGGGAAATTGTGCAATTTCTATTACACCATGTTCTAATGTATATAATAGAACATGGTGTAATAGCAATTGCTCAAAGTAAATTATTTTCACATTTAGGAAAGTAGACGTTAATGACGTCATCACATATTTTGCCGTCACAAAGCACCAGATGTCGCTGTATGCGAAACGTTGAAGTGACATCTCTATCTTAGTTATAAAAAGGTACTTTGTGGGGCAGGTCAGATCGTGTCGTGACTCGCTCGTGTCACTCATGTCTGTGTCTCTCAGTCTCTTTTGACCATTGTCTAAACGTTTTTACGCGGTCGTTGTCAAGTTGTTATTGTTATTCTCGTGGTGATTTCAAACTTTTTTACATTCAATTTACGGTTTATATCGATAAATCAAATCAAATTACGTGTTTAATTAATACAAGTGACCATAATACATAAGTACCATGCTAAACGCACACAGAGAAGCGATACAAAGGAACTTCGGCTCCTTGGTGGAGCAAACCGACCTGGAGACAATGGTGGCCGTTCTCTACGAGAAGGGCGTGTTCTCTGAGCAAATGATAGAGCCTTATAAAGTAAGTCACTGAATTTCAACAGCGCAAATACATTTTAAAGTGATTAGAGTTGTGATGACTCATTATTGCCTTTTGTCGGTAGGATCAGAGCAAAGACCAGCGGACGCGTAAGCGGCTTCTGTATATGGACGTGACGCGGCGCGGGCCGGACGCGTTCCGGCACCTGGTGGACGCGCTGACGGAGACGGGCTGCTGGCACCTCGTGCGCGACCTGGAGCCCGGCAGCCTGCCCGCGCGGCCCGCGCTGCCCGCGCTGCCCGCGCGGCCCGCGCTGCCCGCGCTGCCCGCGCGCGCCCCGCAGCGACCCGGTCAGCTCCCGTAACCCACCGCACCCACCAGTAAAACAAATTGAAAGGGCTCCCAACCGTAACTCATACCTCAGTTTCTTCTACCCTTTCAGTTGATATTTTATTGTTGATTTAATTTTCATTGATTTTCAGGTAAAATTCCATTGCTTTTTTACAACTTTTACCTATAAAAAGAAGTCGTAGGTACCATACATTTCCTGAAATATCTTTAAACCTCATACATTATTGTATGAGGCTCATAGTGTCCCTATACCTTGAACAAAAGAACACAAATCTCATATTTGTATGAGGTACTTTGTACAATTGTCAACCCTGGATATTTATTCAACACTTGGATAGGTAGTTTTTTTGGCATTCAACAAGGAGGATAGTATATGGAGTGTCAAAACTCATACTTCGAATCTTCATTTATTAATTGATCAAGTCATGTCCATATACATAAAGATGTTACATTGGTATAATAAGTCAGGCCATGACGCCCTGTAAGGGCACGCAACAAACTTTAGTTTTAATTATAAAACTAAGTTTATCATTACATGCTGTTGAAAAAGATTCAAAATTCAAAATTTTATTCAGCAAATAGGCAGTTGAATGCTCTTTTACACGTCATTTTTTTTTTAGTCTACCTGCGCTTTCGGAAAGACCATGATTGCCAAGAAGAATGCGCCGCAAGAAACTTGGCACAAAGTAATTTTTTCTAAAAACAAGTTACATTAGCTCTTACAATACGTAACCACAGACAAATTACACAAAGAAACCTCACTTTGTCATTTAAAAGATTAAGAGAGAAAAAAAAAAACCGCATTTTAGAAACAAGTGTAAAAAGTAATTATTAGAACAGCAAAACCAGAACACTTTACTTTACTGGCACGTTTTAATTGAGCAGGAGATGTATAGGGTCTCCAGGTCAAATATCTGTGAAAATTTAAATTACAAAGGGATGTATAGGGTCCCAGAATTAATACTATAATATAATACTTAATCTAAATAGCTTAGAGATGTATAGTCTCTAGGGTCAATTTAAGCTAAATTTAAAATCAGCAGAGGTGTAAAACGCCTCCACGGTCAAATAATAAGTATAATAATACATATACATAAACTGGAGATGTATATGGTCTCCAAATGTCAAATAACAAAAATTTATGAAATATACATTTCATGTCATCATGTCAAATAATGAAATTATGATTATAAAATTACATTAAAATATTGGCATGCATTGATATTATCAAATTTTCTGTTACTATTCTATGTTGGAGCTATTAAAATGTGATGTTTTAAATAATAATTATACTGTATTATGTCAAAATAAATAAATTTGGGGATTCATACATAATAATTATTCGTTATTTAATTGTCAATGTACTTATGTCTAAAAAAATTATCTAATTAATATTACTTTACAATTTCATCATTTAAGAACTCATCAATAGAATAATAACATTGGTTGATTAAAAATGTCTTCAGATTATTTTTAAATTTATTGTATCGGGATTCTTGTCTAATGGATTCTGGGATTTTATTAGTTATTTGTATACATTTATATTTGGGACCACTTCTGAACATTTTCATGTTGGATTTCGGTACGTGTAACTTATTCCTATACTGTGTCCTAGTTGTACTTGTGTCTTTTTTGCTATAAATAACTCTGAATGTTTTCGTACAAACAGTGCCGATTCCAATATATAAATTGAGGGTAGGGTTAACAATTTATGTTTCATAAAGTGCTGACGGCAGCTTTCTGGTATATGAATGTTTGCTAATATACGAATGCACTTGTTTTGCATGATAAATAGCTGTTGGGCTTCAGTGCAGTTTCCCCACAGTACCACACCGTATTGGAGCCAGGCGAACGCGTACGCGTAATAGGCTCAAAATCCGTGTTCACCTTTAGTACGCTTAGTGCATATACAAATTTAGATAGTTTCGTTTTTACATTTTGAATATGAGCGCCAGTTAACATTTGAATCAATCGTTATACCTAATAGCTTAAAATTTGATACTTCTTCTATGTCAATGTTTTTAATTTGTAAGTTTAATTCTACAGGATTTTTTTGTTTTGCTCTAAGTTGCATTATTTTTGTTTTCTTTAAATTCATGTCTAAATTATTATCGCCAAGCCATTCTACTACAGTGTGTAATGTACGTGTAAGCTTTAAGATACATTCCGTGCTATTTGTGCCGTTTATTAGTATTAAGACGTCATCAGCAAACATAACGCATTCAGTGTCCGAATCTAGCACCTTAGACAGGTCGTTGATATCAAAAAAAAAAAAAAACATTTATTTCGGACAACCTTAAACCTTATATAGACTAAAAACAGGAAGCAAGCGCTAACGCTTCCCTGTTGAATCGAGCAGGTAGTGTAGCATATTTGTGAAGAGATCGGCGTTATCTCTTTGGTGTTCCCTGCAGTCATGTTAAAATTCAGGCAATTTCTAGATGGCGCCAAGGTAGTAGCCAGCGGGTCAAATAATAACAAAACAGCGATACGAATGTGTCACTCATGCAAGGTAGATGGCGCTGAATGTATATAAGAACGATTCAAAGTATGGGCTTTGTCAATCCGTTTACTTTCCATGATCCTTGGCATGCAATAAAACAATCATTCATTTACTTCCTCTGTTGTATGGTGATGGTATATGTAAATTATGAACATGCTTAATGTTTCCATAGGCTGCATTATGCCTGAAAAATTTATAATGAAACTAGATCCCTGAAATTCGTTGAACACATTGACTTTGATGTGACAGAAAAGGTCCTGTCATGTCACATTCAATAATGCCACTTCCTCCATTTACAGCATCGAATAAGTCCACTGACAGCGAGTTCCTTAGCATACCAGAAGCAAAGAGAAAAGGAACCACTTCAGCTAATGCTACAGACAAAAGTAGGTCTCCACATAAATGTATAATAATTTTCCTCATATGTGTTTTAGAGATATCATGGAAAACCTACACAGGATAAAATGTGTGTTTTTTCTAGAACCTCCAGATGACCCGAAGCCTCAGATGCCGAGAGACTTGCCCGATAAAGATATCCCCAAGTTTAATGTCATAAAGAGTACTAAGTTTATGGAAGACAATGGAAAAGGTACCTATTTACCTACTTTTATTTAAACAAAACCACTTTGCTGCCAGGTGATTTCCATAAAGTTCCTCTTGCATACTGTTTGTTTCGATCAGGACTATTCTCATGTAGTCTCGTTTAATTCTCGTGCGCGCGCAGACCGGAAGCTGTACGCGACGCGCGGGCGGCGGCGCGGCGTGCTAGTGGTGTTCAGCTACGTGGAGTTCGCCTTCCAGCTCGAGGACTACCGGCTCGGCGTCGACGCGGACTGCCAGATGCTCAAGTATCTGTTCTCCGAGTTCGGCTTCGAGGTCATCTCGTTCCTTAACCTCACCAAGCAGGTAAGCTGCCCCTAAACTGCGAGATTCGAAAATCGAAGTTCGTATCGTATCGTCCCGCTCACTCTCGTGTTAAATAATATTAGCTTGAGAGGGACGGCACAATACGTAGTTCGAATTTTGCACTTCGTAGTCGGGGGGCTGTACCGGCTCTTTATTTTGATAACTGGTTTGAGAGCTGGGCGTGCTATAGTGTCATATTATTTTCGCGTGCCGACGTATAGGCGGGCGTTATTTCTTTATAGTTCGCTGGTCTAATGCAATTAATCGCGAATCATTTGAAAGTGTAATTTATTAGAATGTTTGCGTGCGCAGGAGACGCTGACGCACATGCAGCACCTGCCGCTGGAGGGCGTGGAGAGCGTGTTCATCGTGGTGTCGTCGCACGGCTACCCGCGCGCCGGCTCCTGGGAGACCGACATCCGCTGCAGCGACGGGGGGCTGCTGTCCACGCTCGACGTCGTGGACCGCTTCAATAACGACAACTGCCCCGCGCTCGTCGGGGTGCCCAAGGTGTTCATATTCCAGATGTGCCGGTCAGTTGCTTTTTTTAAAATGTAATGTTTTAGGGTCAATCAACTTTTTAGTGTTGTTATTCTGTCCCGTCACTCAGGAGACAACAATGCAGTGATACAGTTGCTTAGAAGAATGGTTGTCGTGTATACTACTAGCATGCTTACGAGATAAGGCATGAAGAAGTAGCCTTATAACTGTTACAACTTCTAACTTTTAGTGGATTTGTACCCTAGAAATTCATAATTATAATGAGTGACCGAATAGACGTCGCCATGGCAACGAGCAACACTTGAAAGTAACTGTTTTATAAAACTTCCATGCGAGTTGAAGATAGTAGCGAAGAAGCTACATCTAGCCAGTTCAACTGAGTGATTACTTTCAGAACAACATTACATCTAGTTTCGTTAGTAAAGTTGTTGTGACGTGTGCAGCGGCGACAACCGCTCGGCGCTGCCGGTGCCGGGCGCGGCGACGGACGGCGCGCCGTTCCGCGACCCGCCGCCCTCGCGGGCGCGCCCGCCGCGCCCGCCGCGCATCTACTCCGACATACTCATCGCTCACTCCACGCTGCCAGGTACACTCGTCAATCTATACCTATAAAACAGTACCGTGACTGACTGACTGACTAGAGTGACAACGCACAGCCGAAACCCTTGGCCCTGAAAGGCTGAAATTTTGCATAGAGGTTGCCTTTATGATGTAGACAAGCACTAAGGATGGATTTGTTGACATTCACACGGGATAGAGATTAAACGGGTAAAAGCAGAGTTAAAAACAATACACTCTTTTTCTTTGGGCAGTCCTGTAAAAATGGGGTGGCAGGGATTTCGTTTTTTTTTTTCAATTTAAATTGCATGCTATAACAATTGCAATACCTTTATTAAAGCTTATTGAAATTGCATGAAATTTATATTGTCAATTAAAAAAAAACCTTTGCCACCCCGTCCTTTGGTTAGTGCTGGTCCTTACACGTATCTGTGTGCAGGCTACGTGTCGCACCGCAACCCGGACTCGGGCTCCTGGTACATCCAGGCGCTGTGCGCGGTGTTCGCGGCGCGCGCGCACGCCTGCCACGTGGAGACGCTGTTCACGCTGGTGGACGAGGCGCTGGAGAGCCGCTTCGGCCCGCAGACCTCCGACGTGCACAAGTGGGGCTTCAACGGGAAGCTCTACCTGCACCCCGGCCTCTTCGAGGACTGACGCTGCCGTCCAAGGCGCTAGCGCACAGCACGACTGCCATTCGAGTAGTGCGGCACTGCGAACTATTAACTTGCTAAGTTTACCATTTTATCGGTGAATTTACTATAGCTGGCACAAATGGATTGAACGAACCTCATATCACTTAAACATTTTTTTAAATACAATTGCTCACAAAATAGTACTTTTTGTCGTGCGTAATGTTAGGCCAAGACGCACCAGTTTCATTGTCATTTTTTGCAAGTGTAATTTTTAACAAAAGCAAAATTACATACTTTTCGCACTCGTATGAAAAAATACTGTAACTGAGAAATGACTTAAGGCTGTAATTTTTAGATGTATTGCGTGTGCCTGTGACGTGACACGTGAGGCGTATTCAAATAATTGACAAATAGATTTATTCACTTATCCGGTCCAATCGTGCCAGCTCTAATGAATTTATCTAAGTGTACACGTTCCTTCCAAGTGTTTTGAGACTACTTTAATTTCTCGTGCTATTGACTAAATTAAATTTGAATCGAACCTTCTATACACAGAACTTTATCGGGATAGAAGGAAATAGTGTATGTATCTCGCATGCCGAAAAGAAGGGCTGAGAGAGAACTTCATTACGCGTTTCAGCTCCCGACCGCTTTCCGCGTGCGACGTCAGCTTTTAAAAACAAATTAACCGCTCGAACTCCACCAAAAAAAGTTGGAACTTTTAATAGAGATATTTCCTCACTAAATTACACTCGTGACGTCAAAATACCTACGCAACACAAATGTTACACGCTCGTTTCTCATACAAATAGATGAACTCTTTCCTTCTATCCCGATACGGTAAGTTCTGTGCTTCTATACGTAATTTTCAAATGGTAATGCTTTCATGTCATGTCTTGTTAAAAGTGGTAATGCTCTGCTAATAAGTGCCAACGACTTGCTGTTGACTCTACTAAATTTTCCAGTATAGTAGGATTGCCTTGCACGAACATTCAAGTGGAATTAATTAATGGAGTTATCTAAAACAAAAGGTTTCGCGTGAGACAGTGAACTAGACAATACAATTTAATTGTGGCCATAGCGTGAGAGTTCCATTTTGACTAAGTAATTGTTAAAGTAAATAAACCTATAAGCATGATTTTTCAGTCGTAATGTAACTTTAGATTTAAGCGTAGGTACTAAATGACGACTGACTATTGATAAATGTTTGCGTATTGCAAATAATGAGTTTAGAAAGCGAGGCAGAATATCATTATGATCTCGTTACATGGCAGGTTTCGAACAGTCCGTTCGTTAGTGTGCTATAACGATAATTCAAATATTTACAAAAAAAAGCTACTCTATTTTCCTTGTACAAATGCCTAAAGATGAAATCTCTTCTTGATCTCTCTTATCTATAGTCAAATGTATTTTCGTATGAATTCCGTCGACCAGTTTACTGGATGTGGGTATATTTTTTGTGTATAATGAAAATGAATTACGTGCTTGTACGGTTTATGATGCATATTATGTTATTGTTGAGCTTCCAGAAACTCCCAAACCACTTTCTATTAAATGATACCGTCATTGAAATCGGCTTTAATTGAAAAAGTTTTTAGAATAAATAATCATGTGTCTGTAAAACTGCATACGGGTGCTTCCTTAGGACGTAACAATAGAAGTTAAGAATAATCATTATGGACTTGAACTGTGGACTCGCTGCACAAATTTTTGATATATTTAACACTAACAAATGTACTTTAAAAAAAAATTACTGGTTATGTATGCAGGTTCAGCTCCAATTTTTTATCTAGTAATACATTTATAGTAAAAAACAACTTGTGATAAGTCAATTCAATATATTAACTTATTGTTCAATTTTATATAATTTAATGTGATCGAAATAAACTGTTATTTTTATAGATTGACATTTTCCTTTTCCTCGTAATTACCCCCTCTGCACTCGTTAGGAACTAGTAAATCAAACCACTTTGCAAAATGACAACGCTTAATTTTCCCTGCGTATTTCAAATTTGGAACTACAGAGCGTCTAGTGTAATCAACTACAAAAAAAAGTACATGCCGCTAGTGGCGCTGCTAATTTGCCCATAGTAATTTAGCCGTAAACACGAACGCCATCGAGAAGTTTTTTTTGGTCTTTGATTACACTAGACACTCAGTCCGTCAAAACGACGAGAAACTGCTGATATTAATACTTTTCTTCGTTAACGTAATAATTTTAGGGTACTGTAATAAACAAGGAATGCTTATAGTTTCACCATGCCCGTCCGTCTGTCCGCACCCATAGGTCAGAGACAGTACTAGAAAGCTGTAATTTGGCATGCATATACAATATTCCGGCAGTAGTAGAATATAAATGTTTCTAAAATGCGGTTTTTTTTCTCTCATAATCTTTTAATGACAGAGTGAGGTTTCTTTGTGTAATTTGTCTGTGGTTACGTATTGTAAGAGCTAATGTAACTTGTTTTTAGAAAAAATGACTTTGTGCCAAGTTTCTTGCGGCGCATTCTTCTTGGCAATCATGGTCTTTCCGAAAGCGCTGGTAGACTCAAAAAAATGACGTGTAAAAGAGCATTCAACTGCCTATTTGCTGAATAAAATTTTGAATTTTTGATTTTTTTGAATTTTTTTTAAATCTGAAAAAAAAAAGATTTTTTATTTAGCTTTATTTAAAGTGCTCATTTTCGTTGGGAGCGGTGTGTGTGGAAGCTCAAGACCAGTGACCGCTTTTTAGGGTTCCGTACCTCAAAAGGAAAAAAACGGAACCCTTATAGGATCACTCTGTTGTCCGTCTGTCAAGACCCTTTTTCTCTGGAACGCGTGGATACTGAAATTAATATCAAATACTTAAGCCTGCGGTCCCTTGAAGCTGTGAAAAAATAAACCTTCCAAGTGAACGCAATCAAAAGATACAGTGATTAAAAAAATGGTTTCCATACAAATCGCCGTACTGAGAAAACCTAAAGGGTACTTCCAGTTCTCCTAGAAACTTGAAATTTGGTATGAAGGTAGCTCTTATAGCACAACCAATCCAAAAAGTCCCAAAATCTTAATTTTTTATGTCTGTCTGTAGATTTCGCAGATAGATAAGTTGACCCCACACTGCGTACATTTTGCTTAGGGCTCTGCTAACACTAGACTTCTTAAAACACTAGGGAAAAGCGTTAAAATCTTTCTACGGAACCCTCGTGCGCGAGTCCGACTCGCACTTGGCCGGTTTTTTATACTGCGGCGATTTAGTTAGGAGAAACCTATCTGACTATAATATTTATTTAGTTCATGTTTTTCTGCCAATAGATAGGAATGATGATTCTAATCAAGGAAAAAACAAAACAGAATATATTGCATAAGTAGTTTTATTTAGTTTGCAGTTACACCATCAAACACCACATACAAAAATATAGGTATGTACATTTCAACAAGTGACACGTTTACCTACAGGTAGATTAAGTAGTAACTTTCTTACAAAATGTACAAAACACTGATATTCCTTTAGGCCTAGAAATTTCGAGAACAAATTCCTAGGCAATTAAACAAATGCACCGATTTAATTACATTTTTGCGATTGGGCGGTCCCAAACTACCGATTGTGTTGTTCAATAGCTCATACGCCTTTAGTACACAGACGCTGCGAACTGCGGTAGAAATGCGAAACCTCAGTATTTACGTACATTTTACACGAGTTTCGCAGTTACATCGCGATTCGCAGCGTCGGTGTACCAAAGGCGTTAATAACGTTTATTTTTTCTGCGTTACGCACGTAACAAAATCGTGATGGATGATGACGAATTTACTGCTATGGCGCGGAGAGAAGAAAGATCCAAGTCATGAAATCCATACGTAATTACCAAAAACCCCGTGTTCAAAAATGCATCGGTAAAAATCTTACGGATTACAACCGCTGTGTGACGACGATATACGGAGTAGTGCATAAGCGCCTCTTTCTGACCGGCCAGAACGTTCTAACAGTTGACGCTCGCCGGTGCTTGCTGAGTGGCCATTCTTGCCGGTTCGGGTGATTGTGTGTGACGGATAGCACATTTTGTATTGATTTCTAGTCTCCCGGATTCAATTGTTTTTTTTTAAACCAGAACAGAATCGGTAGGTCTGTGGCCGCCCCTACTGTTGAAGTAAGTTTAAACTGATGCAAGGCAGGTGTCGTGCCGATGCGCGTACGAGGGACACACGACGCAACTAAACCTAACAGATTGTACACCATTATTGCTTATGTTAACACAACATATTATTGCGTTTGAGCTTTCATTATAATTAACGATCATAAAGACTGGGAAAAGGATGGAAAGCGTGAGCGGGGCCGTTGAATGAGGGAATAATAAATCCGCTAGGATCGAGTGAGGTTTATTTGTCATTCTTCACCAATGAGAGACAAGTTACTGGCCAATGATTGGTGGAAATTGACAGATAGACCTCACTCGACACTAGCGACACTAGCGACCCTAGCGGATTTTAGACTCGCGATAGCTCTCATTGCAGCGGGTGGCGCTAGCGGTCCGAGACGGAAGCTGCGAGCGCGCCGAGCTTGCTGAGGTTGAGCCACTGGCGCACGCAGCGCGGCGCGCCGCCGCAGCCCCCGGGCCCCGCCCGGAACACGTCGGCGTACTCGTCCAGCTGCTCCAGCCAGCGCTGCATGGGGTCGACGAGCGAGCTGCGGTACAGCCACGCCAGGACCGCCGTCTTGGACCACCACGGCTCGAAGCTTTTCCAGTCGCTTACTGTCCCGTCGTGCCAGCTTTTCTCGGTTTCGGTCGACTCTTGGTACCTCAACCAGTCGGTGCAGCAACGCGGGGGCTCGGGCGCGGCGGGCGGCGGGGCGGGGAGCGCGGCGGGCGGCGGGGCGGGGAGCGGGGCGGTGAAGTTGGCGAGGGGCGGCGCGAGCGGCTGCAGCGGCGGCAGGCAGCACGACACCAGCAGCGCGGAGGCCACGAGCGCGCCGAGCGCGGCCACGTACCCGGCGGCCAGCGCGGCGCACGCGGCGCCCGCGGCCGCCAGCTCGGCCGCGCCGCCCGCCGCCGCCGCCAGGTCCCCGTACGTGAAGAACCCTCGCTCCTGCGCCTGCTTCAGCGCGACGCGCCGCTCCAGCCACGCGAGGCCTGATTCAAAACTCTCTTCGTTTACGTATACGTTCCAATCCTGTAACGAAAACATAAAATATAAATATTGTTCAAATTTTCCACAGAACTAGAAGCCGCTACAAATTCAGCATCATATATATGGTGACATCCAAAGTGCTCAAATACTTTGGTACACCATACAAATCGTATGGTGTGCCGAAGTATTTGATCACTTTGGATGTCACCATATATATGACGCTGACTGTACACTATGCGTGAAAACTGCGTGACTAAGCGACAAGCTGCGAGGTGTCAGTTGTTCTAGAGATTACTCTATCTATCTATTATGTAGTGAAATAAAACGGATCACTCAATCACTCACGTATACAAGTCGAGTTTAGTCCACGTAGCGGGCGTTTCGCTGCCGCTGGGTCGTCATAGAGAAAGAACTATGAATTAGTCCGAAACATGTCGGGC
Organism: Clepsis dumicolana; assembly: GCA_963691665.1. Lineage (NCBI taxonomy): Eukaryota > Metazoa > Arthropoda > Insecta > Lepidoptera > Tortricidae > Clepsis > Clepsis dumicolana. The sequence continues at coordinate 17,759,794 of OY829509.1, forward strand.
TAAATTCCTATTATATAGTGAGTAATCCGTTTTATTTCACTATGATTGAGTCTCATGTTAGCTTCATGTTAAAAGTATCTAACATGTACTCATACTCACAATAGCGTTAAGGAATTCAATTTCTAGTTTGTTGAGGTCGGCGAGCGTGAGGTCCCCGGCGGCGGCCCACTCCGCGCACACCACGTCCTCGGCCTCGCCGTCGTCCTGCAGGAACTTGTTGCCGACCATCTGCAACAACAACTTGTTACTCTTGTAGGCCGCGGCGACCCGAGCCGGCTGCTTCTTGATGAAACAGGCCTCATGTGACTTGAATGACTTTAATTGTAATTAATACAAGTGGAAGCCTCTTTTGAACTCTAATCTAATACAAGGTGTTCATGGTGTCTCCACCCCTGCTTGTATTACAAGATTTAAAAGTCGTTATGAAACATGCCCCTACCTGTCATTAGCAAGATTTCACAGCGTTCACCTACTCATTCTTGCATGGTCATTAAAGAACCTTTGGATCATTTAATCCATCACGCTGCACGTAACTCACGAGATTAAACATTAACGAAAAAAATATATAAAATATTGATCTATTGAACTGATTTTTATTTAAAGGATTTTGACTCAACTGGAAATGAATGAATAGTTACTTAAATTATTGTTATGATTTGTTTACTTTACGAATTAATTTGCTTTGAGGCAAAATACTTTGTTCGCTTGCATTGAACTGAGAAAAATATAATTGAACTGCATGACCCAAATACAAAACGCATTGATAATTAAGTGTGTTGTTAAATTTACTATTTATTTTATTTTATTTATTTATCATACACTTTTCTTACGCAAACTTATTTGTGCTGATTCCGGTCCAGCGCGTTTGATGCAGGGATACGAAGGGTTTGCCTGAAAACCAGCGCTGTAGCAGGCACCTACTGCAGCATAATGCTGAGTCAAATTCCTTTTCATCATCATCATTTAAGTATAATTTTAGTAACTTTTTGTATTGGTTTAAGAGTCAGTGTATTTTTTGATGTCAAATAAAGTTATGTCTATGTCTTATTGAAATAAACAGAGATTGATTCAAGTGTGTGCTACGAAAAATTTGTTTCATGTTTCACTTCCCTCCCATGTTTTTGTAGCAAGTAGGTACTCAATTTAACATCAACTTCAGTTTTTAAATACTTCATACCACACCAAACAGTTGTGATTGTGATGATCCTAATCACACCTACTCACTGACTGTATGTTGGGTGTTGACTCTGCTTCATCGCATCGGCCATGGCACCTCAAGCTTAAAGCTCAAGCTCAGTATAGCTTAATAAGTGAATGATTACATACGAGTGAGACGAGGAAGAGTTCAGCGGGCGCGGCGCGCGCGAGGTAGTGCGGGTTGCGCGCGCGCAAGCGCTCGAGGTAGAGCAGCGCCAGCACGAGCGCGCAGGGCGACACACACGCGCCGCGCGTCAGCCGCGCCGCCGCGTCCGCGCGCAGCCGCCGCAGCGAGCGCCCCTGCTGCGCCGCCGACCAAAGCGCGCACGACACCTCTGCGCACAGGGAGACCTCATTTAAAACATGTATTGAGCACTTTAGTACTTGCTTTGCTGTATTTGCCATGATAGTTGTTAAGAGATAATAAGAGATAAAGTTGATAAGAGCTGTCATGACATGAAGTGACATGGGCATGTGGGCACAACTCTATAGTAAAGTGAGTATACCTCTGATTGTGTATAGTCAAGCCTTAATATAGTACATACAAATCCTTCTAAAATCACACTCTCATTATCATACTCATATTATTATTTTATTTTGCTTGAATATATGTAAAGGTGTAAAGATTAGATAAAAGTACTTTAAATACATATCTTAACATGCTGACAATTACTGGATAAACAATTCATTATAGTAAGGAATTTATATTATAAAGAAAGAATCAGTTTCAATCACAGTAATCTGATAAATCAAAAATGAAATAGGTATGTTGATGTAACATAATATTATCTGGGCCGTGTTTTATAAACCTACAAGTTACAATTTTACAGGCGTTTATTGCCAACACTGGTCCTGTTTTTTACAATTTGCGTTTTATAAAAGTACTGTGCTACAATTTTACAAGCTACAAGTACGGGCGCCTGTAGCCGTATCATAGACAAAAAGTGGACCTTTTATAGTTTTAAATTCATAATCGAACAGGCGTTTTTTAAAAATATTGTAAAATACAACTGTAGCATTGTAAAATTGTAACGAAAACTTACGTACGTCTTGAGACCTGTAACAATGGCTACAGGTGCACAAATTTTTGAATTAGGTGTCTTGATCAGTACCAAATCAATCATTCTATCTACCTGTCTATCTGTTCTTCAAGTTATTAAACTAAAGGTCATCAAGGAACAATTATTTTATTGAGAAACTCGTCTGAGTCGGACTAGGAAGAAGAGTCCACGGCAGCATAGAACTAGGGAGTTTTGGCCACGAATAAATACACAGCTTGACACACCTTTTCAATATTATAATGAAAGGTCCAGAATGAACTGTACGCAAATAGACTAGACTAGATTCTGCAATTAATTGGGAGCTCATTAGAATCGTCGAGTAATCAAAATGATTCATTGAGCATGAAGCTTCAATTCTCTGTCTGTGTCTGTATGCACTGGAGTATCATGCAATCGTTGACATGCATTTTTTGGCCGTTTTTTGCCACTGTTTAGAATAGATATATTTTACTAGCCAACCCGCGAACTTCGTACCGCCTAGGTCATTCAATAGAAAATGTACCTATGGGAAAATTAACTTCTTATTTTTTTTCTCGTGAAATTTTCCCCTCTATTAATGCCTATCCTGCTATTCGAAGCAAAGATATAAATTCAACAAATGAAAGATCATAAAAACCGGTCCAGCCGTTCTTGACTTAAAAAATACTTAGTGCAATTAACACGATTTTGTTTTATGTACTTAGATAGATTTTTATTTATCAACTTTGCATGGGTATTTTTAATATTTAATAGATAAAAAACCTCTATGTATTTGTAATTTTTGGCAGCCACTTTTTTTAAATTAGTGATGTCCATTACACTTGTAGAATTTACTTGTAGTCGAGTCGACTGTTTCCTGTAGACTTGTAACCTGTAACTTTATAAAACACGGCCCTGGAGTAAAATTAAGTATACAATGATCCGTCATAAAAACTTTAGCATTTTCTTTTTTCTAACAAAGCCAGGAAGAAATAAGTTATGATTTCATTATTTATAAATTAATTTCTGAATTAAATTCAAACCTCAATTACTCAATGTGAACTAAAACATTTACACAAAGTTTATCCTAACTATTCTGTGTTTAACTTTAACAGACGAAAAAAATTAAACAAAATGATAAGTTTTTTGATAATATATTTTCTCAGACATACCAGTAACAGGAAGACTCAAACAGGGAAGGGTTGGCAGTTCTCCATAGTAGAGGGTTTTTGTGATGCGCTTCAGAAACTCTTGGTGGTCACCCATACTCTGTATGGATTAGCAACTTGTTACAATGCAAACAAACAGGTAAATATTTGAGGAAGATATAAAAGCATCATGCTATCCCGTAAATTCCGTTTATCATTCATTAGCGGTTCGAACGCCTGCTCAAATAAGTCACGCTCGTGCACCGGTGGCAGCGGTAATGTAATCATTATCATTCGATGCTGTCGCTACTGAATTATTATAATTTTAATCCTGTCCGCACACCGTAGAACAGAGACCTTCATTCACGGTAACAATGAACTTATCAATCTATTTACTAATATAAGTAAAACAAAAGGTCAACGTAAGCACGTCACACATGTGCGATTTGATAAGGTTTATGGTGCATGACTCGGCCACGACGTGACCTCCTTTTCATCATACCTTGATCTTGGCCCTCGATCCTTCACGTCTTCTCTTGGATATGTTGGACATTTTTATCAATGCACCGCCGCCGGCCTTAAATGGTTATAGAATAAAAATAAACAATAACATGAAACAAACACTGAAATTTATTCAAAAGAAACACGAATTGACGGTACGCACCTACAATTATAAAAAAAACCACAATGGAGTGAATGAATGAAATTGAAATAATGAAATTGACGTGACAGTGACAGCTGTCAGGTCAGTTTTTTAACAATTGTACGGTTTTGAGGTACAAGACCATACGACTAAAATTAAATCAACTGTCTGTATCAGTTGAACAGCTTTTAGTCCGAAAAATACGCATTTTTCATGTTTGGAGGGAGCTGTTTTTGTACCAACTGTATGTTTAGTTTCTATTTGTCCTTCTGAAGCCTGCAGGAAATTTCTTCAATTTACTTAAGTGATAAATTGTCATGGCTAGACTATTCTAGACTGATGACCCTGACTGTGACAGGACTTTTCAGGAAATTGATAACAGACTGCACGGATTTTTTTCCTTTGTCTATCACTGAAGAGATGAATATTATAACAAAACGTATTTAGTTCGTTCCACGTTCGTTCATTGCTTAGTTCATTCAGTCAGTCTTCGTTATTCGGTCAGTCTTGGTCGCTTTTTATGGTTTCGAATGGTGATTGATGATATCTGATCGGTGATGGATGTGTTCTGAAGAAAAATAATGAATATTAAATTTAACTATGCTTAGCGGATAAAAGCCATAAGCGTTACGAGTGATTTAAACTTAGATTTTGTAGTTCGAAGCGAATGTTGTGGAAAACTTCCTAAATAAATGAGCGGGGAAGCGGCTGTCAGTGATATTGATTTAATTTTGAAAGAAGTGTCCAAGCATGACATTTTTATTGATAGGAGCAGTTCCTAGCGTGAACGGTTCGGTCTAATGTCTGGCCTCGGATCCGCAAGAAAAGGAAGCGCGGGGAAATGCCGACGTCGAATAGAATGAGCGGTCAAGATGAAGACTAAGAGTTTCCTGCTTTTCTCGACTTCGGTGTTCGCGACGAGCCTGTTCCTCATCGTGTTCCACGCGCAGCAGCCGCAGTCCATCCAGAACATCGTCACGCAGACGCATCAGCACATCAAGGACTTTCAGGTATTGCTGTCCACCTGTTTTAAATTAATATCACTTTTTGTTTATTTGGTCCTGGTTAAACTTTTTTTTGATACTAGATTTTGGTACACACTTAGACAATGTGGACACAAAAATATATGCGACTTAAGTCTAATAAACTATGTCTCAGGAACCCTCAAGTTATTGTAAGGACCCTACGAATTCTGTTTTGCCTTTGGCTGTTTCAGTTGAGCACCAAGACACAATAGAATGATGTTAATAACCTTTGAACATATTATACCTACTATAATAAATTTCTTATTAAACTTTGTATATCATGTTCTAAGGGTTTTTAGAACATATAAACATACATAGGGCTGTTTTGTAACACAGCAGGTGAACTTGTCGCCACAGGACAACCTAAGAGATGTGGAGGAGAATCACCTGGTAGCCGAGGAGCGCTACTTCCGGCTGCTCGGGCTGGATGGCCACACAGAGCTCTGGCATAACACAACAGTGCCCGTCATTGTCACCTATGCACGAGGAGATGACTATGCAATGGCTGTCAGCTTCGTGAGGGCAGCAGCCAAGCTGCCATACACTGTTCTACTGTACAACCTAGGATTAAAACCACATTCATTGGCTTTGGTTAGTATGCAGCTTTCATTACCCTTTTTTTTCTGTACTTGTACAGTTTGTTTGAAGTTTAAATTAATTGTGCCTCTGAACTTGTTCAGATCGCGAGAGAGTGTATTATCATAGTGACTGACTTCAGTTGAGGTGCACTGAAGTTTGATGCATATTATAATTGTATAACTTTATTATATTATCTAAGTTTTTCTGTCACAAGTCTGCCATTAGTCTGTGAATATTGGTGTAGGCAAGGTGCCAAAAACAGCTCCACATATTTTATACTCATGTCTGTTAGAAAAAAAACAGTTCAGATATTTTGAGCACCTTGATTGCACAAATAGTTTATATTTTAAATTTATATTTTATAGTATCTGTACACTAGGAAACTGCTGAAAATCTACTTGAATTTGCTTCATACTGGTATACAATCATGAAGTTATACAACAACATCAAAATTTCTTCACTATGAGGAATACATTTATCTGTACTTGACTAATAAATAATTAAATCAGGAATAAATTTATCATTACTTTACATGTATTCCGCTTTTTCCTGTAACTAAATAGCACACAGTATTTCCCTTTTCTAATACCTAATAGGGATAAAGTTTCCACTTGGTCAAATCAGAAACTTTTTATGAAATGTCAAAATAATTAGTAGGAAGTTTGTATTGAAATGAACTATGACAGCATAATTTTCAGTGATCAAACTGCCTTCTTTCATTAGTTTTTGTTAAATTAAAATCGTTTTAATTGTAGTAATAAGTGAGGCATCACCATAGCACCTTTTCATGATTAAACTTTGTACAATAACTGTTAACAAGAAATGCAGTGTTGCAGTTGTTATTGTTGTTGAACTTGAACTCCCTTCCAGGTGTCGTCGTATTGCAACTCGTCGAAGTGCGCCGTGATCGACTTTGACCTGGAGGCGTTCCCGTCGCACGTCAGCGACGAGAGCATCACGGCGTTCCGGCCGCTCATCATTCAGGTCAGTATACTGTGTACAGTCAAGTGCATACATCTTACACAAAAATGTCCCATGGCTCTGTCGGCGAATTAAAGTTGTGGTACCTATATTATTGTGGCAAATTAAAGTTGTGGTACCTATATTGTTGTGGCGAATTAAAGTTGTGGTACCTATATTATTGTGGTGAATTAAAGTTGTGGTACCTATATTATTGTGGTGAATTAAAGTTGTGGTACCTATATTATTGTGGTGAATTAAAGTTGTGGTACCTATATTATTGTGGTGAATTAAAGTTGTGGTACCTATATTATTGTGGTGAATTACTTTGATACATATTTTTGCACTTGATCTTGAAGTTGTCCTTTAGTCAGTTAATGTTTGTGAAATTTTAGATTTTGACA
>OY829509.1:17766968-17806870 GCA_963691665.1 Clepsis dumicolana
GGCCCGGCTCATCACGCAGTGGGAGCACATGCTGCATCCGCATCTGGTTATTACATACTTTTGCACGCTTCAGAGAGACAGAAAGAGAGAAAGAAGTTTCGCTGCCATATAGTTGACTAAAGAAAGTCATAGACTGCCAGGGACCAACCAATCTCTGGCCACCAAATGTCAGGGCGAACGTTTCCAAAACGCATATGCTCATTTGCACTTATAAATCTCTCTAGCCTCGAATCGCGGCTCACTTTCGACCAGTAGGGCTAGCACGACTGGCCGCAACTTTGTTTGTCGCGCGTGATTATATTACCCGTCCCGTTGCATTCTGAGTGACAGAAAAGGACGGGCAGTTGTTCTCGCGCGAGATGGAAGTCGCACTGCGAGTTGTGCTTGACCTACATATGACAAGCTATGAACCAATCACGACGCATACCCCCGGCCCGCTCACCGCGGCTTTTTTCGTAACGACTTTCCAAGTAAATTATAAAAGATGCGGTGTCCAGAGGGTGGTTGGTCCGTGGTGACTGCACTTGCTTTCCATATCATTAATTATGATGTGGTACCACGGTAACGGCCTATGAGCCAATACAGTCTTTTGACGAAGCCGCCTAGGCACGGCAAGCGTGCGGGGCGCGCGGGGCGAGACGCGAGAGGACGAACCCGAGCTGCATACGCCGCCGCTGCCCGTATTAGTTAGTAGCTCGGGACACGACTTTTAGGGCTAACGCGTGACTGGTTTTAATTGTTTTAATTTGTATACAATTAAAATGGTACATACGACATGTGCTGTACGAGAATGCAAGTCGTCTATTCGTATAAATAAAGAACTGCGATTTGATCAGTTTCCACATTTATTTTATTTAAAAAATTAAAAATATGAGACAATCCTAGGTGCTGTGGCCTTGCGGTTGCGGTGTTGGCATTTCCGCCAACGTCAAGGGCGTCGGTCCACTGTAATTTTTTTACACGGTGCCACGGCGATGTGGTGTGGCATAAAATTAAACACGCTTATAATTTTCTTGCGCTGTCTCATGTTGGTCTTTAGCCAGTGAGTGTGTTTACTTGAAGGCTCCTCGTTATCTAATGCCCCACCTGATCCCGGGCACGCAGGGCGAGCGGCGGTCCTGGCAGGTGGAGCTGGACATCTCGGCGCCGCAGATCATCTTCGTGGAGTCGCTGCTGGAGCGCGACGCCGCCGTGCTGGTGCTGGACCTGGGCCGGCTGCGGCTGGCCAACGCGCACGCGCCGGACGCCGCGCTCGCGCCCGGCGGCGACGACGAAGGTATGACTATGCGGTAGCTTACTAGAGTAATCATATTTGTTTTGTTTAATTTTTTCATGTCATTTACGAGACAAAACGCTGATATTATTAGTCTGATAAGCTTCGAGAAACGGGGCCCTGATGTTATAGGGGGTGTTTGCGGCTTGGTCCTTCGAGCCGGATGCGAAATTTTGTCACAAGCTTTTCATTATCGTCATCGTATCAGCTGGAATACGTCCACAGCTGGACATAGGCCTTCCCCAACTATCTATACGACGGTTGGGTCTTGTGCTACCCGCATACTCCAAGCATAGCTCTTTCCATTGCTTCAGAATGACCTTGAGCCTTCTTATGAGGCCCACGTCTCAGCTTTTATAAATTACTAGCTGTTGCCCGCGACTTCATCCGCGTAGATTTCAGTTATCGCTATCCCGCTTGAACTATATAATTTTCACGAATAAAAGGTAGCCTATGTTATTCCTGAATATTCAAAGTATCTCTTCACCAAATTTCATCTAGATTGGTGCAGCTGTTTTCCCGTGAAGAGGTAACAAACAGATAGACTGAGAGACAGAGTTAGTTTCGCATTTATAATATTAGTTAGGATTAACTGTAAATTTGGCGGTTATTACTGCGATAGTTAAAGAACCATAATATTTTTTCGTTTTGGTGTCAGAAATGTTCATGACGCCGTGCTCGACGCCGCCGGGCAGCCTGCTGTCGCCGGCGTCGCCGCCCGAGCCGCCGCAGCCCGCGCAGCCCGCGCTGGACGCGGCGCGCCTGCACAACAGGATATATGACAGGTGACCGAAGCCCCTAAGCTTACAAGCCAACCACAGACACATAATATTGTGTTCGGTTTTTAAACACATTTTGAAAAAGTTAAACATGAAACTACCGTGAGATTCTATCATAGTGAAATAAACGGATCACTCGCGCATGTCAGTCGAGTTTAGCCTGACATGTTTCCGACTAATTTGTTGTCCTTCCTCTGGGAGCGCACGACCCAGCGGCAGCGAGACGCACACTCCGCGCTGCGGCTCTGCTCGCGCGACTACTAGGCGCAGCTGACAAGAAGAAGATCAAATATTGTGTTCGGTTTTTAAACACATTTTGAATAAAATTGTCATTTTTTCTGGCCTATACGTGTTGTATTTCACTGCAGAGCCAGGACCGGCTTAACCTTTTCGACGCTAAGACAAATGTCAAAGCACTCATTGATACGCCAAACCGTTTTCTTGCAAGAAACCAAATGCTATCCTTCTTATATGGTGCGGTGCTGATATATGAAGTCATTGGCGTCGAAAAGGTTAACCATGTCAGGCCGGATTAACCATGCAATTCTCGGGTCCATTTTCAGCCGTTTTTGAAAAGAAAAAAGTAACAATAGTACCTTATAATTGTCATTGAGGATACAAATTTTCAGTCTAAGAAACGTTTTCGATTTCTTTCGCGCGCAAGCGGGGCCCCTAGGTAGTTACCTACTCTGCCTAATGGTTGATCCGGCCCAGTGCAGAGTAAAGGTCTCCCCTTGCTTTCGTCATTACTTCTCAACTTAAGGGTGGTAGGACTTTGTGCGAGGTCCGTCCGGATCGCTACCACCATCTTACTCGTTAATCCTGCCGCTAAGCAGCAGTGCTTGCACTCTTGTGTTTCGGTGTGGAGAGTAAGACAGCCGGTGTAATTACGGGCACAAGAGGCATTTCATCTTAGCCCTCTAGGTTGGCAACGCATCTGCAAACCCTCCGGAGTTGCGGGTGTCTATAGGCAGTGGTGATCACTTACCATCAGGTGACCCACTTGCTCGCTTACCTTCCTCGTTGTATTAAAAAAAAAGAGAGCATGCTCTTGTGCTCTGGACATACAGCTACTCCTTTCTCACAGATACACCATAGAGTTCAGTGACCTGCAAATCCTGGTGGGGCGCGCGCGGGACAACTGGAAGTACGCGCACACCAAGAGCACGTCCACGCTGCACCTGCTGGACAGGTTCAGCATATCGCTGCAGGTCAGGCGGGGCATTTATACTTACATATACACCTGTCACTTAGTTGTTCATATCAACATCCTTAGATCCAACGCTTTTTATGCGATAACCCTGGTACAGATTGTTGATTGAGCAAATAATTAAGTAACCATACGGGACAGCGGTCCTAGCTCGCCGGTCGATTCGACACTACTGTTAGCAACGCGCGCTATCAACCCTCCCGTAGGACTAAATTCGGCTTTGTAGATCGATCCTGCGTATGTAATTAAAGTGTTAACTACCAAGACTGGTTTCGTCACCTCTTGCAACAACAACCCAAATCGAAATACCATCAACGCTAGTTAAACTATTGTTTGTACGCCCCGGGCACTATACTGCGCTTTGAACTGAATTTTCGCTGGCCGCGTCCCAGGTAGCTCATAGTTCTGGCCTGCAAGACGTTTGTGAGATGTGTGATACGCGACGTAATGATCGGCAACTGGTAGCATTTTATGTCACTTTGACGTCCAACGTAATGACTAATGTGGATAGGTCTGTGTTTTTAAAAATAAAATCATATATCGTTAAAAAGTCACTGAATTTTATTTATTATGGTAAATTATCATATGTTTTTCTATATTTGATATTGTCAATCGATTCCTTTTAACATTGAGGATCCATTTATACATATTAAGGGAATGACCTTTCTACTACAGATGTGAGAGGTGCGTAGTTGTAAACCCTCGACAATGAAACCGCATACATTTTTGATATATAAATTGTGCACGGAATTTAAATAGAATCATGTCCATGTAATACTTTCGCCGGAAAATGGCAACCGGTTGCCGATCCCTATATGAGTGATGACTATATGAGTTGGTGTGGGTTGTCAGGCGGAGCGGCGCGTGGTGCACACGACAGACCCGCAGTACCCGACGGCGACGCTGCGCGGCACGCTGCCGGCGCTCGTGGTGCATCTCAGCGAGCAGAAGGTGCTGGCCGTGCGCGCCGTCGTCGCCAGCACGTCGCTCGTCGGCCTGGCCGCGTGAGTACACACACGCGCACGCTGCCGGCGCCTCCGGTGCACCATAAGTGCGTCGCTACCCATGGGGATGATGACTCTTGGTCAAATCAGCAATTTTATTTGAAATGTCAAAACGATTGGATCCGTTAGTATGAAGTTTGTACTGAATTACAGAACTATGACGTCATAGTTTTCAATGATTAAACTGCTTCCTTTCATTCGTTTTTGTTAAATTAAAAATCGTTTTAATTGCAGTAATAAGTGAGGCATCGGTTTTTTACGAGTATTTTTGGAAGCTTGATAAGTGAAAATGTTAAATGTTTTTATTTTGACATCAGTCAACAACCCTATTTAGATCATGTTGCCATGGTGTTGTTAGCTTCCGCTCCTGTGGAGAGCGGATGCGACGTTGTCCGTCGGGTCAGGTAGCTACCTGAAATGGTTGGGGCCCGACTTTATAAATCTCACCCGTGATGCTGTATTTGTTTCTTAGAGCAGGAAAGGAGACGTGATATACGTGTGTACCTCTACCCCTTCGAAAAGTGGCAGAAAAAATTTAGTGTTACGCCAAGCTAAAGGCGCCTCTCGACTGTCTACATTATGAATTGATTAGTCCGAGTCCCCAGCGTGTCCGAGGCTTGTATAGTGGCGCGTGTGCAGGTCCCGCGAGGCGCCGCGGCCGGACGCCGGCGCCGGCGACGCGACGGACGGCGCGGCCGAGTCGGACGCCAGCGAGAGCGAGACCGAGCTGTCGTCGCACTCCTCGCACCGACACTCCACGCTTTTCTTGCTGCAGTTCGCCATTGACCAGATGTCGCTTGAGGTACCAATTCACAACTTACGTATTAACTGTTAACCTGGAAAACTGCACGCGAAAGTGCGAATCGGACAATAAAGTGCTAGTCGGACTCGCGCACCAAGGGTTCCGCTTACCATTATTTATAAAAACGGCAAAAGAATTATGTCTGTTGTATGGGAGCCCCACTTAAATATAAATTTTATTCTGTTTTTAGTATTTGTTGTTATAGCGGCAACAGAAATACATCATCATCTGTGAAAATTCCAACTGTCTAACTCAGGGACCGGCCCGCTATCCCTTATTAGGGGTTTTGTATGGGTTTTGCATAAGACTTAACTCACCATACCCTTTGCCCGACGAAACCCTTTCATTTTGCTTTTAAAGCCCTTATATAAACGCTAACCTATTTGAGCAATCGGTATCCCAATACCCTTACGAAACCCTTATCATCCGCTCACCAACACCTTGCATATCGCTTATAAGGGTTAGCCTTATAAAAGGCTTCCCTTTTAGCATAAAGCGTGCTAAATTAAACCGTCTACCTTGTTCATAAAGCACACAATATTACTCCGAATCCAATAGTAAGCGATTGTCGGTGGCGGCACCGGCAGGCGGCGGCGTTCTTTGATATTCGCGCGCGCACCGCGCGAAGTTGCTTTCTTCAGGTGAAAATTTCAACTTGAAATACGGTCCAATTTTCAATGGCAAAGAGTTGTGATTGTGGTTGGCTGTTGCCGCTTTGCGCGGGTCGGGTGCATCGTTTTTTCTTTAGTCTTAGACACGTGCCAATGTTATGATTGTTACAATCTATTTAAACCTGTTCACTAGCGAAAGCTTCTATATTCCTAATTGATAAAGTAAAACCACTTTTCTTGTCCGTATACCACATACATTATTTTAAACAAAACCGCTCAACTGACAAGACAAGACCAAAAAAAAACATCGCAACCAAGGTTACAAAACCAAAGACAATCACATAAAAGTATAAACCTCATCATCCCCCCTCAATTCTAATTTACCACAGAATAAGGATTGTCATAAAATAGGAAACAATAGAGAACACAATAAGTAAACAAAATATCAACACTTATGTTTTCATTTAACAAACCAGGAAAGAAAATATCATAAACAAATTATCAATATATTAAGTTTTCATTTAACAATCTCTACCCCCCCTCAATTTCAAAAACTTTAGTCATTTTAGTTTACTAAGTATCACACAATCACAAGTTGTTGAAATTGAGAATGACAATAATCATTATATCTCATTATCGCAACATTGTCTAAACAGTCATATAAAGAAACCATTCAATTAAAGCCTAGTTTGTGTACAAAATAATTGTGCTTCAGTTTTCCTAAAGCCTTTGTCAAAATATCTGCTACGTTTTCATTCGTGCTCACATATTTCACAATTATATCTCGTTTACTAATTAAATCCTTGATGAAATGGTATTTTATATCAATATGCTTTGACCTCTTACTATTTTCATTTGACTCCATTAACTTAATCGCACTTTGATTATCTACAAGTAACATAGAACTTGAGAGACTGTTAAAATCTTGTAACAAACCCTTTGTAAATTAAAAATTAAAACTTGTAAATTAATTCTGTACACGCTAGAGCCGCAGCTACATATTCAGCTTCGGCTGTTGATAAGGCGACAACGTTTTGTTTCTTACAGAACCAGGCCACTAAATTGTTTCCAAAGAAAACAACAGAAGCACTCACGCTTTTCCTGTCTTTTTTGTCGCCAGCCCAGTCAGCATCGGTATAGGCAACTACGCTGCAAGTGCTATCCCGTTTATATAAGAGAGATTTTGACTTCGTTTCTTTTAGATACCGCAAAACTCGCTTAGCTGCTTTCCACAGTGATAAAGTAGGCTCATCCAAAAATCTACTTAAGAAAGATACTGCGAAACAAATATCAGGTCTACTTGAAGTACTAGCTACTTATAGAAGACTACCTATAAGCACACGATATGGTATATCGTAGGTAATGGGTTCATTGTCATCTGTTGTGAAATTTACTTCCATTGGCGTCTCCGCTCCTTTGCAATCAGTCATGTTGAATTTATCAAGCAACCTATTTATTGCTGATTCCTGAGAAATTGAAATTGATTCTGACGATCTCACTATATCCAATCCCAAGTAAGCACTCACCTCTCCAAGATCTTTGACATTGAATTCAGTTTTTAAGAAATCATGTGACTTATTTAGGTTTATTTTACTTTTTGACATTAGAATTATATCATCAACATAAACTAGCAAAAATACATCTTCCAAAACATATAAACAAAAATCATGTTTTGATTGTATAAAACCTTTCTGGGTTAAAAAGGAATGAAGTCTTTCGTTCCAGCATTTAGGTGCTTGTTTCAACCCATATAGCGATCTTTTTAGTTTCAAAACAACACCCTTTTCAACCTTTACTCCCAAAGGCGGTTTTATATAGACATCTTCTTTTAAGAAACCATTTAAAAAGGCCGTTGGGACATCTAATTGTTTCATATACATATCGTTTTGTACTGCTTGGCACAGCATCATACGAATTGTGGGCATACGAGCTACTGGTGCATAAACATTAAATAGTGTTTCTTCTTGAAAACCTTTTGCCACTAATCTGGCCTTTTTTGTACCATCCTTTTTAGTAGTGAATACCCATTTGGTATCTATAGCCTTTTTATCTTTAGGCAATGTCGATTCTTCCCATGTTCCCAAACATTTAAGGGAACTTAATTCTTTCTCTATAGCGTCTTGCCACTCTTGGCCTCTTTCAACTGCATCCTTGTAAGAACTTGGATCACCCGTACACAAACAGTAAGCCACATGTGTTTCATAATCTTCTAATCTTTTCGGAGGCTTAACACTTTTGCCTCTTCTTGTTTTTATCACATGCTCATTTGGAGCGTCGTTTTTCTCGTTTAAATTTTCTTCAGTACAATCTTCAAATATTTCTTCTGGATCCATAATTCCTTCATCGACATTTGTATTATCAACGATAACCTCTTCTCTATATTCATTATCTTGTTCAGGGTCAGTAATCCTATAATTATTTTCCGAATTAATTTCTGACATACTTACTCTTTGCCACTCTTGTTCGTTATTAGTTTGATTACTTTCGTTGTATATAATATTGTCTTCATCGAATCTCACATCTCGTGACACTATTATTTTGTTGTTGTTAGGATCCCATAAATTATACCCTGTCCTGCTATATCCTACCATTCTACACTCACGGGCTCTCTCTGAAAGTTTATCAGGTTTAGGTTAAAATGTAGGCCCACGCCTTTGCACCAAATGCACGTAGTTTGTTTAAGCCTCTAGTCCCATATAAGATTTCACAATGAGTTTTGTAGCTAATAGCCATAGAGGTGCAACGGTTTAACTGATAAGCTGCACATTTTACAGCTTCACCCCACAAGTTTTTCGGTAGCTGAGTTTCAACAAGCATAGTTCTTGCTTTGTTATATAAACTTCGATTCATGCGTTCTGCCACGCCATTGCTAGCAGGAGAATATGGTAAACTATATTCTAAAGCTATACCTTTCAGGTTACAAAATTGCCGTAATTCATTGCAGGTGTATTCACCTCCATTATCGCATCTAATCCTTTTTACCGTTTTTCAAATTCGTTTTCATATCTACGGATGTAGTTAATAATGTTTTCAACTGCTTCTGATTTTCTTTTTAACAAGAAGACTACACAAAAGTGGGAAAAATCATCTATTATCGTTTGAAAATAGATTTCATCCTGTATAGTCGGATTGCTAGATGGGCCCGCTATATCACTATGTAACAGTTCTAAGACCTGACGTGACCTAGGTCGCTCTAACGTTTTGAATGGTAACCGTGTTGCCTTACCTTTCATGCACGCATTACATACATTGTCGTTGAGTGGTAGCTGTAACCTTTGTAAAGTTTTAGAGCCGGTATGTCCTAAACGTCTATGCCATAACATGCCATCTGCCGAATACATAGCCGCGACTCCATCCTCTATTATAATTTCACTCTGTTAAGTATAAAGTTTGCCATTATTGTATGCCCAAATAACAGACCCATTATAAAAGGTAATTTTTGCATATTCATTTACTAAAATGATTTCGTTTGGTTTTTCCAGTAATTTCCGTACAGATAGAAGATTATAGGCTAAATTTGCCACTATAAGTCCCTCGACAGTAAACTTAACGTTACCACATATTATTGGTAAACTGCCGCTTTGATATGCAAACAATTTTTATGGGATGTTCTAAGTTTTTTATGTTTGTCATAAATTGTGTATAAAGATCAGACATAAAATTTTGTGATGCACCAGAATCTACTAAAAAGGAAATTTATTTATTAAAGAATGCCTTACAAGTTAAATTAAATTCTCCATCAACCATGCAGCCCACTTCCTCTGTGGTTTCTTCATGGACTATTATGGCATCATCCCTCGATGTACATGCTCTATTCACACCCGGACTGCGTCCCTGCATTCTGCCACGACCCCTTCTATACAACTCACCACCTCTGACAGGAGCTCCACGTTGGAAAGCGTAATAATGTCTGTTTTGGACATTTTTGTGACAATATCTTGCTGTGTGTCCTTTTCCTTTGCAGTTCCAGCACTCTATATTAAACGCACTATCTTGGTTTGGTGCAATCATGTCATCCTTGCAATTTTTCATTGTTGTCACATTTCAACTCGATTAACCTCTTCTTCAAATTATATTTATTCATAATGCTTCTTCGTGTAAAAATATTTTCTAAAGAATTCATCATATCTTTGGCAGTTTTGCACCTTTTCACAATTTCCAGAAAATTTTCTCCTATGCACTGTACTATTAGCGATCTTGCTTCTGCGTCCTTCTTTTTATTTTTCTCATTTACGTCAGCACAGGCCACTATATCACCAAGGCCTTTCTCCTCTATTAACAGCTCCAATCTAAATTTCCAGTTGTGGAAATTGTTTCCATCTTCCAACCGACAAATCACGTTTTGTATTTTCGATTGAGCCATATTTTGTTCTTGTAGGTCTTTTACTACAGTAGCAAACTCTATTTATTGTAATTTAATAAAAATTTACATGAATTAAGAAAATGTCAAAAGTATATTACGATCGTAAATTTTGTATTTTTTTTATTCGAATCACTGAAAAATCAGGAATATGGGGTGGCCCATAACCTGTTACAATCTATTTAAACCTGTTCACTAGCGGAAGCTTCTATATTCCTAATTGTTATAGTAAAACCACTTTTCTTGTCCGTATACCACATATATTATTTTAAACAAAACCGCTCAACTGACAAGACAAGACCAAAAAAAACATCGCAACCAAGGTTACAAAACCAAAGACAATAACTTAAAAGTATAAACCTCATCAATGATCAACTCCCGGTTGCAGATAATAATATTTATTATTTATTCGTAATTGACAGTGTTTGTACTTGTTTGTTTTACAAATCTACTGCGTAAGTGAGGACTGAAGTGACCTTATTTGTTATTATTGTTGTTTACGCCGTTGCTGCTACATACGAAACGAACCATACCTACGATGCCTCTTTTACGCAAGGCTCAAGTACGACACTACACTACTAAAGGGATAGCTTTATAAAAAAGCGCTAAATGATAAGGGTAACCCTTATTAAGGGATTGCAAGGCGTATAGGATAGCAGTAAGCCATTGCAAAGGGCTAGCTTTATTTTTAGCTAAGTTTTTCGGTAAGGGGTAGTCAAATGAATGGGCTAGCATTTCAAACGGGAAAGTCTTTTAATGGGTTAGCTTTGTTTAAGGGACGCCCACTGAAAGGCTTTTGTCGCGGAAAAGGTGGTCCGGTCCCTGGTCTAACTATCACGGTTCATGAAACAGAAATACAGCCTGGTGACAGACGGACAGACAGACAGACAGACGGACGGACAGCGGAGTCTTAGTAATAGGGTCCCGTTTTTTACCCTTTGGGTACGGAACCTTAAAAATGGACGCGGCTTCTGGTTTACTCTGTATTCTGAGAGCTATACCTACGTGTTGTGGCGCAGGTGCAGTCGCGCGGGCGCAGCATCGCCGAGGTGCAGGTGTGCGGCGTGCGGCTGGCGGGCACGGCGCGGCCGGCCGAGCTGGCGCTGGCGCTGTCGGTGCACTCGCTGCTGCTGGTGGACGCGCTGCAGACCTACGGGCCCGACTTCGAGCTGCTGGTCGCCAGCCACAAGCACGTGGGGTGAGCGAGGACCCACCGGCACATAGCCACTTTGGGGAGGACTCCGATAGAGAGATCTC
The DNA here is from genome assembly GCA_963691665.1 of Clepsis dumicolana. Lineage (NCBI taxonomy): Eukaryota > Metazoa > Arthropoda > Insecta > Lepidoptera > Tortricidae > Clepsis > Clepsis dumicolana. The sequence continues at coordinate 17,778,265 of OY829509.1, forward strand.
TCTCCAGGCAGATGTCATGCCTGGGAACCGAAGTCCGAAGGAAGATAGTTTGAAGTTGTATTTATGCAACCGAGTTGAGAACCTTAGCGCGAAACTTAGATCAAGAAGGAAAAAATCTGCCAACCGTTTGGGAAACTAGTAAACCACTAGGGAACTACTATTAGTATTTGTTTGTAACCTGTCTTTATTCCTGTATTTTCTGTACAATAAAACGTTTACTTACTTACTAGTTATAAATGTTCATTTTAATAATACAATAATTAAAATTCTTCTAACGTATGTAAAACTTGAGGTATCCTGACGTGTTGAATGTTTTGTGACGCAATTCAAACGAGCCGTTTCGTTGATCAGCATGGACACGGCGTCGGGCAGCATCCGCGGCTCGGAGCCGACGTCGCCGACGTCGCCCGCGTCGCCGGATGCGCGCGCGCCGCCGCCGCACGCGCTGCAGGCAGCGCTCTACACGCTGCACCACCAGAACAAGAGTGCGTGTCCAATCTGCAAGTGGTAGGACCTTGTGCTAGGTCGCTTCCGCCATCTTACTCGCTCATCCTGCCGCTAAGCAGCAGCGCTGGCACTATTATGTTCCGGTGTGGAGAGTAAGACAGCTGGTGTAATTACGGGCACAAGGGACATTTCATCTTAGCTCTCTAAGTCGGCAACGCATGCAGACCCCCCGGGGTTGCAGGTGCCTATGGGCAGTGGTGATCACTTATCGTCAGGTGACTCACTTGCTCGTTTGCCTTCCTTGTCGTATAAAAAAAATACAGGGGATCTGTGGCAACACACTTTCGTTTTCAGGAGGAGTTTACATTTCAAAAGATATTATTTATCAGTTCAACACTATTATTTCTGTTTACTCTTTCAGAAACAGTCGGAGAAGTCAGTCTAACATATTCTGTCACAACATTTTTAAAACGTAACTGTCAGTTCTTAGATTTAAACTGCTATTACTTTTTTGAAGCCGATTGCCATCTATGCAACCTTTAACCGCCCTGCTTGCACTACACACCACCATATTTAGTAAAACACATCAACCTAAAACCTAGTTGTTTCTTAGCAGTAAAAAGGGTAAAAAATGAAAAGATTCTGTGGAACACAGTCACTGATAATTTTGTCAATGTTGTGTATGTGTGTACAACTTCGAATACACGTCAGTTCGCTAACAGCAAGCAAGTGTTTCACTCGTCCCAAACCCACGTATCTAGCAGTGGCGACGACTACCCGCATTTAAAAAAAAAATGTCTGGTGCACTTTTCGGCCTTTTATCTGCGTTTGACCACAATAGCCAGAGTTGGGAGACATACAAATGTCGGATCTCACAGTGGTTTATCGCGAACGACATTAACCAGACCAAGGATCCCGTGGGAGAAAAAAGACGAGCAATCTTGCTTAGCGCGCTCACCGACGAGACGTATAAACTCGCGGCGGACCTCGCGCTGCCGAAGCAGCTGCAGGACGTGCCGTACGTCGACATCCTCGAACTGCTGGACAGTCATTTCACTCCAAAGGTTTGCGGATTCGGAGAGCGGTACAAGTTTTACGCGGCTGCACAGCAGCAGGGGGAAACGTACGCTCAGTGGGCGGCAAGACTAGGCGGCTTGACGGCGAAGTGCCTATGCAGAGCACTGTTTTACCAATAGACAATCCATCTTCTGCGAATAAGGAGTCACAGGTCAGTGCCGGGGAGGAACAGGATAACACACCTAACCCGACAGGCAGCGCTGATGAGAGGCAATCGGATGACAACAACTTCCAAACGGAATGTGACTCTAATGTCACAACTGAGCCCGAGAGGGTTGAGTCACCAGAGGAGGACGTATTTTTGGAGGCCCTGCCTGACCCCCCCCCCCCCCCCCCCCTGACAGCGTCGAGGCATCAAACCCAGTACCCGTACCCGGGAGCAGCAGTCTGGCGACCACACCTAAGACTAAACACAATCGACCCAAGGTTAATTACAAGCAATTCTTTTAGATATAAATTACTAACTCCAACATAGATTAAATTATAGTTATAAAGTACTGAACGTGTATCTAAGCTAAGAGGAGGAATGTTGTGTATGTGTGTGTAACTTCGAATATACGTCAGTTCGCTAACAGCAAGCAAGTGTTTCACTCGTCCCAAACCCACGTATCTAACAGTCAACAACACTCGTAAAAGAGAAAATAATATTTTTCGAAAAGACATTCCGGTTTGTAGACTTCTTTTGCAGCTCAAATTTACAGACAACCATTTAAGAAAGAAAGAAAAAAAAAGGTAAGAAAACAATACTCAAACAGACACTGCAAACACTATTAATTAACAAAGACAACTTAAAAACTAACGATTAAAAATATGTGCCGATGGCACTAAAAGGGTCATCCTCAGCATGATTTAACGATGTCTTACGCTTTTTCCGGGCACAAAATTGGGTTGTTTTTAACAATAGATAATGCTTAGATACCACAGACCAGGAGCCAACAAGCCCCGGTCCAAGCTGGCCGATCGGCAGCGCGAGCTGGCAAACGAGCGGCAGCTACGGCGCGGCGGGCGCCGCGTGGGGCTCCGGCGGCGTCTGGGGCGCCGGCGCCGACCCTGGCACCTGGGCCGCGCCCGGCGTCGTGGACTCCGAGGCGCTTATCGCCGTCGAGCTCACGCTGGTCAGAGGCGAAGCGGGCTCCGAAGACTTGAGGATAGCGAACATACTGTTCAACAACCTGGATATTATTGGTGAGTGGTTTTGTCGTCATGCGAGACGATAGCTGATCGGTGTAGGTATTTTAGAGGTCGGGGCAACATTTTCCTTTTTATAAAGTATACAATGCTATACGAGAACTCTATGGATCATCACATAATAAACAAAATAGAAAAAGGTACAAAGAAAATTGCAAGGTAGCAATAGGCGGCATTATCGCTACAGAGCGATCTTACCGGGCAACCATAATTAAGAAATTTTTAGGTAATTTAAGCTATCGTCGGGTGACTAGCAAGTCACTAACTACGTTCACTAATTAAAGTCGATAATCAACCTTATTTCTCTTTTGACATGGTTGATTTTTCCTTAATTTTTTTTTGCATTTAGTGACTTGCTAGCCAAATTTGCCAAAACCAATAGAGTACTCAGTTAAACGATGCCGATAGATTCGTTTTCATACAAAAGAGGTTGTTTGTCTACAGTTTTGTTTAACCTTTTCAACGCCAAGGACGCTTAAAAGTGTCATGAGCCTACAAGCATACGACGCCACCAACGCTTCTAGGCTTCCGGCTGCACAGTGCGAATGCAACCTACGAACGTTATGCTTAAGGTTTAAGTCCGCGTTGACGTTTTGCCAACTTGGCGTGTGGATGACAACTTTTGTATGCGTCGTCGGCGTTGAAAGGGTTAACGTATCGTATCGTACACTTGCAGCGAATCAGGAAACGATAGTCGAGCTGATCGGGTTCACCCAGCGCGTGTTGGGCGGCGGCGGCAAGCCGGGCCGCAAGCCGGAGCCCGCGCCGCCCAGCGCCGAGCCGCCCGCGCGCGCGCCCGATGACGACGCCAAGGTAAGCACCAGGATACCGTGAATATCTACGGTTAACACTGTAAGGTTGGCTGGCAGAGATCCATTAAAGAGATAAGCCCGCCTTTGTACTCGAATTTGTTGTTTGTAAAATGTGTTTTTATCCTGTTTTTATATACAACTAGCTTATGCCCCGCGGCTTTGCCCCCGTGAAATATTTCAAAATGGGCTAGTTCCCTATCCCGTGGGAATTTCGAAAAATCCCTCCTTAGTTCACCTCTAGGATACACGTATATGTTATGTGGTGTGTGTGTTAGGTAGGTATATGTTTGCCAAATTTCAAGTCTCTAGGTCCAGTGGTTTAGGCTGTGCGTTGTCTGTCTGTCAGTCAGTCAGTCAGTCAGTCAGTCACGGTACTGTTTTATAGGTATAAGATAAAGTGTTTACTGTATTTACTTAATATCACGATTTTTTTTGTGATTCCGAGGCTGAGATCTATCGCCGTACATTTGAAATCACGGTGCTGTTATCACGTTGTCAAGGATATTGTCAAAACTGTCGCCGTCGAATATGACTCGTGGCGTAAGTGTTTGGATATGGCAGCAATTTGTATCACTGGGGTAGGCAGTGTAGTATATGTCTCCTAACGAATCCTAACTAATATTATAAAATCGAAAGTAACTCTGTGTCTCTGTCTGTCTGTTTGTTACCTCTTCACGGGCAAACCGCTTCACCAATTTAGATGAAATTTGGTAAGAAGATAGTTTGAATATCGAGGCTATGTTATTGGCTACTTTTTATTCGGAAAAATTATGTAGTTCCCGCGGAATAGCGATAACCGAAATCTAAGCGGACGAAGTCGCGGGCAACAGCTAGTTTGCCTATATAATTTGATATCGTGTGTGGCGCAGGAGGTGCGCACGGAGATAACGTTCGACTTCCACCGGCTCGGCGTGCTGCTGCTGCGCGCGGCCGTGCGCGACGGCGCCGTGGTGGCGCGCAAGGTCGCCACCGCCACCGTCAGCGAGGCGCGCATACAGGCCACCGTCGGTGAGGACTATTTCTTCATCTCTTTATTATACGTACATCTGCACGTCATGTTCTTAATTTAGTTTTGTCAGCGATTCACTTGGTGGAGGTGCTGGGATGCCAGTGTCATTTTCTTTTAAAACTTGGTCAGAAAATAAAGCGCTTAAAAATATCCAAGAAGATTTTCCCCTGTACAGTGTAAGTTTATAATGGCCTCGATTTATGGCGATAACCTTCAACGATGTAATGATGTGTGGTGTGCACAGATGCGACGCGCGTGGAGGTGGACGGGTCCCTGGGCGGGGTGCAGGTGGTGTCGCTGTGCGAGGGTGCCGGCGTGCACACGCGCGTGCTGTCGGCGGGCCGCGCGCCGCCCGCGCCCGCCGCGCCGCAGCAGCGCGCGCTGCTGTTCACCATCACGCGCCGGCTCGGCGACGCCGGTGAGTGCTGCCGGCAAAGCTGGCCGTACTCCTTCGTGTCACAACAAGAGCATGTGCTCCTGTTTCAAACATCATCCAAATGTAACGCGATACCACCAAGAAATGTCGTTAAAATTTAGAAAGAGTCATCAACTTTACCATGACCGTTTCGTCAAACCAAAATTACGAATGTCAGGAAATCCATCAGCATTTGTCGCGTGTGAAATTTTCTACTAGGCGAATGTAGGAACTTGACAGATAGACCTCACTCCACATTAGCTATCCCATATCACATATAGCCCTATTTCGTGCCTACCTACCTACACAGAGCGGTGCCCCGCAGGCGTGGAGGCGCAGGTGTCGCTGCACGTGGCGCGCGTGTGGGCCACGCACTCGGCGGCGCTGCTGCGCGAGCTGCGCTCGTGCCTGACGCAGTTCAAGCAGTACCTGGCCAACCTGGCGCGCTCCATCCGCGCCGCCGCCGCCGACATGGCGCTGGGACTCGTGCACCCCAGGTACGGACGCACTCCGCTCCCCAGGTACAGACGCACTCCGCTCCCCAGGTACAGACGCACTCCGCTCCCCAGGTACAGACGCACTCCGCTCCCCAGGTACGGACGCACTCCGCTCCCCAGGTACGGACGCACTCCGCTCCCCAGGTACAGACGCACTCCGCTCCCCAGGTACAGACGCACTCCGCTCCCCAGGTACAGACGCACTCCGCTCCCCAGGTACGGACGCACTCCGCTCCCCAGGTACGGACGCACTCCGCTCCCCAGGTACGGACGCACTCCGCTCCCCAGGTACAGACGCACTCCGCTCCCCAGGTACGGACGCACTCCGCTCCCCAGGTACGGACGCACTCCGCTCCCCAGGTACGGACGCACTCCGCTCCCCAGGTACGGACGCACTCCGCTCCCCAGGTACGGACGCACTCCGCTCCCCAGGTACGGACGCACTCCGCTCCCCAGGTACGGACGCACTCCGCTCCCCAGGTACGGACGCACTCCGCTCCCCAGGTACGGACGCACTCCGCTCCCCAGGTACGGACGCACTCCGCTCCCCAGGTACGGACGCACTCCGCTCCCCAGGTACGGACGCACTCCGCTCCCTAGGTACGGGCGCACTCCGCTCCCCAGGTACGGGCGCACTCCGCTCCCCAGGTACGGACGCACTCCGCTCCCCAGGTACTTACGCACTCCGCTCCCCAGGTACGGACGCACTCCGCTCCCCAGGTACTTACGCACTCCGCTCCCCAGGTACGGACGCACTCCGCTCCCCAGGTACTTACGCACTCCGCTCCCCAGGTACGGACGCACTCCGCTCCCCAGGTACGGACGCACTCCGCTCCCCAGGTACGGACGCACTCCGCTCCCCAGGTACTTACGCACTCCGCTCCCCAGGTACGGACGCACTCCGCTCTCCAGGTACTTACGCACTCCGCTCCCCAGGTACGGACGCACTCCGCTCCCCAGGTACTTACGCACTCCGCTCCCCAGGTACGGACGCACTCCGCTCCCCAGGTACGGACGCACTCCGCTCTCCAGGTACTTACGCACTCCGCTCCCCAGGTACGGACGCACTCCGCTCCCCAGGTACTTACGCACTCCGCTCCCCAGGTACGGACGCACTCCGCTCCCCAGGTACTTACGCACTCCGCTCCCCAGGTACGGACGCACTCCGCTCCCCAGGTACTTACGCACTCCGCTCCCCAGGTACGGACGCACTCCGCTCCCCAGGTACTTACGCACTCCGCTCCCCAGGTACGGACGCACTCCGCTCCCCAGGTACGGGCGCACTCCGCTCCCCAGGTACGGACGCACTCCGCTCCCCAGGTACGGACGCACTCCGCTCCCCAGGTACTTACGCACTCCGCTCCCCAGGTACGGACGCACTCCGCTCCCCAGGTACTTACGCACTCCGCTCCCCAGGTACGGACGCACTCCGCTCCCCAGGTACTTACGCACTCCGCTCCCCAGGTACGGACGCACTCCGCTCCCCAGGTACGGACGCACTCCGCTCCCCAGGTACGGACGCACTCCGCTCCCCAGGTACTTACGCACTCCGCTCCCCAGGTACGGACGCACTCCGCTCTCCAGGTACTTACGCACTCCGCTCCCCAGGTACGGACGCACTCCGCTCCCCAGGTACTTACGCACTCCGCTCCCCAGGTACGGACGCACTCCGCTCCCCAGGTACGGACGCACTCCGCTCTCCAGGTACTTACGCACTTCGCTCCCCAGGTACGGACGCACTCCGCTCCCCAGGTACTTACGCACTCCGCTCCCCAGGTACGGACGCACTCCGCTCCCCAGGTACTTACGCACTCCGCTCCCCAGGTACGGACGCACTCCGCTCCCCAGGTACTTACGCACTCCGCTCCCCAGGTACGGACGCACTCCGCTCCCCAGGTACTTACGCACTCCGCTCCCCAGGTACGGACGCACTCCGCTCCCCAGGTACGGACGCACTCCGCTCCCCAGGTACTTACGCACTCCGCTCCCCAGGTACTTACGCACTCCGCTCCCCAGGTACGGACGCACTCCGCTCCCCAGGTACTTACGCACTCCGCTCCCCAGGTACTTACGCACTCCGCTCCCCAGGTACGGACGCACTCCGCTCCCCAGGTACTTACGCACTCCGCTCCCCAGGTACTTACGCACTCCGCTCCCCAGGTACGGACGCACTCCGCTCCCCAGGTACGGACGCACTCCGCTCCCCAGGTACGGACGCACTCCGCTCCCCAGGTACGGACGCACTCCGCTCCCCAGGTACTTACGCACTCCGCTCCCCAGGTACTTACGCACTCCGCTCCCCAGGTACGGACGCACTCCGCTCCCCAGGTACGGACGCACCCCGCTCCCCAGGTACGGACGCACTCCGCTCCCCAGGTACTTACGCACTCCGCTCCCCAGGTACGGACGCACTCCGCTCCCCAGGTACTTACGCACTCCGCTCCCCAGGTACGGACGCACTCCGCTCCCCAGGTACGGACGCACTCCGCTCCCCAGGTACGGACGCACTCCGCTCCCCAGGTACGGACGCACTCCGCTCCCCAGGTACTTACGCACTCCGCTCCCCAGGTACTTACGCACTCCGCTCCCCAGGTACGGACGCACTCCGCTCCCCAGGTACGGACGCACTCCGCTCCCCAGGTACGGACGCACTCCGCTCCCCAGGTACGGACGCACTCCGCTCCCCAGGTACGGACGCACTCCGCTCCCCAGGTACTTACGCACTCCGCTCCCCAGGTACGGACGCACCCCGCTCCCCAGGTACGGACGCACTCTGCTCCCCAGGTACGGACGCACTCCGCTCCCCAGGTACTTACGCACTCCGCTCCCCAGGTACGGACGCACTCCGCTCCCCAGGTGCTTACGCACTCCGCTCCCCAGGTACGGACGCACTCCGCTCCCCAGGTACGGACGCACTCCGCTCCCCAGGTACGGACGCACTCTGCTCCCCAGGTACGGACGCACTCCGCTCCCCAGGTACTTACGCACTCCGCTCCCCAGGTACGGACGCACTCCGCTCCCCAGGTGCTTACGCACTCCGCTCCCCAGGTACGGACGCACTCCGCTCCCCAGGTACGGACGCACTCCGCTCCCCAGGTACGGACGCACTCCGCTCCCCAGGTACGGACGCACTCCGCTCCCCAGGTACGGACGCACTCCGCTCCCCAGGTACGGACGCACTCCGCTCCCCAGGTACGGACGCACCCCGCACACCGGCTGTCTTACGCTCCACACCGGAACACAACAGTGCAAGCACTGCGGCTTAGCAGCAGGATTAGCGCTCCCCAGGTACGGACGCACTCCGCTCCCCAGGTACGGACGCACTCCGCTCCCCAGGTACGGACGCACTCTGCTCCCCAGGTACGGACGCACTCCGCTCCCCAGGTACTTACGCACTCCGCTCCCCAGGTACGGACGCACTCCGCTCCCCAGGTGCTTACGCACTCCGCTCCCCAGGTACGGACGCACTCCGCTCCCCAGGTACGGACGCACTCCGCTCCCCAGGTACGGACGCACTCCGCTCCCCAGGTACGGACGCACTCCGCTCCCCAGGTACGGACGCACTCCGCTCCCCAGGTACGGACGCACTCCGCTCCCCAGGTACGGACGCACCCCGCACACCGGCTGTCTTACGCTCCACACCGGAACACAACAGTGCAAGCACTGCGGCTTAGCAGCAGGATTAGCGAGTAAGATGATCCACCCGCAGACCACCTACACTTCATTACTGTTTGCGGAGCGCGCCAAGATCCTTTGATGTGTGCGCGAAAAACCAACGACATTCGATTGGCCGGCCAATGTTGGCGCCAACTACCAACATATCGCCAAGTAGATCTCTACACGTTGGGCCAATGCCTATACTTATTGCTCCTAATTTGTCCCCGTAGAGTGGAGTCCCTGTACGCGAACCCGAAGCTGTCGCAGTCTGCGGAGGGCGTGTCGCCGCGCCGGCGCACCGCCAGCGTCGGCTGCTCGCAAGACGACCCGCCCGACGACAACATCTCGCTCACGTCAGTACTCTATCTGTCTCTAACTATAGCTTATGCCCCGCGGCTTTGCCTCCGTGAAATATTTCAAAATGGGTTATTACCCTATCCTGTGGGAATTTCGAAAAATCCCTTCTTAGTACACCTCTAGGATAGTCAAGGTATATGTATGCCAAATTTCAAGTCTCTAGATTGAGTGGTTTAGGCTGTGCGTTGTCTGTCAGTCAGTCAGTCAATGAGTCAGTCACGGTACCGTTTTATAGTTATAGATGATCTGCCTGCAGGTCTAGCAGAACTCACAGTGCGACTTCTATCTCGCGCGTGAACAACTGCCCGTCCTTTTCCGTCGCTCAGAATGCAACGGGACGGGTAATATAATCTCGCGCGACAAACAAAATCGCGGCGGAAAACGGGATATTAACGGTATTACCTTATAGGTTTGATGAGCTCCCGGTATTTCGATGCAGTTACATGCATCATGATCATGTATCGACAGTTTGCCCGTGATATCGGAAGCTCATTAAACCTATAAGGTAATCGCGGTCAATATCCCATTTTAATTATGTTCTAATGCAATTAACCGCGAATCTTTTAAAACTGTTACCGTTAACCGTTTCGAAGGATTTGTACTGACCTAGGTTTAACACTAATTTGACGTATTATTGAGTTAGGCCTTAGTAGATAACGGCAAGATTTTTGCTGTCTTCAGAAAAAAAAAATCTATTAATGACATTGTTTTGAGATTTACTTTTGGTCACTTTTGTAATAAGTGGAACTGTCAAAGGGTTAACAGCTTGGGACATTCTTTATCCCTGTGTGCGTCGGTGTATAATGTTTTTTAATATGTTGTGGTTAGTGTAAACATCGAGCTGGAGTCGCCGGTGGTGGTGGTGCCTCGCTCGGCGTTGTCGCCGCAGGTGTTCGTGGCGCACCTGGGCCGCATGAGCCTGGCCAACCGGCCGCCCGCCGCCGGCGCGCGCGCCGCCTACCGCGTGCGCGTCACCGACATATCGCTGGCTTCGGTCAGTACCTCTGCTCGCTTCTACGCTGATGGTGTTTTGTTTTGTTGTTTTTCTTTTATTTTATTACGTCTTGTGTTTTGTTTGATTCGTGATAAGTGAAACTCGACTGAAATTACTGGAGGCATTTACTTGGCGAGCTAAGGTTGGGGTAGCGAATTAACAATATTCAACTAAGCTCACGAAACATAGTAGAACTTGCTGACCCCTATTTCACCAACAATTGTCAGTTTACAATGAAAGTTCGAAGTACATTTTTTTGCAAATATGAAGCGCGCTAATAGAAAAGCTCTTCAAGTCCGCAATTGACAATGAATTGTCATTGAAAACTGACTATTGTAAAGTTGGAGAAATAGGGGTCTGGCGGTCTGGTGGAATTTAAAAAAGCCATTGAATGTCGAAAACTCTGAGGAATATTTCGAAAGCTGCGACGACGAAAAATGAAAGAACCGACTTTGCTGATGCTGTGACGAAGACGAAATTCATTAATTATTTGTTTATCAGGTGGACGTGAGCGCGAAGCTGGCTCAGCACCGGCTGAGCGCTGAGAGCATGCCAGCCATCTACGACGCGAGCGGCGGCAAGCCCGTGCTACACAATACGGCGCTGCAGCTGGCCGTGCATTATGGGCAGCTCGAGCCCGGCGCCGAGCCGCAGGTACGCTGGCGCGGGCGACGCTGGCCAGGCTGAGCACACAGCTTGCCAGCTAGTACGATGTGGGCTGTGACTAACTAGTGGCCGAATAGTGGTAGCGGTCTGGGTGAAACTTGTCTATCATAGTGAAATAAACAGACTCACGTATATAAGTTGAGTTTAATCTGATATGTTTCGGACTAATTCGTAATCCTTCCTCTGAGACCGCACGACTTAGTGGCAGCGAAACAGGTGCTTGCGCAGCAGCCTTGACACGCGGTGTGTGTCTCGCTGCCGCCGAGTCGTGCGCTGCCAGAAGAACAGCTACGAATTGGTCTCAAACATGTCGGGCTAAAGTCGATTTATATGCGCGAGTGATCTGTTTATTTCACTATGAATGAGTCTCACGGTAGTTTAATGTAAAAAAAACTTGTATATCTTTTACGGCGCGGCTACAACTTTGCGCGATCTGCGGCACGGCAAGCGATTTCTCAGTTCATTGCGCGGTCGAGACGCCTGCCACACTTCAGTTAATTTACAATGCCCGCAATGTATTAGGAAAACGTTCGTCAAGTCGCTGGTCGCACGAAGTCGTGGCCACGCCGTTAGAAAATCCTACTACGGCCGTGTTTTATAAAGCTACAAGTTACAATTTACAAGCGGAAGTCTCATTTTATCACCTTCTGTTAGAAAGAGACTACCTAGGTTACGCCTAGACTACACTAGGACGCATAGTTTCCGAGATATAAGCGAAAAACCGAAAAAAATACCTAGAAAGCCCCCGCCCCCCCCCCCTCTCCTCCCGGCTCAAGGCTTTCCGGCTTTCTGCCAACAAACTGCTATGCCGTTTGGCGGAAGGCGGAAGTTTGTGTCTAAGTTTTGTACTTTTGTTTTTTTATTTTGAGTTAAGTAAATTAAAAAAAGGGCTACGGCCGGGGACTTTTGATATGTTCACCTTCTATCTAGTCCAAACAAAGTTACGAAGTCAAAAATTGTGTTCCAAACATTTCCCTCTATAATTTTTTTTGAGCATTCATTGTCTGGCCTATTGTTGCTTTATAAAACACGGGCCTGACCACAAGCACAGTGTAAAGAGCTTATACCTACCAGTGGTCCGACGTCTTTGATGTTTGCGTAAATGCCGACACCGCAACCGCATGGCCAAAGCACCAAGGAGGGCGAAAGTTCCTAACTAATCGGGCGGTGGCGGCGTATGCAAGGGGGCTCGCCCTGCCCGCCCCGCAGCCTGCACCCCCCGCACGATTGGCCTGTCTAGAGGCCATCGCCGGACGACTGTATAGACTGTGCCACAAGTCTGTAGCGTCCTGTTATTGTCGCAGTGCTCGGTGACGGGCTCGGTGGTGGGCGGGCTGCACGTGTCGGCGCGGCGCGAGCAGTACGAGCAGCTGCTGGACACCATCCGCTACCTCGGCGCCGCCGACGCGCCCGCGCCGCAGCGCCCGCCGCACGAGGCGACGCCGCCTCACCAACCGGATTTTAATGCAAGCCTAATATTATATCCACTATTGCAAAGTCTACTGCACGGACCAACCACCCTCTGGCCTCAATTTCACCAACTTTACAACTTACAATTGTCAGTTTTCAATGACAATGCTGTGTCAACTGCTGACTTGAAGAGTTTTTGTTTTAGCGCGCTTCATATTGACAAAGAAATGTAGATCGAATTGTCATATGAAACTGACAATTGTAAAGATTTATTGAATCAGGCGTTACTTTGCGGAGGTCCATATTTATGAACTAAAAAACAATTACTTTGCTCACCCGCGACCACTAATGACAAATAGTTATATCTGTGCGGCAAATGTATGTTTCCATGCAACACCTCCGCTGGAGAGTGCCGAAACGCGTCAGCGTTTAGTATAGTGGTGGTGGTGATAGTTGGGTCTGTGTGGCATGTGTTGATTCGTGTAGCAGTGGAGGCGGAGGTGTTGCATGGAAACATACATTTGCCGCACAGATATAACTATTTGTCATTAGTGGTCGCGGGTGAGCAAAGTAATTGTTTTTTAGTTCATAATTGTAAAGATAGTGAAATAGGGGCCTGGACACCAAATGTCAGGGCGAACGTTTCCGAAACGCATATGCTCATATGCATTTATAAATCTCTTTAGCCACGAATCGCGACTCACTTTCGAGAAGCGAGATGACAAGCTATGAACCAATCACGACGCATACCCCCGGCCCGCTCACCGCGGCCTTTTTCGTAATGACTTTCCAATTAAATTATAAGAGATGCGGTGACCAGAGGGTGGTTGGTCTACTGCGATCTGAGTCGACTGCGGTCTGAGTGGAGAGCCTTGGGGGAGGCCTAAGTCCAGCAGTGGGCGTTTTTCGGCTGACATGATGATGATTGCAAAGTCGAAAGATCTCAGAACTTAGAATGACTCAAGGCCTTCAGAAAACTCATAATATACCTTGCGCTCAGAGTTGGACTACTCATTGCTAGGTTTTAATAACTTTTGTAATACAATAGCTCAAAAAGTAGTACTTTTTGTGGCTATGTATCGTGCGGAAAATTTGATTTTACGCACTAGTGCTTTTTAATTTGGTGGGTTGGGTATAGGGAAGCGTGCGCCTGTTTTACCGCCTCTGGTTTCATTAATTTTTTTTCGCCAAATGTATTAAAAAACGTCGTTTGGTACACGCGCAGAAGTGTCATTTTCACTCGTCTTAAGTCTCGACCCTCGCCTCACGGCTCAGGCCTAATAGACACCTCGGGACTCGAAAATGACAAAAAGTACTATTAAGTTATCATTCGTATAAAATGACATAATTTCCGCATTTGTATAAAAAAGTACTACTGTGTCGGCAATTTATAGTAATTGTGTAACGGCTGTGGTGTGCGCAGGACATGGAGCCGGCGGTGCCGACGCTGCGGCTGGACCCCGCGCTGCGCGCCGCCGTGCTGTCCGTGCCGCCGCCGCAGCCCGCGCCGCCCGCGCGCCCCGCGCACGCCGCGCACGTGCCGCTCAGAGGTCCGTACTGACCCACTTATTTTTTATGTCTGTATGTACATGTCACTAGACCAATATAAATTGACCCCACACTGCGTACATTTTGCCTAGACCACGCTCTGCTATCACTGGACAACAACGCTTATAAATAGCGGGAAAAATCTTCGAGACTCGATTAATGTGATAGACGAACTACTTAAAACCTATAAATGCATGAGTCCGACTCGCACTTGGCCGGTTGTGTGTGTGTGTGTGTGTGAGACCACTGGAAGTACCCCGTAGGTTTTGATTGCACGGCAATTTTTATGGAACCACCTTTTTTAATAGCCGTATCTTTTGAATGCGTTGACTTAGAAGGTTGATTTTTACAGCTCAATAGATTCGGGGAGTATTTAATATCAATTTCAGATTGCTACTCACGCGTTTCAGAGAAAAATGGTTTCGACAGACAGACGGACAGGAAAGTGATCCAATAAGGATTCCGGTTTTCTTTTTAGGTACCTGAGGAACAACACTTGATACAATATTGATAAGAATTTTATGTGGCAGTGCATTTCGAGCTGGCGCAGTTCACGGTGGAGCTGCGTGCGGACCTGGGCGGCGGCGAGCGCAGCCTGGTGCAGTTGGCCTTTCGCGAGTTCGCGCTGCGCCTGCTGCGCGAGCGGCCGCACGAGACCGAGCTGCGCGTGAGTCGATACTTAGCGGGCAGGAACAGGCGCAGCCTGGTCAATTTTTTTTACTTTTTGTGGCTATGTATTCAGCGTGCGGGAAGTTGAATTTTTCGCACTAGTGCTTTTTACTTTACCAATCTAACTTTCGGCACGATACACAGTCACAAAAAAATTTTGAGCAAATATATTTAAAAAAAAAATCCAATGCTAATTGATGAATTAACCATCTGTGTTCTCAACGCAGGTGTCCCTGCACTCGGTGACGATGGAGGACCTGACGCAGGAGCCGGAGTCCAAACACCGCATGCTGATGGTGTCGCATGCGCCGCGCGCGCCGCACAAGGCCGTGTTCGTGTCCAAGTCGTGCCCGGACCTGGGCGCGCGCCGCCCCGCCCCGCGCATGCGCGCCGCGCCCTCGCTGCCCGGCGGCCTGGACGCCGGCCGCAACCAGCACGCTCAGGTCATCTGGGGCCACACTACCACTAGATTGCTAATGGGTCAATCAATTTTTCATTGCCACTCGTTGCAATGGAGATGTCCCCTGGACAACTCACAAAAAATGTGATTTTCTAAAACCCCAGTCCCCCAAAGGTCAGGATTTGTATGCTTAGGAGATGCGTGAGGCGTGAAGGAATTGCATTATAATTTAGTGATGCTTAGAAAATCTTATTTTAGTCGAGTTACTCAGGGGACATCTACATGGCAACGAGTGGCAAAGAAAAGTTGATTGACCTTAATACAATTCTTGCTTCTATTCGAAAATTACGTTTGCACATCGTAAAGCACCAGCTTTTTACTTGTCCAAGGCACCGGCGGGTGCGCGCTCGCCTGGTCTCACCGCCTTTGGTTTCATTGTCATTTATCCGCAAATGTATTAAAAACGTCGTTTGGTGTGGAAGAAGTATCATTTTCACTCGTCCCTAGTCTGGATCCTCGCCTAGCGGCTCGGCTAAGACAGCTCGGAACTCTTGCAAAATGACATAGTTTCCGCGCTAGTATCAAAAAGTACTATTTTCATTCTTGACATTTCCCTATGACTACAGGCGCGGCGCAACAAGCGAGACAGCCAGTGCGGGGCCACGCCCCCCTGCTCGCCCGAGCTGGCCTCGGAGGCGGAGGGGGGCGCGGAGTGGGAGGGGGAGGGGGAGGGGGAGGGGGAGGGGGAGGGGGAGGGCGGCGCGGACGACGGCCTGGTCAACGTCACGGTGCACGCGCGCGACCCCGCCCACCCGCGGTTCCACGACCAGTATGGCGGGGTTAGTACAAATCTTTGGTGCATTCATTGAATTTTTTTTCCTAAAAAAAAAAAAAAAAAAACTGCAGATTGACTCCTATCTTGCCTGATGCAAAGTGCAGATGAGGCCAAGGCTTGATAACTCACTGATTCTTTTTAACCGACTTCAAAAAAGGAGGAGGTTCTACGTTCCACTGTTTTTTTTTATGTATGTTCATCGATTACTCCGCCAATTGTTGACCGATTTTCAAAATTCTTTCAAAATTTCTTATTCAAGTATTTGCGTCTGGTAGTCATCATCTCATGTTGATGAGCTGATGATGGAAGGTACAACTCCTTAACGGTTAGGAGTTGGAGGATAATTCTGAAAATGTTAAATCAACGTAAAATTGTGAAATAAAAGTCTTTTAACAAAAAAGTAAAACCGCCTTCAAAAAAAAAACCTTACAAAAAAAAACGTAAAATAATCCTCTAAAATAATGATAAATAAATAAAATAAAATAAAATGCGTTTATTTCGGACAACAGAAACTAAAGCCTAAAGTTTTATGGCCTAGCACTAAGCAGCAGAAATATGAAGTCGGTGCGGTGCGAGCGGAATATTCTTTGAATGAAGCACCGACTTAATAATAACGAAATAAACGCATTTTATTTTATTTTATTTATTTATCATTATTTAAGAGGATTATTTTACGTTTTTTTTCTAAGGTTTTTTTTTTTTCTAACTAGGCTTGAAGAGACCTTGCCTTTTTTAATCAAATTATTGATAAGGAAAAAAAAGTCCCTTGTAACTCCGGTTAGAACCTGTGTCGGTAGAGCTAAAATAAAATTAGCATTTTGACCGAGCGAGCGCGAAGTGCGAGCGATGCGTCTCCGTTTCAGCTTGGGCAAAAAAAAATTCGTGTGTCCGGATTTCTGTCGGTCGCATTTCTCAAGCGATTCTCGTGAAATGTTGTGAGCAGGTACAATAATTATACAGGTATTGTTTTGACGATTTGTTTTTTGGAAATTTAAAAACGATGGTCTGATGGTATACATCTCAGAGAGCTACTAGTGATTAAAATCATTGTCACCTAAAATGGTAGTCGATCCTTTCTAGCTGAATGTGACATTTGTCTGAGTTGTGCGCCAGGTGTCGCGGCTGGCGCGCGTGCAGTTCAACTGCCTGAAGCTAGTGGTGAGCATCGACAGCTGGGTGGCCGTGCTGGACTTCTTCGGCGTGGCTGGCGCCGAGCCCGACGCGCCGCCGCCGCCCGCGCCGCCGCATCCGGGTGAGCATGCCGGGTGTAATAAAAATAAAAAGCACTAGTGCGGAAAATCCAACTTTCCGCACGTTGCGCAGCCACAAAAAGTACCACTTTTTGACCAACTGCATTAAAAAAATATTTTGTTGTAAAGTATTGACATAAAGCAGTCAAGTTTTATGAAGGCTTTATTTTCAGAAACAAGTGAATCCCTGTCACCGACAGAAAATCCCACTTTCCGCACGATATGTAGACAGAAAGTACCACTTTTTGAGCAACTGAATGCAGTTTAATTTAATGAGAAAAATATGTATTGTTGTTAAGTATTGACATAAAGCAGTAAATTTTTATGAAGGCTTTATTTTGCAGAAACAAGTGATTCTCTGTCAACGACGGAGCTGTCAGATGACGAAGGCACAACCCAGACGGAGATGTCGATCCGCTCGCTGTCCGTGGTGCTGGTGGGCGCGCGGGGCGAGGTGTGCGGCGCGCGGGCGGTGCGCGTCCGCGCCGCGGCCTCGGCGCACGCGCACGCGCACACGCGGCGGCTCGCGCTCTCCGTGGGCGCGCTCATGCTGGCCGACCTCACGCCGCGCGCGCCGCTCTGGCGCGACCGCCTGCGCACGCACGGCGACAAGGCGCTCGAGATCAACTACCGCCGGTGAGTCATCGCCATCATTAGCCTCTGCTGGCCACAGGCCTCTTCTCACAATGAGAGGGCTTGGGCTATAGTTCCTGCAAGGGCCTTCACACACAGCACTGAATTGCTCCGCAGGAGTATGCAATTTTCCTCCTGACGTTTCCCTTGACCGAAACGAAAAGCTCATGAAACATTAAAAATGCAATTTTGCATATATGTACGAGCGTACATTTGTGGAGAATCAGCGATCTACACGTTGACCTCATTTCCATTTCTAACAATTAATGTATTTGCCAATCAGTTCGCAATGTGCTGTCAAGAACGCCGCGCGTAACTCATTATTCACCACTCATTAGAATTACCTTAGTTTTGTGTTAAGTCAAGTACATAAAATAAAGATAATTTTTATCTTATCGGTTTTATTAATTGAATTTATATTGTTTCGGTTACACCGAACAATATAAATTCCGAAAAATTCAGAGACAAATTCAAAAACCCAAAATGACACCGCCCGCGTTTAGTGTTCGACAACATGCTGCGCAAAATATTGCTAGCTCGTTTCCATTTATCTCTACCACCATGTCACTTGCGAATTAGCCGCTAAGCAGCAGTGCTTGCACTGTTGCGTTCCGATTTGAAGAGGAAAACAATAGCAACAGCAACAAACAATGGGGAGCGATGATCTCTTAGAAAAAGTGATCCATTTACTAGTTTGTCTTTCTTGTTGCCTTAGAATACAGAATAAACCAGAACCCGCGAGCGCGCCTTAAACTGAAGCCAGCAATACTAACCATATAATACCATATAATACATATAATACCATATAATACATATAATACCATATAATACATATAATACATATAATACCAATACTACACTTAAATGGTGTTGTTTCGCGCATTCACCCCTCCCCTATGCACGCAGCGCATCCTGACGTGTTATATGAGGGATAACCTTAATTATTATTACGCCGTCTTGCGTCGTTCCTAGAAGCAGAAATGCAGTTGGCCTTATTAAAAACAGTAGGATTACATTTCAAGTGTAAGTACTTATTGTTTTTGGAGACAGTGCGCTGCGTGCGGATGTGATTGAACGCGGCGTCTGGTTTGTTCTTTATTCTGAGCTTGTTCCCCGAATAAACCCGTCGCGGGTATTGGTGGGCGGGGCTGAGCGTGTGAGTGTGTTGCGCGTGCGCAGGCTGAGCGCGGAGCAGGCGGCGGCGGCGGGGCACGAGACCGAGCTGGGCGTGGCGCTGGGCCCGGCGACCTACGTGCACACCAAGCGCTTCGTGCACGAGCTGTACGCGTTCGCGCACGACTTCCGCCAGCTGCGCCGGGTCATAGTGCAGGCGAGACAGAAGGTGACACACGTTTATTCAACATTAAATAATTTAAAGAAAGAAACTGGCGAAACAACCTCTTATTGCTTTTTCACTTTTCATGCTCGTAAAGTCCGTATTCATGCAGGGCGTCGACGGCGTAATAGTACTTTCTGATACGAGTGCGGAAAGTATGAATATGACACTTCCGCACGTGTACTAAGCGACATTTTTTAAAACGCTGCGAAAAAATTACATGAAACCAAGCGCGCGCGGCCCTTGTTTGTCATCACCCGCCGTAGCCTTGGAAAAATAAAAAAACACTAGTCTGGAAAATCCAATTTTCGCACGATACATAGCCACAAAAATTTTTTGAGTATCTGTATAAATAAAATGAATTTTTGGCTTTGGTGCATAGAGTAAAAGTGACATTAGTGACATTTTTAATTAAAAAAAAAATGTTTATGGGTGTCGATTACATGTAATTTGGCTGCGGGGAATTAAAAAAATATTTTTTGAATCCAAGATGGCGGATGACAGGATGCAGTTTCTGACGCAAAAAATGATCATTGGTGTCGATTTACGGTGCGATAAGATACACTAATGATTGTTGAGTACAGGTGTCGGTGTCGGTGGGCGCGTGGCCGACGAGCCGGCAGCGGCTGCGCGTGCGCTGCGCGGCGCCGGTGATCGTGCTGCCGGTGTCAGGGCGCAGCCGCGGCGCGCTGCGCGCCGAGCTGGCCGAGCTGCGCCTCGACAACTGCTTCCGCCGCGCCGGCGCCGCCGACAGCGTCAGCTCCCGCGCCGACCCCAGCGCTGGTGACTATCCTGCTGACTAGTGTTGCCACAGTGTGTTGCGTTGAGCCTTGAACCTTGGCGCGAAATCTGGCTTACGTAAAGAAAGCAGCAAAAGTCACGAGAGTTTTATAATACAGCCATTAATTAATATTTTTTAAATATTAGTTAGTGTCATTAATTCATTATTTTTATTCATACAAAATTAATGTATACAATCACTACATATTTATTCTACTCGGTTTGTTAGAGCAGGAAAGGAATGGAGATGTTAACGCGCGATTTCCGCTCTGCCAAAATTCTAACATAAAGCCTGACCAAAATGATCAGGGTTTGTTGAGTGTGTGCGAGTTTTTGGCATTTGTGTGACAGTTTTGTTTTAGTGTGAGTTTATAGCAACGTAACAAATTTTGCCATGAGCGCAGACGTGTGCTGTACGTGTGTGTTCCTCGCCCCCCTCAAAAAGTGGCAGAAAATTCGTAGTGCATAGATAAGCCTTCCGTCTGTCAGCTTTATGCTCGGTGTAGTTCCCTCTTTATTTTACATCTGTAAATATTTGTGCTTGCACCGCCAGAATACCGCGAGCTGCTGGACGTGCGCACGATCTGCCTGGAGGGCCTGAGCGTGTGGTGCGCGCGCGGAGGGCGCGGGCTGCGCGTGCGCCGCGAGGGCGCGCCGCTGTTGCCCGCACCGGCGCAGCTGCTGTTGCTGGTCGAGCGCAACATGAGTGACACGCACAACGGTACCCTCACTAAGTTTAATTGATACTATTGCATGAAAATCGCAAAAGATGATAACGCACCGTTTTTGTGGACGTGGTCGCATCGGTTGGCGTTAAGATTGCGACACTAATATAGAAAGGCACTACGTAGCCTCAGTGTGACAGATCCGTCAATGTAAAAATTTTATACGATGTGTGTGCGCAGTGCCGGACATGACGGTGCAAGGGACGCTGGCGACTCTGCAGTGCTCGCTGGACCCGGCGCAGTACCGGCTGGTGCGCGGCGTGCTGGCGCACAACCTGGCCGAGTGCGTCGCTGACCTACCGCCGCACGCGCCGCACGCTCCGCACGCACCGCACGCCGCGCAGCACGAACAGGTAATGCTATGACATTGGCGCCCTACCACTACCACATTAGTAAGGCGCCCGTTGAACTGCGTAAAATGGATACGATATGCTAAGTGTAACGCAATTTTTGAAATCCAGTATTGCATGTGACAACTAAGTCACAAGCAGTAGTGTTAAAAATACGTATACTCTGATCAAGACTTACCACACCGGTGTTATCCAGGTGTGGACGACGTCGTCCATCAAGCTGGACCTGCTGGACGTGTCGGTCAAGCTGGAGCCGGAGCACGGCGTGTCCTCGCTGGCCTGCATCAACTTCATAAAGTCCCGGCTGCTGCTGGAGACGTATTCTGACCTGAGCCAGGACATCGACCTTGTATCGCAGGTACTTTATCATGTCAAAAGGTTTTTTTAAACGCTCTAAAGAGTGCACTAAAAATTAACAAAATAAACTGTCGTCTGCTTATGCGCAGGAGATCCTGGTGAGCGACACGCGGTACGCACGCGAGCCGGCCAATCGGCGCGGCAACGTGTTCAGCCACATCGTGCAGCCCATGCCCGACCACCGGCACAGCGTGCAGGCCGAAGTACATGCAAGGTAGCGAAAAAAAAAGAGTAATGAAAATATATCCTGGTCACGGCACCAAATTGTAACGTCGATGCATCCTGGTCACGGCACCAAATTGTACCATCGATGTATCCTGGTCACCGCATCAAATTATACCATCGATATATCCTTGTCACGGCATCAATTTCTACCATCGATGTATCCTGGTCACGGCATCAAATTGTACCATCTATGTATCCTGGTCACGGCATCAAATTGTACCATCGATATATCCTGGTCACGGCATCAATTTCTACCATCGATGTATCCTGGTCAGGGCATCAAATTGTTATGTAATTGTAACGTCAATGCATCCTTATCACGGTGTCAAATTGTTACATCAATGCATTCTGCAACATTAATTGCATCCGGGTATTGCAGCAATTTGCAATATTGATGCCACGGAACCAAATTGTTGCATTAATGTATCCTGGTCAAGGTAGCAATTTGTTGATCGACCGACGTCATGTATTTGGTTGTTTTTTTTTTTAGAAAACGCGGGGACTCGTCGGCTTACACGATCCTAGTAAACAATATGCGGCTGATGGCCATCCTGGACTGGTGGGAGGCCGCGAACCAGTTCATCATGCAGCCGCCGCCGCCGCCCTGCGACCCCGACATGGCGCATCTGTGAGTGGAAGTCATCGTACTTTCACAAGATTAACAATTATTAGAAACGAAGCTCAATAATTTTTACATTCTTTTATTTAAATGGCACTGTTCGTGTATGTAAAGTTGTCCGCTTCGAAACTCGACTTGCTGATATGCTATTGAACTGAAATTTGGCATACTTATGTAAGTCCGGTGAGAAAACAATTATCTGGTGTGAATTTCTGATCGTCTCCGAAGGAGGTTGGTATGGATGTGTAAGTTGAATGTAAATACAAATGTAGTCACAAAAAGCGATCTGATTTTTTTTAACAGGAATCTTATTTTCTTAGGTGTAATTAAATTACGCTTATTTTTGAGTTTTATTTGTTAGCGAGGAAGCACTGTCAGCGCTGAGTTCGACGGGTGGCGCGAGAGCGGGTGCACCTGAAGGCAGCATGGAGCTAAAGCTGAACATCACCGACTCCCAGCTCGTGCTGGTCGAGGATGCGTCAGTTTGGGACACGAATGCCGTCATCCTCAAGGTCAGTTAGGAGGCACCAGATTTTGAGCTGTAAAAAAAATCCGATGGACTGAAAATCTCGTTTTTTGAAATCGGTGAAAAAATTTAAATATAGTCCTATTGTGACTTTTATAAACCCAACGGCGTTTCTGCGTTTAAGAAAGACACGTAATGCCACGATATTATTAATATTGCCATTCAGTCAGCACACCGGTGCACTGCGTGCACGCTTGGATCACTACGCGAAACTACACTATTTAAATGTAGTACTAGTTGTTTCAATTTTAGGCGCACTCGCGGGCTCGGGGTTGTCCTGTATTATTGTTATTATTGTTATTATTGTGAGACTTCTGCGTGTGAGTTCGATCCCCGGTCGCGGCAGATGTTTGTTAAATAGGATTGTTTGTTCTCGTGTCTTGGATGTTTAATATTATTATGTATCTAAGTATGTTTATCCGTTGTCTAGTACCCATAGTATGTATGTATGTAAATCCTTTATTGCCATAATATTACAAGACAATTACAATAAATATGCCAAAACAAAAATATAGTACAAAGGCGAGCTTATCCCTAAAAAGAGAACTCTTCCAGCTAACCTGGTAGGTAAGGAAAACTTGGCAAACAATTACAGTACAGGCTTTGCCTAGTTTGGGACAAGGTCAATTGCTGTCAATTGTCCCATGATATTTATTATTTATTTACCTTTCGGGCAGAGCACGACGGTGATAACGTACCGCGTGGCGGACTTGGCCAAGCCGGTGTCGTGCGAGGTGGGCGAGCTGGAGGTGTTCTCGTGCGTGCTGGGCCTGGAGGACGAGACGGCGCTCGCCATCGTCGACCCCGCCGCGCTCACCGTCACGCTGCGCGCCGACCGCGTGCTGCGCGTGAGTGCACACAACTAGACAAAGCATCTCCCAGACTGGCGTACCGCGTTCTGATTCTGACTGCCTCAAATCCGCGTCGGTATAAATCATGCTGAGGACCACCATCGTATACAACTCTACCGCTCATCTCGCCAGTCTGGGAAACGCTTAAAAGTGGACTTTCCTGTGTTCAGAATGTTCCAAAGGGCATATCCTGATGTTTATATCAATGACAAAGATTTTTTTTATATTTCAGATCGCAATGGGCACGTTAAATTTGCGCCTGTCCTATCATGACATGCGTATGTTCGCGTCGATGATACAGTCGCTGCCTGCGCAGGCGCGCGCCGCCTTGTCAGGTACACACACATGTGAATTATCCACTTGACTTTTCATTTGAAAGAAAGATAGAAAAATATTTTATTTCAGGTCCCAGAGTGCCACCACCTAACAGTAAAAATAATTAAAAATAATTCCTTAAAACTAATAACATATTAGTAAATATGGTGACACAAAAGACACCGAAAAAGGGTCCCCACTCAGCATGAGTTGCTACACACAATAAGTGCAGCAACGCTGGTTTTCCGTGGAGCCCATGTTTAAAATTAATAAACTAAATCTTAATACGCGACAGCAAGCGAGGGAGGAAGACACAGAAATATCAATTCAACAATATGGTTAACAAAAAACAACAACACAGACAGCGAGCCTATTTTACATTGAAAATAAAAAGAAACAACGACACGTTAAAATACTTACTTACATCTAAGCATAAATAACATTATGTTACACAGTGAAGTGTCAAATAGCCCAACCAAAAAAACGATGAAATTAAATAAAGTGTTTTGTAAAAAATGTATAAATATGTATAGAGTATATGTAATAATAATAAACAATTAAATATATGAGTAAGAAATATGCGCATTTGAACTGTGAATACTTTTTTCTTTTTGACTCCCGAGCAAAAAGCGCGGTGCTGTAAGTTAAACGTTTTTATCGCTACACCTGTAGCTCCTAATCAAAATCGGTCTGTTCTTGAGAAATTTAAATAAACTTTTTAAGTTTTAGTTACGTGATGGTCTTTTCTTCAATAATATTTTGAAGTGAACTGAGAGAGTGGCCGATTGGATCTTTCATGAATGATCCCCTCGGGCGCGGTGGTAGCATGTTTATTATTGATACTGTTCGCAGGAAAGGCGGAGGGCGCGCCGGTGGCGGCGGACGCGCCGGCCAACAGCGTGCACATGCGCGCGGGCACGCGGCTGCTGGCGCCGCGCTGGCTGCCGCTGCGCGCGCCGCCGCCGCCGCAGCCCTCGGCCGTGTGGCCGCTTAGGGCTCTGCAGGTAGCCTTTACTGTTCAAATAACCCTCGACAAAAATAAAAACTATATTGACTAAGTAATATTAACAAGGCCGGTGTCGTGTCGTATCAGGAGGTCAAGGAACTGGCTTATAGGAGAGATGATTGGAAGAAACTCCACCGACAAAAGTGTAACTCTTAAGTTTGATGATGATTATGAATGTTAACAAGGCAAATGTTTGCGGTAAGACCTACTTAACGTAACTGCTGGTCGAATGCGCTCCGTCGCTCTCTGCTAGTCTGCCCCCGTGAAACCAGTTGCCATGTACCGGTGTGACGGCGCGAACAAGCTGTTTTGCAATCATACCAAACAGCCTATTCAGCAGTCATATATGCCATGACGTTTCATGGGAATCAATCTTTATTACCTTTCCAATGGTGGTATTGTTTAACTTCGTGTCATTTGGCTTGATAATTGAAACTCAAACTACCTACCTACCTACTTTATATTTTGTGTCGCAGGTGACCGCGGAGTGCGTGACGCTGTGCGTCATTGACGACTGCTTGGATTCGGACGTGCCGCTCCTGGAGGTGTCTCTCGCCGACCTCAGCCTAGAGCAGGTTTGTGAAACACTTTTCGGTCGTACTCGTACAATGTTGCAGTTCCCTTTTATCGATAAAAGCGATTACATTTTGATCACAATAACGTCGCTTTACACCTAAGTAAGGCCCCATACGCTCGAGCGCTTTTTCAACGTCCTTTTATTAACCGTTTAAATGACTCAAATGATTGAAATGATTACATTTTTCGATTGATGAATGATTTACGGGTCCCTTTGTTTCGTTGATTTATTGTCATAATCTGTTACTAGTCATAACTTTTGAGATGGTCATCCTGTAGATCTCTATAGGTTTGTCTTGTTTTATTTTATAATAATCCTGAACAATTAATAGTTTTAGAGAAAAAAATAGTTATCTAGTGATAGATTTATGACTTGCATTACATTGTAATTTTCGATTGTGTTGGAGCAAATATATACCTATTTAATCATATGATGGCGCTTTTTTTATCGAGCATTGTCGGGTTGTAAGCGTTAAACAACGGACGTTAAGTGAAATCCAGCCCTAAATAATTATATAGCGCCAATGTCGGATATTGGCGCTCGCTTTTTAAACTGCCGCGTCAATCGAGCTCAGATGTTTTTTTTTCTTTGGTTTAGGATCTTCGTAAGATAGAAGAGTCACTAGAGGATCCGGTGCTGGTTTCGACGCCGATGGCAAGCGCGGGGGCGGGCGCGGGGGCGGGGGCGGGCGCGGGCGCGGGCGGCGGCCGGCTGGGCGCCGTGCTCAGCGTGGACTACTACAACCGGATGCTGTCGGGATGGGAGCCTGCTATCGAGCCCTGGAGGTAAGACCCTTCAGCGTTCTTAGCTCAGGTCACTGACTGGCATTTAAGGTTTTTGTGTGCCACGGAAGGTGACAATATAAAGTTTAAGTCAGTGCTGTCTTCTTTATTATTTGTGCTATAGACTGATAGCCTTGTGGTTTGACCTATGGTGTCTCAAGCAGAGGGTTGTGGGTTCGAGCCCCGGATTGCACCTCAGAGTTATTCGAAATTTGTATGCGTCTGAGTTATTTGTAATTTGTCACTTAGCTCTTTGGTGAAGGAAAACTGTACACTCCTGCGAAGCAATTCAATTGCCTGTTTGAAGTTTCCAATCTGCACTGGGCCCGCGTGGTAACTATGACCAGAGCCCTCTCATTCTGAGAGGAGTCCTGTGCGCAGCAGTGGGACGTGAAACTAGGCTAGTGATGATGAGACTAATCTTAAAGTCAAGGAGCTGCAATGGCTTAAGAATTAATGATGATGGTACCTACTGTATCGAGATTATTTCCATTTAGCTGATGTGTGTGTGGGTGTAGGTTCGAAAGCCTGTGGGAGTACACGCTGACGAGCGGGCTGGCGCCGGGGCGGCTGGCGGCGGCGGTGCGCTCCGACCAGGTGCTGGCCACCAACATCACGTCCTCGCTGGTGGAGCTGGCGCAGCTCGTGCGCGCCAACTGGGCCGCCGACTACTACGCGCCACAGGTCACTGATACGCCCCCGACGCCCGCTGTACGCGTTGGGCCAATGCAGCGGGCCAGCATGTTGGGCCAACGTGTAGACTTTAAACTAACTTTTAGTATTTTATTTTTATCATCACACTTAGTTTGGAGTTACTAACGTCGCACAGTACCTTTTGATTGTTTGTATTAGTAACCCAAGTAGCTTTGAAAAGTGGAAAAACCTTCGACATTTAAATTTAAAAGTACAGTATTTCAAAAAAGCTGAATCGATTTTGATGAAACTTATCTAAGAACCATCTCGATTAAACTAGCTTTCGATGAAAAAAAGCCGCATTCAAATAGGTCCACCCTACACATGACACACAGATACACATGGTTATGTAACTAATGTATTGCAAGAGCTATGTAACTTGTTTTTAGAAAAAAAAAACTATGTGCCAAGTTTCTTGCGGCGCATTCTTCTTGGCAACCATGGTCATTTCGAAGGCGCTGGTAGACTAAAAAAAAAAATTACGTGTAAAAGAGCATTCAACTGCCTATTTGTTGATTAAAATTTTTAATTTTGTTTTTTATTTAAATTTTGTTTTGTAATAGTTTGTTGTGGTATTGTGTTGTGCAGGCGCCGTCGCTGGACGCGTCCCCAAAGGGCAGCCCGGCGGGGCACCGGCGCCGCTCGCCGTTCGTGCCGTACGCGCTGCGCAACCACTCGGGCCACAAGCTGTGGTTCACCACGCTGCTCACCACCTGCGACGTGTGAGTGCGCGTGCGCGGGCCCCACCTACCACTTGTTTTTTGTATTTTTTTGTGTTATGCGACGAGGAAGGCAAACGAGCAAGTGGGTCACCTGATGGTAAGTGATCAACCACTGCCCATAGACACCTGGAGGGCTTGCAGATGCGTTGCCAACCTAGAGAGCTAAAATGAAATGCCTTTTGTGCCCGTAATTACACCGGCTGTCTTACTCTCCACACCGGAACACAACAGTGCAAGCACTGCTGCTTCGCGGCAGGACTAGCAAGTAAGATGGTGGTAGCGATCCGGACGGACCTCGCACAAGGTCCTACCACCCGCAAAATTGACCTTCGTCAGTTGGTGACACGAACTGGCTTTAACATTTGTCGTCGCTGATACGTGTCAAATATGAGTGGTAAGGGAGGCTTGAGTGACGCTTATAGGTAAGCGTCCACATGCCGGTATCGTACGCAATGGACGCATAGCACGCAACGGATCGTTGTATTCTTTGTATAGTAACTCATATAAGTGCGTTCACCTGTCCGCATCGTACGCATCGCACATTGCATATATGTTCGTTGCGTGCGATGCGTTCGTTGCGTACGATACCGACATGTGGATGCTTACCTTAAGAATAATGGCATCAGTGACGAGTATGGGGTGCGGGTGCGCAGGTTGTCGGAGGGTCACTGCGCGGGGCCGGACGACTCGTGGGTGGCGGTGCGCGCGGGGCGACACGGAGCCGTTCTCGTTCGGCGCGCGGCGCGGGCGCGGCGCGCGCGCGGCCGCCGGCCCGCAGGCCGCGCTGCAGCAGCTCGCGCTGCGGCTCGACGGCTGGGGGCCGCCCGACCCCGTCTGCGTCGACCGCGTCGGGGTCTTCTTCAGGAATTTGACGCACA
>OY829509.1:17807070-18081593 GCA_963691665.1 Clepsis dumicolana
AAATGTCAGGGCAGTGGAGCCAGGGCAGCGGGCGCTGGAGCACGGTGGCGGCGGGCGGGCTGTGGGCGGCGCCGCTGAGCGCGGCGGCCGGCGCGGTGTCGGCGCGGCCCGTGCGGCGCGGCGCGCGCCCGCCGCCGCAGCCCGCGCACATCGACTGGCGCGCCGCGAGGGCCGACACCGCGCTGCAGCACGCGGAGTGCCGCGCGCCGCCGTTAGACGTCTACAGGTAGGTACAGTAGTGATGGTGTCTCATTTAGTGATCTTGTCTTCTCGTTTTGGATATCTCTACACTTCGAGCACTCCGTAACCAAAATTTGTGAATTAGTATTAAAAATTGCATTTTTATCCCATCCTCGTCGCCAATAGTAGATATGGGAGCGAGTGAAACCACGAGCTGCTCTTATCGCACTGACGTTTATTCACGAACATTGATAGTGGTGGGCGCAGCCACGCACACATATGTACCAGTTAAATATTGTTCAAAAGCATTTACAAACGTTCCGGTCGTGGCAGGTTCTGCTGCGTGATAGTGCGCGAGCGGTTCCCGGCGGGCGGCGCGGGCGTGGCGGGGCACGCGCTGACGCTGGTGCCGGCGCTGCGGCTGGAGAATCTGCTGCCGCTGGAGCTGCAGTACCGCTGCGCCGGCGCCCACGGCGCGCCTGCCGCCGGCGCGCTGCCGCCCGCCGACACCCGGCCCTTCCACGAGGTCAGTCAGCGCAGCGCTTTTGATAAATGAAAGATTCATAAAAACTTCCAAATAGCGCGGCAGCGTGTGCCGTATACGTGACTGCCTGCAGTGGCAATTACACTGTTTCGTCCGCTTAATGCGGTCGCCGAACCTGTTTCAAACTTCTTCGTCCAACGAACATCGTCTTCACATTAATCTACCCGGCTCCTGCGCTCAGATAATTACAGAACGATCACTCTAAGTTTGCCACTGCCAGATGGTTTGTCTTCATTTGAGCTTGAAATTTAATGTCGTACGAGTAAAATACTTATTACAAAATCTGTAACATGTTTTAGTAGTCGTACTGTAGGCGATTTCTTTTCGGCTCACCGAATGCGACCGACTAACCGTCGTTTGAACAACGATACAAACGATGGTTTGCACTGATTTAATATCATTGAATTCCTGCTTAAGATTGTCCACTGGTAGAGCGTAGAGCCAATGCTCAGTGAGAAATCAAGCCCTCACCGCCGCGATTTGCAAAAATGCAGTTGTATTTGTTCATGTGCCTCTGAAAGGCTACTCAGAAGTCTGAAATTCGAAGTTTGTGCCCGGCCGTCCCGCTCACCCCAACTTAGGTTAACTTAACACGAAAGCGAGATTGATGGTCGGATATGAATTTCGAATTTTGGAGAAGAGGCTCTGGTCTTACGTTTAGCTTAGGTCGCACTCGGAATTTTACTAGTTACAACTTTTCTATAAATCGTCGAAACATGTCCTTAGGTGAACGTGGAGACGGGCGTGGAGCTGTGCGTGAAGCTGGAGGGGTTCGGGTGGTCGTCGCCACTTTCGCTGGGCGGCGCGGGCGCGCACACGTTCGGCGCGCGGCTCAAGCTCAAGGACGCGCGCGGCCGCCGCCTCTACCTCAACGCGCGCGTCGCGATCAAGCCCACGGATGGCATCAAGGTAACTTCGAACAATAACCACAAGTATGACGGGTCAGAGCGACGAAAACGGCTCACTTGTAGAGTGAGCTCTTATTTATTGCACGCAAAATTGTGTGTTATTGTAAAAGCTTAAGGATCACCAAAATAATCAATAGTAAACTAACACTAGAACGGTGCCATATTTTTATTTCGTTTTTGTTCGTGATGGCATTAAAGCGTAATCAGCGCAGTCTCCAAAGAGAAACGTCGAAATGTGTGTGTATGTGTTTCCACTTTTAAGGTGTCGATAAGCGCGGCGTACTGGCTGGTGAACCGCACGGGGCTGCCGCTGGTGTTCCGCGCGGAGGGCGGCGCGGCGGCGGCGGGGCAGGGCGCGGAGCACGAGCTGGCGCGCGCCGTGGCGCCGCTGCTGTTCGCCTTCGCCGAGCCTGACGCTTCGCCCACCGTGTCCGCCAGGCTCGGCACCTCCGTCGCGCCCAATGAGGAGGTACCAAATTAGAGCCTCGAACCAATAACACAAGATTCACTATGCACGAAAAAAGCCTTCTTAACACTTGCGCTGTTGTGTTCTGGTTTAGAAAATAAGATAATGCCAGAGCAGAATATTACTGGCACAAAATGCGTTCCATCAATGAATACTATGTTGATTAAACAAAGCTTGTTTGTCCGTCCAGTGGTGCTCCCCTTTTGGGCTGGGCCCGGGCACGGCGGTGAAGCGGCTGGCGGCGGGCGAGCGCGTGTTCGCGGTGGGCGTGTCAGTGCGCGCGGGCCGCGGCCGCTACCGGCACACCAACATCGCCACGCTCACGCCGCGCTACCAGCTGCACAACAACACGCCCTACCATCTGCAGTTCGCGCAGAAGTGCTGCGCTACCACTTTGGTGAGAAATAAATATTCTATTGCAAATCTAACTCTTTTCTTCCTGTCACGATATGCTCGATTCGTTAAGCCTAGAGGTGTTGGTTCAAATCCTGAGTTCAGGCCCGAGTACGAATATTCGAATCCTGCCTAACGTTATCGAGAAATTTGTTTGGAACAGCGCCCACCTGTGAGCGTATTTGGAACAAAAATTTAATATGAAGTTTCTCGATGTCGATGCGATAACGTTACTTTAAGCAGGATTCAAATATTCGTACTCGAGCCTCACATCTTTCGTCCATGTTAACTGTTATAACGGCCCAGATACTTATACTGTACATTACACATGTTACATGTTAAATATAAACGTGAGTTTTAGAACGATCCGGGCGCCATCGCGACGTACGTCTCAGCAGTAGCTGGCTGCTACTTACCGTGGCACTGGGCGCGCTGGGAGCGGGCGCAGCTGCTGTGCGTGCGCGTATTGGCCACCGGCGCGCCGCGCACCGCCTGGTCCGGCGGCCTGCGCGTTGACAACACGCGCGCCGTGCACATCTCCTGCAGGTACTCGAATAATTATTGTAAAATCACATTTGGTGCCGTGACCAGGATTTTTCAAGAGTACATTTCATCAGGTCGATTCGTCTGGTATAAACCTTGATATTGCGCTATTACAGAGAAACGGCAGGTGGAGGCGGCTACATCTTCTTGCGGGCGGAGGTGGTAGCGCAGGGTGCGACACTGTTCGTGGTGCTGACGCACGCCGACAGTGCGCCGCCGCCGCTGCGCGTCGACAACTACTCGCCCGTCGCCATCATGTTCCACCAGGTGACATGACACATTCTTACTCAAGCTTTTGTTAAGCAATCTGTACCTGTCATCGACTTTTAAACATGAAAGACTGGTCACGCACCTCTTTAGCGCTGACAAAATGCGGCCTTCACTCATTAGCAGTCATTACACTGACATGTCAAACTTCAAGGGAATATACCACAGACAAATATACCATCTGGATAATGTACGACTACCGACCTGCTAAATCATGTCCACTAAATAACAAGTAGTCGCATGATAACAATAACCTGCTAATTCGCGAACATAAAATAACATGTCGTTCTTTATTGACCGAGCGAGCGAAGCGTCAACGTTTCAAATTGGACAAAAATTCTTTCGTATGTCTGTCCAGCTGTTCTCTTCTACGGTGTGAAATGTTGTAAATAGGCTCGATAATTATTGTTTGGTCACGGGTGAGCAAAGTAATTGTTTTTAGTTCGATAATTATAGTTTTTTTGAAAAAAAAAAATTTGCTCACGAGGTCTACAGCTCACAGAGCCACTACTGATAATATTTTACGTATAAGAGACGAGAAAGCTCACAGAGTGGCAAGTGGAATGGAAGGCAAGTGTGAAATAACGTCTGTGTGTGTTGGCAGGTGGGCAGCGGCGAGGAGTGCGTGGTGGGCGCGCACGGGCGCGTGCAGTGGGCGCTGCCGGAGCCCGAGGGCGCAGCGGCGCTGGCGGTGCGCGCGCCGGGCGGGCCGCGGGCCGCGCTGCCGCTGGACGCGCTGGGCCAGCAGCACCACCTCGCCTACCAGAACTTCATCTACGTCGCCTTCGCCGCCAGCGGGCACGCCGCCCCCGCCGACACCACCAGGTTACTGTTGCAACTGCTAATGTCAAACAAAACTTTACCTTGTAAACTAATGGCTACGGGTGATTTCCAAAACTAATCCTGCCGGCTGCGCCAATGAAAAAAAAAGCAAAACTTATTATCATCTTGATTTGCCTATTAATACTTATACTTACTAATGAAATGTGCTATTAAATAGTTTTTGTTGAACTAAATAAATACGTGTCCTTTTTTTGCAGAGAGGACGGATCAAGTAATGATGATTCAGTTCTAGTATTGGAAGTACCTCTTAATTCTACAAGAGTTATTATAGCACGAAAACGATACGGAGACAGGTATGTAAGACTATTATCAGCAAGAAAATATTTTAGTGAACAATTTGTGAACAAAACTCACCGATCTGGCTTTTGTTTTAGAGCTCAACTGTGGCGGCGCGGACCTAACGACCAGCTGATCCACGAAGGCAGTTCACCGCCGCAACCGACTGACGCCTTACTCACGGACGAACCGACGCTGTCGCCTCATGCTATGGTATTTTAAAACGTTAAAATACTCCCAAATCGTAAATTAAGTAAATATTGTTTTCTTCAATTTTTTTTACTTATTTTCGTCGCAAGGTAACGCCGGAATGTATAATTTGTACTTCGTCATGTTGTTAAAATATTGTCATACTTGGATTTTTTGTAAGTAATTACAATTTGGTGCCGTGACCTGGATTACTCGGGTTTCAAATTCTCATAATTATTGTGTTTTAGGTGTTGGACATCGAAGGGCCGGCGCCGCGGCCGGGACGCGCGGCGGCGCTGGTGCTGCGGCGCGCGGACCCGCGGCGCGCCTCCACGCAGGCGTGGCGGCTGCTCGGCGGCCGCATGGCCTGCGCACACGCCAACCTGTGCGTGCAGCCCGACGGCGGACTCATGGCGCTCACGCCTGGTACGTAAGAACACCATATGACATAGTGGACAGGTGATTGGATCTCCTCATGCCAAACTGCGCAGTCCTTACAATGTTGTGTTTCGGTGCGGAGGGTCATATGGCCGGTAAACATATCGTCCAAACGGGAAAAGGCATTTTACCTTAGCGCTTTAGGACGAGATCTAAAATCGCATGGTATGGTGATTATGCTCGTAAGCAACAGCCCCCCGACTACGAAATGCAAAATTCGAACGTCGTATTGTGCCGTCCCTCTCAAGCTAATATTATTTAACACAAGAGTGAGCGGGACGATACGATACGAACTTCGATTTTCGAATTTCGTAGTATGGGGGCTGTGGTCACTCACCATCACCATCATATGAACCACTTTCTCGATTACATAAAAAATATTTCTGTCTTGAGTTAAGGTCATTGACCCACGCGAAGTTAAACTCTTAACTGGTTTTGTAGGAAGCCGCGTGGTGCTGGGCCTGCCGGAGAGGTCTCGGTCGGCGCTGGCGCTGCCGCCGGAGCAGGCGGTGGCGTGGCCCTCGCTGCGGCCGGGCTCGGGCCGGCTGTCCGTCGCGCTCAGCTGCGCCGGGCCCACCCGCATCGTCGTCATCAAGGACACTGAGAACCCTGTTAGTATACCTATTTTTAGAGTTCCGTACCTCAAAAGGAGAAAACGGAACCCTTATAGAATCACTTTGTTGTCAGTAACGTCTTTCTGTCTGTCTGTCTGTCAAGACCCTTTTTCTCTGGAACGCGTGGAGGTAGCATGCTGAAATTAATATCAAATACTCAAGCCTGCGGTCCCTTGAAGCTGTGAAAAAATCAACCTTCTAAGTCAACGCAATAAAAAGGCTATTTCCATACAAATTACCGAAATCCGAAAACTTAAAGGGTATTTCGAGTTGTCCTAGAAACTTGAAATTTGGTATGAAGGTAGCTCTTATAGCACAACAACTCATTAAACTCTCAAAATCTTAAATTTTTATTTCTGTCTGTAGATTTAACAGACCAATATAAGTTGACCCCACACTGCGTACATTTTGCTTAGGAGCAGGGCTCTGCTAACACTGGACTTGTTAAGAATGAGGTAGATGTAATTTAAGTGGTTGAGAGACAAATCTAAGACATCCAAGTATGTCTCCCCAGAATATCGCTCGAAGTGTACGGTTTAATGTAAATAAAAATAGCACTAACGTTTCGATTTTACTACGCTTCCGACACCGGCTTCAGCTCTTTATACAAACCTGTTCCCTATCACAGCAAAACTAGCAGGAAGCAACTTGACATAATATACCGTGATCCGCCTAAATAATACTCTATTTTGCAGGAGTCTGGTTGGATCGACGGCGAGCTGTCCG
The DNA here is from genome assembly GCA_963691665.1 of Clepsis dumicolana. Lineage (NCBI taxonomy): Eukaryota > Metazoa > Arthropoda > Insecta > Lepidoptera > Tortricidae > Clepsis > Clepsis dumicolana. The sequence goes on from OY829509.1 coordinate 17,813,458, forward strand.
AGGCGGAGGAGGAGGGCGCGCCGCCGCGCGAGTGGGAGCTGGGCGCGGCGCTGGCGGGCCTGTCGCTGTCGCTGGTGGCGCGCGCGCCGGCGCAGGAGCTGGTGCACGCGCTGTTCAGCGCCGTGCAGCTGCGCGTGGCCGCCAGCGCCGGCGCCGCGCAGTTCGCGCTGCAGGTGCAGGACATGCAGTGGGACAACCAGGTCTGTCTATTGCTCCATTTTTTTTATAAAACGGCTTTCTTTTACATCATGAGCGCATACAAAGCAAAGGTACACTAGACTAACTTTCAGACAGTCGAATTGGCAATCAAATCAATCTGTGACACCTGAACGTCATTTTCGACTCGTAAATCCGCCTCGAATGTTGTGCATTGAGTATCCAAGCAAATCCCTTCTGGTTCTGCACCAACTTTTTGTATTTTATTTTTCGGTCATCCTATTCGAAATTATTTGTCAAATTTCAAACTGAAACGTAAATATACAGAAAGATCAGAAAAATGAGTTCTCGAAATGGGATTCGAACCCAGGACTGCCACCATACCGTGGCGTCGTGCTACCAACTGCACCATTCGAGCAAACATTGTTAGCAGCGAAAAACTTCTACATATTCACGTTTCAGTTTATTTCAAATTACTTAGCTAATACTGATTCTGATTCGCCTCAAGTTATTTTCTGAAAAAGTCGGATGCGTATTGACGGCCTTACTTAATTTATTCGTATACAACCACCTTAACAACGGTATTGCGCGTCTAGCTGCTGGGCACGCCGAGCCCCGTGCTGCTGTACTGCCTGCCGGGCGGCGGCGCGGGCGCGCTGCCGGCGCTGCACGCGGCGGCCGAGCTGCTGCCCGCGCCGGCGCGCCGCTACAACGCGCTCTTCTTCAAGCACTTTGTCGTGGCGCTGCGGCCGCTCGCCATCCGGCTGGAGGAGAGGTTAGTCTGGCGTTGCCGGTGCTGAATGACACACTGGGTAACACTCGTAGCATGAGCTTTGACTTTTCACTTGTAACATTCAAATCAGCCATTGATCAGCTAGGTGGGTCTTCATTTCACCTCAATTCCCGCTAGTAGGGTCGGCACCGAATACCCACGCCGTAACAGTAAAATTAGTATTTACTTCCTTATTTCTTCGGATTTTAATGAAGTTGAGGGCGCACTGACGTAACGTCGAAAACAGTAGAGGCGCAGCCGGAACGCGTCGATCTAAAGATGAAATAGAAAAACATTCCGTTTGTTTATAATCGCGCACAACCTTGCACAAGAGTTGCCATCTTCCCAAGCCACAGTGTCTTGGAGTACAGTCAGCAGCCGAAGTAGCTAAGCAACCGAAGCGGTCATAATGATCTGCACAAGCTCTTATATCTATAACAATAGAGCCGTGTTTAGCCAAAGCCAAATGTTTTGTGTAGCCAAAAAAAAAAAACTAACTGTGTATTTTTTATTTTTATGGTCATCCCGTTCGAAATTATTTTTCACAAATTTCAAACTGATGCGTAAATATACAGAAAAACCTGAAAAATTAATTCTCGAATTGGGGTTCTAACCCAAACCTTTACCATGTAGTGTGCACGCACACACCTCCATTCCATTTACCTATATTTAGAATGTATCCTTAGCATAAGACAGCATTAATAAATTACTCTTTAACCGAGCCTGACGTTTCCCTCAACACCGAACACCACAACCATACTGTGGTAAAGCGCTAATCCAATTACGCTATTCGAGCAAAAAATTGCTCGAGAATATTTTTTTCTAGTTTTTCTGTATATTTACGCATCACTTTGGAATTTGTGAAAAACATTGTGAAGCCATCGGATGCTCAGCTACTTTTGCTGCTGGCTGTACACTCGCTAATGTTGGCCAGGCTGATCCTGAAGCTGTGGTGGTGGGCGGCGCCGCCGGACGAGGCGGCGCGCGAGGAGCCCGACGAGGCCGACTACGAGACGCGCCGCATGCTGGACGAGGTCACCGCGCTGCACACGCGCCGCTACTACTTCGCGCTCATCAAGATCATACCCAGCCAGGTGCGACGCATCCTGATCGCAACCGGAGGGATTACTACAATACAAACTATTTATACTGGTCAACTTTTAACTTGAAACTACAGTGAGATTTAATCACAGTGAAATAAACGGTTTATTCACGTCTGTCGGTTGAGAATAGCTCGAGCTAAAGGACTAAGGGTTAGTCTGAAACATGACATGCTATTCTCGACTGACATACGTGAGTGATCCGTTTATTTTACTACACTGGTCAAGCGTGCACTATAGGTGAGTATAGGGTTGCCTTTGCCGTTTTATACATTTTGTAAATGTTGTTTTCATTTGTTTCTAACTTTAATTTATTGCTTATTTTTCTTTTAACGCATTCCGTTGTCGAAGTCGACAAAGGTTAGCCTTCACATTTTAAAGAAATGTTAGTCGCTTTAGATGAGACCGACGGGGGCAACCTTTAGCTAATCCTTGCAGTACATTTTCCTCCCACTTTTCGAGCGGGTCGTGGTACACACGTACAGTAAGCGTCTACGCTCATCTCAAAATATGTTACATTCCTAGAATCTTATACCCAAACCAAACTCTCACGCAAACGCCAAAAACACGCCCGTAATCATCAGCCCCTGTTCAAAATGCACAGAGTTAATGTCAAATTTCTGGCAGAAGAGAAATCGCGCGTTGACATCTATTATCTATGCTCTCTGTTAGTCGCGTTTTGATATGCTTCGTCAATTTATTATGTATAGGCTAGTTTAATATATATAGACTTTGCTTGGCTTGTATTCACATAGAACTGAAGAACAAAAGATACATTCACAGCAAGTGCGGAGACTTGTTCGTCTAAAAATAAAAAGTGGTTTGGCCCCCCTCGTCACCCAGATCCGGCTGTCGATGATGACGGCCAGCAAGCTGGAGGCGGAGCTGGGCGCGCTGAAGCGGCGGCTGGGGCTGACTATGATCAAGTTCGAGGACGCGGCCGTCGAGCTCGAGCCGTTTGCGCGCGCGCATCCCTTCGAGCCCGCGCCTTACCTCGCCAGGCAGATGCTTAAGCATTTTAAAGATGTACGTGTGATCTTTACAGTTTATAACCTAACCAACTTAGAAAAGTTGAATTTTAATAAAACTTGACTAAAAACCATCTCGATTAAACTAGCTTTCGATTGAAAAAAATCGCATTGAAATTGGTCCATCCGTTTTGGAGCTATGATGCCACAGACAAATACATGTCAAACTTATAACACCCCTCTTTTTCGTAGGGGGTTAAAATGACTTTTTGCACGGCAATTAATGGACATAATGGCATCGGTTAAGTAGCTAGCGAGTATCTATGAGCTTGTCAAATTGCTGATGCAACCTGTTAGACGCTACACCGTTTCGATTGTGTATAGAAAGCCATTGTGTATAGGTTTAATTTTCTTTTCTCAAACATTGTCGGAAATGTTGTCATTTTACTCAAAGTAACAGAGCACGAAGTGCCTTGTTGACGGCCGCATTACATTGCAGGCGCGATTACCTGTCCATAAATCGGATTGCTGGACTGTTTTTCATTTGTTTTTAACTTTTTAAAAAGTAAAATAGACCATGGAAACATCCAGTGACATATCTTATTCAGCCAAACCGGTGGCTGTATGCAGGCGTTCTATTCGAAATTTAACATTTTTATCAATGTCTTAAATAGCTTGGCAGTATTAAAAAGAAAAATATGCTTTTTTAATTAAAAAAAAAAAAGCTTATGACGAGGCGATATGGTCTTTGACCTTAGCCTGTCCAGATGGATAAATTAAAAAAAAAAAACTAAAAAAAATGGCGGGAATGAAATCATACGTAAACAAGTAACAATAACTTACAAAGTCTTGATTTATTTAAAGTTATGCAAGTTATATTAATTTAATAGTTTTTAGTGACAAAATCGTGATCATTTGTTGTATAGAAGTCCACCATGATGAAAATCAGAGGACAACTATTAACTAAAGCAAACTGCTTAGTACCGCTTAAATTTCAATGGAGATATTTAGTCGTTGTGAAACTAATATAAAACAGGGGTAAGGAAATTACCTAACGAATTTAGTTAGTTATTAAGCATTTAATTAAATAAAATATGTTAATAATGACTCAGATATTGTAATATTTTGCAATAAATAATATTTAAGACACTGCCACAAATAGTAACAAGGGCAGTTTTGGCTTGCTGTATTATGAGAGTTAATTAATAATAAAAAAATCCTTATTTCCTCTTAATGTTTGAGAAAAAATCTATATCTGCCACGGCTGTAATAGCAATTGCTGGACTCGTACTTATTAAAAACACTCACCTGCGGTTCGTGTTTTTAAACTAAGTTCTCGCTCCAGCAATTGCTCACTTCCCACGCCTGGGCATTAATCTACTATTCCACTTGTTCACAAAATAAAATGCTTCATCGTTGTCAGGAGTTGAAATGGCAAGCGGCGAAGATCCTGGGCTCGGTGGACTTCCTGGGCAACCCGCTGGGGTTCGTGGCGGACGTGTCGGAGGGCGTGTCCGGCCTCATCTACGAGGGCAACGTCGCCGCGCTGCTCAAGAACGTCACGCACGGCATCTCCAACTCCGCCGCCAAGGTCACCGGTCAGTGCCCGCCGAATAACACTTTTATACCCTACCCATTAAGGTCACGCGCGTCACGCAAGCGGTGTAACATCTCTTATGAGGATTCATACTTTGCAATGCACACGCACGCATCCGGTGTGGCTCGGCCTTTAGGTTTACCGAGGCACTTCCATACAGCAAGGGCTAGGCGGTACCATCTTCGGATTTTGATAGATGCTATCACTAAATTTGAAAGTTAAATTTATAATTCTAGTATGAAAAAAGTTGTGATATCATTTAATGATTTTGTTTGTGAGCAGAGTCGCTGGGCGATGGGCTGGAGCGCGTGGTGGGCGACGAGGCGCACGAGGAGACGCGCCGGCGCATCCGCAGCGGCGCCGCCGGCGCGCACCTCGCCGCTGGCCTGCGCGGTCTCACGCTTGGCATACTCGGTAAACGTTGATATTCATAAGCTTTTTAACTGGTGGTGCCACTACAGAAATTAAATTTACAACAAGGAACGATGTCGTGTCTTTTGCAATCTGTGGTGATCCGTGACTTTTAACTAATCGTACAAGTTACGTATACTCTAATAACATTTATATGTTTTATCTTTCTATAAATTCACTCAACTGTCAAATCATAACGAGTAGTTACACACATCGTACGTATTTGGTATGTGCAGGCGGTATGACATCTCTAGTGAAGCACAGCTACGAGGGCGCAGCTGCAGAGGGTTTACCTGGCTTGCTGGCGGGCGTGGGCAAGGGCCTGGTGGGCACGGTGACCAAGCCGGTGATCGGCGTACTGGACCTGGCGGCCGAGACGGCGGCGGCGCTGCGCGACTCCTCGCGCCGCGCCGACAAGTGGCTGCCGGCGCGGGCGCGCGAGCCGCGATGCGCCGCCGGCCCGGGAGGGCTGCTGCCGCGATACGATCCCGAACAGGTAGGAGATTGTGACAAAAACTTGGGGTTGACTGTAACGAGACGTGCTATTTAAAAATTTAGGGATCGACTGTAACGTGTGGTTGAGATTTTTGCGAATATTATATTTTTTCAAGTTCAGTGAGTATGCCGAGTTGCATAAAAAATCTTCAGTGCACACACAAGTAACGTAGGTGAATACATTGAACATTGATGCACAGCAATAAAAACGTTCGATTGACAAAACAACGCGAATATGAACTAAAAAAATTTTACTCGCTCGTAGAGTTTTAACCCTTGTAAGCGTATAGTGTAGTGGTGGTGGTGTAAGTTGGGTCTGTGTTTGTGACATGTGGTGATTTAGGTGGCAGTGCAGGAGGAAGTTTTGCATGAAAAAATACAGTTGTAGCATAGACATAGCTGTGATATCGGGTGAAGAAATCAATGATTTCGACGGGTTTTGCTTGGGCAGGCGGCGGGCGCGGCGCTGCTGTACCGGCTGAACGGCGCGGAGTTCGGCGAGGGCTTCCTGGCGTACCGGCTGGTGCGCGCCGCGCCGCACGACATCCGCGCGCTGCTGTCCGCCTCGCATCTGCGCATCTTCACGCTCAAGCACCAGCAGCCGCAGGTCGTCATGGAGACGCATCTCAGGTGACCCTCGCATTTTTACACGGCTGCCCAAAGATAAAGAGTGTATTGTTTTCAGGGTTCATGTAAGTATGTAGTTATGTGAGTTTCTTTATTCCACTAAAACTCGCGAACAACTCAACCGATTTTGATGATTAGGGTATCATTACCTTTGTTAAATATGATTTAGAAAGGCCTTCGGATGCAGGGAGTCCAGGAGTTTTAGCGAAGCCAATTAAGAGACGTGCACTCGGTACGATGGTGTAATTCGAGGAGAGTTTGATAACTACCCGCACATGTCAATATGAAATTAAGCCTACCCACTTACAATAATAGTTCGTATACACTACAACCTTATGCCGACTTCAATTGTTTTAAAAATATATCTTGACTAGCTTTTGGCCGGGACTTGGTCTGCGTAGAATTCGGTTATCGCTATATCGTGGGACGGGATCTATACGATTGTCAATTGTCCCATGATGTTTTTTTAATCTAGGTTATCTATAAGCTATCTCCATTCCTTTGAACCAAGTCCTTCCAGCCGTTTCAGCGTGAAGAAGTAACAAACATACATACACGTTTACTCACTCACAAACTTACGCACTTACAATATTAGTAGGATTATTCGTGTTTTTTACCTGTCTGTCAACTGTCCCATACAAAGATATTTGATGTTTGTGTGAGTGAGGTTTTATCTTTAAAGTCTATCGTAAGCTCTATCTTAATTTTGAACTGTAGTCTATGCAAATAGCCGGGTAAATATATGTTAAAGACCTCATCAAGACGCTTGTAAAAATTTATATTATAAAGAGTTTAGTTGTATGTATATATTTGCCGTCAGTTTTTGACACTATTGGTTCTAAACGGAATATATTTTCCAGCAACCTGGTGTCGTGCGCGGCGGTGACGTCGGGCGGCGCGCACTACGTGGAGCTGGGCGTGCGCGGGTCGCACGGCGCGGGCGCGGGCGAGGCGGTGCGGCGCCCGCGCGTGCAGTGCGACAGCGCCGAGCTGGCCGCCTGGCTGGCGCGCCACGCCGCCTACGCGCGCCGCCTGCACAAGGAGCACGCGCACACGCTGCCGCCCACCACGCAGCCCTGAACACCTCTAGTAAGATACGACGCAGGGACGTTGCTACCCCTTACCAACCATATCACAGACAGATTCCCACGCGTGTGAGCAAGGTACGCAAAAGGAAATTTAGAATTTTTGGTCACTACTTGTGAGGCGCCAAGGAATTTCAATATATTCAATTTATGACAAACTACACCACTTGAACGATACCGAGATATCTCGAGCTCTGGACCGCCATTGCGGAAACGGTTACGGGTAAAGTTGTAAAATGTAAGGTATGACGAGGCCGCCCGCACACGGTCACTGTCGTGACCGCCGCTGGCGTGATGTGCGGTGGTTCTAATCTATTGGTGTTCAGTAACTAGTAAACAGCTCTTAAAACACATCTTCAAAACGACCGGTCGCAAAGGTACATCTAATTGGTGTAGGTAATTAATGTGTGTCTAAGACTAAAGATCGCGGCCGTATTCTTTGATATTTTAGAGCTCCTATTTTGCCTCTGTAACAACTCTTAAAGTCAATTAATATACCTACTTAAGTTGTGTTCGAATAAGTTTGGAATGTATTTTTGTGGTAACGGTGGATATGGTGGACGGTATAAACTTTTTGTTGTAATCACTGATTGATACTCTTGAAACTGATTGAAATTCTGTCTTTAAAAAGACAATAATATGATTTGACAATAACATGACTTGACAAACTGTATTAAATTATGGAACATTACATTGCCAACATGATACAGTTCCTACAGCATCGGTCTATCTCTACTGCCGGCAAATTAGTAGGAAAATAAAACTTAAATCGAGCTTAAGAATGGATTTTCTTGTAACAATGAACAAAGAAAATAAATTGGAAGAAATATTTGAATTATATCATGATTCAATTAGTCTGAAACGACATTCCCCACGACTGAACGTACTCGTAAAAACACGACGCTCAATAACCGACGAAGTATTCCAATATCACGACACATAATCAAAATAATCACCGTACAGACGAGTATTTAACATAAAACTATGGTGAGACTAAAAATTTCAACTCACTCACTTCAGCAGGGGGTTGAGTAAGTCTAAATACACAAATAACAAATAACATTCTCCCATATTGTCAACCAGTAGAGGCAATTAATGTATGGGATTTTTTTTTACTTTATTGTTTCAAAGTAAAAACTTTACCGAGGGCTTCATTTAGACTTACCTATTCAACCCCTGGCTGAAATCTTGACGGCTCATTAAAACGAACTCTGTAGATGACTTCATAAGAATTGGCATGATTACGATTGGAGCGGATAAATGAAAAAAAACACACATGAAAATGGCAGACCCGTGAAACATCCTACAGACAGCAAACTGCAAATAAAATTCATCTCGATTTACTAAATCATAAGGCTGAAAGCTTTAAAATATTGGGGGACTAATGTAGTCCCTCATGGTGACGGGTCTCCACGGGTCATTAGTTTCGTTCAATCCATTCTGCCAGCTCTAGTGAAGTAATCAAGAAGTATTAGGAAACTGCCATTACATCACAGCGCTGTACAACGACTCATCACAAGACCCACATTAGCTTTAGGGACTTAGGTTAAGGATTCGGATATTATTTATATACGTGTTTATACTTGCAAGTCTCGAAACGGGTCGGGGCCCGTCTCATGAAACTATCATGTAATAGTACATTGCGTATTAAGGGCGGTAGGTAAGGAATTACGAACGAGGCTCCAGCGGAAGCCCGAAGTCGAAAACAAGGCTTTCTGAGCCGACGTCCGCAATTCCCATACCGCCCGTGAAAAATACAATGTTTTCATCACACTTACGAGGAAACGTGGCGCGCCCGTGCACGTTATTGTCATTACAGCACATGGACGTTATGATATGAAAATAGAGAAGGTCTGGCCCTATTTCATTAACGTTACAAATGTCAGTTTACAATGACAATTCGGTATAAATTGCTGACTTGAAGAGTTTTTGTTGTAGTGCGCTTCATATTCTAAATGTAGATCGAATTGTTATTGTAACCTGACATTTGTGAAGTTGGTGAAATGGGGCCTGAAGGTTTTATTTAGGGTATAACAGCCAAGTTAGCTTGCATGTTACCTTGTGTTGCACCCTTGTTACGTGAAAGTGTAACGAAAAATTATCATACCAATGAATTTAGCTGCTGTTCAAACTAGAGTTATTACACGTGAATTTCGTGAAATGGATCCTTAGACCAAATTTGTGAGCACAGACTAACATTTTGATAAAAGCATAATATTCAGGTGACTCAACACTGTGGAATATGGCAGCTCAATTGAACTAGCAGATTTCTGCAGTAGTGGCACTTGACTCCCATTGAGTCTCCTATATAATGGATTACTTGTTAGAGCGGGCCTGCCTACGATGTGAGTCTACCATTCTTGCTAGTAGTTCCAAGCTTCAGTGGCCGCCATAAGCCACTGCGCCGAGGAACTAACACTTTATAAAGAAAACATATTCAATATACAGTAATAGTCTACATTCACAGGCCGTTACTATAGCATTATATATCTCTATGTGTATTAATTATATATTTAATGACTGACGATCTGCGTGTGGTACACTAGTCGCGTTATTTCACTGTAAATATGGTTGTCCTGTGATTGTGATAGTTTTAATGGTCACGTGTGTACTTTGGCATATTTATTGGATGATTCGAATCGAATTGAGACGAAACTCGATCCGCCTTAGAGTTGTGCGAGCGAACTTCGAGACTTAAGTTTGCCGAGAGTATTTTGGATAATGAATGATTGTATTTTGTGTACGCGGGCAAGAATAAGTGCTGTTTTGCGCCAAAAAAGCTGTAGAAAAATAGAAGTACTTTTAACCCTTTTCTTGGCAAAACTGAAAAAATAAAACCGAATTTCGGTGTCTCTCGATATCTACTAAAAATGTGTAGTTAAATAAAAATACAAAAAGACTGCCATGTATGTTCATGATTGTTTAAAATAAAAACGTTTTATGTACACCTCTGTTGGTAATAAAATTGACATACAGTTATTTCGGTTTATGACATAATTTTGAAGAGCAGAAAAAATCACATACAATGTTTGTGCTATGTAGGTTTGTAGGTATTATCTATGTATCACATGTGTTATATTGCCAAGAAAAGGGTTTACGCGTTAGACTTCAAGTTTCCTAGTGTATTTCCACATGCCGACGTGTTGCGGCGATGCAGACGCGTAACAGTCCACCTAATTCGTAAAATCTGGTGTCGTGATGTGTTCGTAAAACCGGGCATAAATATATCGCTCGTTTGTGACAGTGACAGCTAATAACATAACAATGCACATTCCAATCGTATCTTTTCGCTAAGAGTCGTGTCATTTGGTATGTGGAGAATAGCGGGATAATTATTGTCACATGTTTCTATCGCTTTTTGGCGTAGAACGGCAGAATAACGAAACGAACAAAGCAAAATATCTTAGGCTGTGATATATGATTGACGATTACTTAATGTGTTACTTATCTTTTTATCACCCGCTGGAAAAAATCGTGACGGTACCACCTCACTGACAAGCGCACTTTATTTACGCTTAAAATCTTTACTTTCTTATGTTGTAACTGCACGTCGGTAATTTGGTAATGTGGTAGGATTTAAGTAGTACTTGACGGTTACTAACAGATTGGTGATACGACAAGTTTTCTAAGTAACTCTTCATGATAGAACACTTATAGAAAATATTCTTAAAATATCAATGGTCTTAACAAAAGCCAAAAAAAAAGTCTATTCGTACTTTTAATTGCTACCTAAATACTACAAGATTACCGAAGCGTAGTTATAACACCCTCAATGCTTACATAACGAAAATTAATTTGAATTACATATGGAAAACGTCCTAATTTTGGCACCTCTGTTTCAATAATTGACACACTGCTGGCCACTTTTATTGCTATGCAGTAAGACTGCATGTGCCAATTATTGGGTCAGTGCCGGGCACTGGGGCATTGCCTTACCTACTTGTAGTAACATTGAGTTTACAAAAAAAAACCTGGGTGCTAGGTGCGTAGTACTTGGCAGCTTAGGATGAACTCAAATGAAGTGTAAAACCGGCTAATTAATTCTGTTTCCAGCGTGTTTTTATTAAAGTATATTGTTTTAATTATTTAAATGCATGTAAGAGCGGCATCCTAGCCGGTTACAAGGAGCCGCTTGTTCAAATATAACGTATACTGAACGCTGTGACTGGTCAAATTTATATTTAATCGTGTGTTGGTTAACTCGCACGCAAACGCCTAAGTATGATTCGTGTTACATTTTATTCTGTTAGTTATTTCAGTAGAAAGTGCGGGTAATTCTAGCTATGTCAAAATGCATTAAAAACCTACCTCAAGCTTAGATTCCGTGTGACTGCCCCTAAAAGAGAAGTTTTGAATGAAATAATGAATCCCTTAATTTTTATTTATGTAAGTAGCGACTAAATGTTGTGAGCAATTACTTCGTTGATCTTATATTTTATTGTATGTCAGCAGCCCTCATTGTTACGTAATTTTATTAGATTTAGTTGCGAAGAAAAATATTTTATTTTTTAAGTAAACTGTTAATGTTAATGTCATACCAAAGTATGGTTTTAAACCTTTTTAAGCGCTAAATGTATCCGTTATTTATTGACGCAGTCCGGTGTGCACGCAGCTATTTATTGAGTTGAACGGTTGTAGTAAGTTAAGTTGATATCAGCAATAAACAATACTAATACCCTTGAACATGAGTTTTAATAAAATTCCCATACACGCGACCTCCTTATCACGGGTGATTTAACATAAACAAACTCAACATGATATCAGCAATGAACTTGTGAAGTGCCTATAATGAAAAGTAACAAATGAACGTGTTTGTTTGGGAATAATCTAGTTAGCTGTAAATAAATAATTAATTTTTGAAGTTGATCTATGTATTGCAAGCAACAAAGAAAAAACAATTAAAGATCATGTGCAAACAGTGACTTTGAAATTTAATGCTTATAGTAAACTTACATTCTCTGATTTCCGGTTCATAATAGACCTTAACAATACCCGTGAACCTGTCGGTCCAAATTATGTGATAAAACGCAAGTACGACCGCACGCAAATGAAAGCTAACCGATATCAGAGTACAGATAATGGCGCTCTCTCTGAGAGCCACGCGCGCCGGCGCACAGGTCACGCAGCCGGCGCCGCGCGCGCACCAACGATACAACAGAGCAAAACGGGGAACAAGAGGACCGAAAAACCAACAGTTCCTCCTAAACCCAACACAGTAACGTACGTATTGCCCACATCTACACTAATATTATAAAGAGGAAAGATTTGTACCTATTTTTGTATGTTTGTATGTTTGTAATGAATAGGCTCAAAAAGTACAGGGCCGATTTAAAAAAATCTTTCACCAATAGAATGCTACATTCTTCCAATTTGACATAGGCTACATTTCATTTTGAAAAAAATTAGGGATTCTTGATAAAATTTGAACAATGTAACCGAAGGTGTAGAAAAATGAGTCTTAAAATGTCTTTCGTCGAATGCGCTGCCGAAATTATTAGCGATAGAACAAAATAATGTACAACAATATTGAAGAACATTATAATGTCTACAAAAAACTCCGCGGTAGCATATGTCCAACTATTGTAGTTATGTCACTACAACAACTTTTTTCATTTTATAATTGTCTACCCCGTGCGAAGCCGGGACGGGCTGCTAGTAATTTATATGGATAGTAAGTCACAGGTAGGTTAGGTACCTGTGACTTAATAAAAGAACCTTGGCCATCATTTAAATTAAAATACAACGTGAGCTGCGCCACACTTGCTCTCTACCAATTATTGCAGCATGAATTAATATTTACTAATCATTCGATTGTTTAACTTCGATCCTAACGCCCACCGGTGTATTATAATTATAAAGTAATTAGTAAAGATGTTAATAAGTTGGCTCTGGGTTTGTTCGAGTGTCGCTCTAGTGAATGGGGTGGCCTTGAGCCGATCGGACGCAAGGTGAGTCAATACGAAAGTGCTACCTGTCTTAAATTTAAAGTACGCTGATTAAACAAGTACCAAATTCCCTTATTGTTACAATATATATCTTTGGTTTCCAGCATGGCGACTGTTGACTACACGAAAGTTCCGATCAAGGAGAAGTTTCTCTTCACACCGCCTTTAGAAGAAATTGTCGATGGTAGGTCAAGGCTTAAACTACAAAACTTTAAGGTCATTTAATCCGAACGTTCGCTAATGTTAAGTCAACAGCTACATGCAAAACAAATATGTCAAACTGTTATCATGACACTGACTGCCTTCTGGCCCCTATTTCACTAACGTTACAAATGCCAGTTTACAATGATAATTCGATCTACATTTCATTGTTAATATGAAGCGCGCTAAAACAAAAACTCTTCAAGTCAGCAAGTGACACCGAATTGTGATTGTTTGCAGACTGGCGTTTGTAAAGTTAGTGAAATTAGCCTAGGAGTCGACATAATAATTTTGTAAAACCTAGTATTAGTATTCAATTTACAATTAATAACATGCTCCATTTCCAGTGTTGTCCCGCGCGCTCAAGTCTAACTTCGAATCGGTGGCGGTGTCGGCGGAGGTCAGCCCCGACCTCACGCAAGAGCCCTTCTTGCTCACCTCGCCAGGTAAGCAGCCCAGGTCTATTTTTTATTACTCGGTTGTTGTACTTATCACTCTTAAATAAAGGTAAAAGTAAGGCACCAAAACGATTTTATTTCGAATTGTTACATAATTAATGATTGGGCCCGCCGCGTGGGAATGGGAACTTAGCCCAAGCCATCTCCTTCTGAGAGGAGGCCTGTGCCTAGCAGTGGGACGTTAATAGGCTGATGATGATGATGGCGTAAGTATAGGTTGATAGGTTTAAAGCAGTCGAATTTACGGCTGCCGTATTGGCTTGCACAGCCATCAAAAACGATGCATTGACTCTTGAAACTGTTTATAATACTGTCTGCAATAAATGGATAGGCAGTTTGTTTAAAACATGTGAATAAAACGAATATGAAGAGTTATCGTATCTACTTTTGTTTACATGATAATTAGTATGCTGACACTGTTTTGATAACTCGCAGTGTGGAGTAGGTAATAATCTAGCCTTACATAATGGGTGTAAATATAATAATAACTGCCAAGGACAAATTGACGCTACTTATTATCAAAAATACGTAACTAATTTTTATTCGGTTTTCCGAATGCATTGAATATTATACATAGAAGCCATCTATTACCAATTACTAAGTACGTTTACCAGCATAGTAGATATGTCAACAAGGCAAAATAAATGCAGGGGGCGGTCGACTCATTACGAACTTCACAGCAGTTTCTCCGTTTGGTGGTTATCCTTAGAATATATTTTTGGATTAGGTACGTTACTTGAAGGATATGTGCTACAGTCACAATGTAAAGTAGCAAGCAAGTCATATGATGGGATATCAGTCAATGTTGAGGGTCGCGACCCCACCAAGCCCCATCAACAGCTATTCTTCACTCGCTCCAGTTTCCTGCGCGATGGACTGGCTCTGTCAAAAGTCATCTTTAGGTTTCGGAGGTTTGGTCAGACCATCGCTTCTAATCTTGGTGGATTATATCGGGTCTTCTTTTATACGACAAGGAAGGAAACGAGCAAGTGGGTCACCTGATAGTAAGTGATCACCACTGCCCATAGACACCATTAACATTAACAGATGCGTTGCCAGCCTAGAAAAAAAACCGACCGGCGTAAAAATCGACATGCTTATATAGACACATGTATTATACATATAGCGTATGGCCGGGCCCTTCGGTGCTCCGTTGTTGTTGCTAGTTCTGTGGCACTAATTAGTGCCAATGACATGAGCGGCGTGCACGTCGCGCACGAGTGCCACCGGCCGCAAAGGGCATGTCCTGATTTTTATATCAATGCCTAATGAAAATGAGTTTTTGATACAGTAGTGGCTCAAAAAGTGGTACTTTTTGTGGTTATGTATCGTGCGGAAAGTTGGATTTTTCGCACTAGTGCTCTTTACCCTTCCAAGGCGCCGGCTGGTGCGCGCGCGCCTTGCTCGCCGCCGTCGGTTTGATCGTACTAGTCTGTTCTGGCCAGGTCTCTGCGGCGACGTGAAGCTGGTGGAGCTGGGCGGGCCGCCGTTCCTGGTGCCGACGGTGCGGCGCGACAAGGTGTACGACCTGGCGGCGCTGCTGCGGCACCTGCGCCGCGACCCCGCGCTGCTGGCCGGCGCCGGCGCGGGGCCCTGGCCCTACGTCGGGGTCAACTGCGAGGTCAGAACAACTATCCGATTTACCATTTGTTTTTAAGTCCCATGGCTCTTTTATGTCGGCTAATTAGGGTTGCATGAATGCAACCGGATCGCTGGAGCAGAATTGTTACCGACTGGGTCCCATGAGACGGACACAGCAGAGGCAGACCAAGGAAATGGCGGGACGATTTGGAGCGTTTTTGGCCTGACTGGCGAGATTTGGCCGAAACCAGAGACATGTGGAGGGAGACGTAGGCCTTTACCCAGCTGTGGGACACTATAGGCTATTCAAAAAAAAACCTGCCAAGTGCGAGTCGGACTCGCGCACAAGGGTTCCGTGGAAAGATTTTAACGCTTTTCCCCACTGTTTTAAGAAGTCCAGTGTTAGCAGAGCCCTGCTCCTAAGCAAAATGTACGCAGTGTGGGGTCAACTTATATTGGTCTGTTAAATGTTGATTTAAAATTAAAAATTTTGTGTCTGTCTGTAGAGACAGACATAAAAAAATTAGATTTTTTCGGAGTAGTTGTGCTATAAGAGCTACCTTCATACCAAATTTCAAGTTTCTAGGACAACTGGAAGTACCCTTTAGGTTTTCAAAGTTCGGCAATTTGTATGGAAACGATTTTTTAAAGACTGTAACTTTTGATTGCGTTGACTTAGAAACTTGATTTTTCACAGCTTCGAGGGCCCGCAGGTTTGAGTATTTGATATTAATTTCAGCATCCTACCTCCACGCGTTCCAGAGAAAAAGGGTCTTGACAGACAGACAGACAGACAGACAGACAGACAGACAGACAGACGGACAACAAAGTGATCCTATAAGGGTTCAGTTTTTCCTTTTGAGGTACGGAACCCTAAAAATGGATAAATTCGATTTTTTTTTGCACTTGACCTAATTACTTGACTAACGATGTCGCAGGGCATAGTGAACCTGTCAGTGCGCAACGCCGTGGTGGAGCAGGGCACGCGCGTGGTGTCGGTGCACCCGGCGGGCGCGGCCAAGGGCGCCAGCGGGTACCTGCAGCGCCGGCTGCCCGGCGACGAGACGCGCTCGGCGCTGCTCGGCAACTACCTGCTCAGCCAGGGCCAGCCCGGCAAGGTGAGCGGCACCCAGTGGTGTCGCCATTATGATATTAACACTTTCAGTGTCCTTCGCTTTCACCACCACATGAGTCGGTACGTCCATGCATTACTGGCAAGGATCATGGAAAGTAAACGGATTGACAAAGCCCATACTTTGAATCGTTCTTATTTACATTCAGCGCCATCTACCTTGCTTGAGTGCTTGACACTCCGTATACTATCCTCCTGCACTAATGCACAGAGCAAGGATGCTAAAACCAAGAGGACTGCCAATATACTATACAATTATTGCGTTTCACGTTTCACTATAGAGAGGTCTCTGTACCATTAATTTTGTATGACACTTAGACCTCTGGCTAACACAATAGCGCCATCTATGAACTGAAAGAAAAAACGAATTTAGATGGCGCTATTGTGTTACTCAGAGGTCTAAATGTCATACCAAAGGCTTATTATTTCAAAGTCCTCTTGGTTTTATGGTCCTTGGTACAGAGCCATCTATTTCTGACGTCACGCGTAGACGTAACTAGTGTCGAGTGAGGTATCATTCTCAACCAATGATAGACAAGCTACTAGCCTATGATTGGTGGAAATTGACAAATAGGTCTTACTCGACACTCTAGCGGATTTTTTACTCGCGATAGCTCTCATTGCAAGTAGCACTGTAGTCAAGTTTATAACCTCTGCAGGTACCTACTTTTTTATGTATTTTGCAGGTGATCAAAGTAGTTGTGAAGAAACGCATCGGAGAGAAGAACTTCATCACCGCCATCAGGGAAGCGCTGAAGCAGCACTACGGTGAAAAAGTCGTCGGTAAGATCCTAGTTCAGGCCTAATGATGTTTACTTGTTTGCATTATTAATAACCAAGTTAGAAAAGTTGAAAAACCCCCGACATTATCATTTCAAAGTTCAATATTTCAAAAACGGGTGAACCGATTTCAGTTAAACTTAGCTAAGAACCATCTCGATTAAACTAGCTTTCGATCAAAAACAAAACACATCGAAATCGGTCCGTCCGTTTGGGAGCTATGATGCTACAGACAGATACACAGATACACATGTCAAACTTATAACACCCCTCTTTTTCGATGGGGCTTAAAATCACGCGTCCACAAATTGGTTAATCCGTTTAGGAGCTACGGTGCCACAGACAAACACAGATACACACTTCAAACTGATTACACTCGTGTCTTTTGCGTCGGGGTTTTAAATGTAAAGTGTGCGCAGGGCTGGGCGGCGCGTTCGTGCTGCGCGCGGGCAAGGTGAAGCATCACGTGATGCCGGACTTCGCGCAGGCGCCGCTCTGCTCGGACGCCGACGTCGACAACTGGCTGCACTACTTCGAGATGCGCGCGCCCATCTCGCACGTCGGCACGCTCGTCACAGGCGACCTGGTAAAGCTGTTATCTGTGTCGAATAAGGGCTATATCACGAGTCAAAAATAACTGTCAACTTCCACCAATCATAGGCCAGCAGCTTGTCTCTCATTGGTGGAGTGACAGATAGTCCTCTTACTCGACGCTAAAGATCCTAGCGGATTTTTGACTTGAGATAGTGCTCATTAAAAACAATTTTCGATCTGCCCCATGAAAAGGACTTTTTGGCGCGTCTTCCCTGACCGCTAAATGAGTATTGGGATTTCATAGATTGAAAAAGAAAAGGTTCCAACTGCAATGGAGCCTTCGTGCTCCATTTTTAACAGACTTCAAAAATAGGACGAGGTTCGCAATTCGTTAGAACGTTTTTTTTAGATGATGTAATTTAGGTTAAAATTTTGTGAACTGAGCTTTGACTGAGTCCAGCGCCGCCCTAACCTTCAATCAGGCTTTCTCACGGCGGGCCTCCCAATAAAAAAGCGCTATCAGAATTCGTTTTTCGGGTTTGGCGTTTCGGTGCCCTTTCCATTTGCCACCTGACGGTTACAGCAGTGGTCCCTGACCCTTTTTCCACCTTTGCCCCTGGAAACTTCAAGAATTATGCCAACAATCCCTAAAGCAAGAACAGAGAGACTCTTCAATTGTCCCGTCTCCATGTTTGATGGTATTTTGTTCACCGCCGTTCAAGAAACACAGTTATACCCTTTTGAGGGTTATAGGAGATAAAACTGTAAAGTTTTTCCGCTAAAGGCGCCACCAGCACTTTATTTAAATGTCATTGTCATGTTTTCCAATGGCCATAGATTCCATTACAATTTTAATATAGCTTAGATAAATTAAATTGCTTCTAATAGGTAACGAGAAATTGATTATATCTAATTCTCCTATCGCTATTTCAAAACACGACAATGACATTAAGTACTTGTGCTGGTGGCGTTTCTAGCGGAAAAACTTTGCAGTTTTGTCTCCTATTAGAGTGATCGCTTAGGCTCTATCCCAGGACGGCCATGAATGTCACTGACCAACCTTTTTGTAATACTTTTCTTTCGCCACTGTACGCCGTTGTACCCAATTTGCCAGGGTCTGGACCTGCGCGTGCAGCATTTCCACGGCTGGGGCGAGCACGGCGACGGCGGTCACTACCACTACGACACGACGCCGGACGTCGTCGAGTACGAGGGGTACTTCGCGGTCGCCGGCGCCGTCACCCGCGTCGACGCGCCCGAGGTCACGCACGCTCTCGGACGGGACTAGCCTGGGCTCGAACACCCCACCACCCCACACACCGGCACACGTTAACCGCGCTCCTTATCCAGCAAATGAAGAATTCAAGTTAAAACGCGTATGCCCCGTTTGTTACCCCCAAGTACCCGCCGGCCGCTGCTCGCTGTAAAGTACCTACACTATCGTTTTTCAGAAGGCACGAGCAGCTGACAGGACGTGACTAGGATAGACTGACGACTCCGACTGTGACGAGACTTTAATTACATAAAATAAACAAAAAACAACAGACATGGCTGTGTGGACTTGCAATAATTCTCAATTTTTCTCAAAAGTATGTTTAAATATAGCATTTGAATGACGAGAGGCATTCGTCCTTGTTTTGTTGTTACGTTTTTATTGTTCAAATAAAGAATTATAAAATCATGACTTCGTTATTTTAGAATAATCATGTATGGCTTTGTGGATACATTACAAAGCCACTGAGATAACCCCAAAATAAAACAAGTACAAAGGTCTTACCATTTATTTATCGAAGCGAGTCGACAGTCGTACGCGTGTAGATTGAGGGCTAGACCACAGTAGGTACGTAATACCCGTGACGTTCTCGGTAAAGTATACAAAATGTAAGTCCTAAATCCACACGCGCACTATAATTTTAATATGGAAATACAACAATTCATTATGAAATTACGACAATTTGACATCCGTATTTACAAGTGAGTGACGCTACGGGTTGGCGCTGATACAAAACTGTGAATACTGTTCCCGCAACGAACGTGATCCGATAAAAATATTTAATCCTTACTATACTCAGCGGCACAACTAATCGCACACCCTATTTTAACTATTAATTGTAAATAGGTTAAACAAGTTTTCTCAATAACCAGGAAAAATAAGATGGGCGATTTATTTTGCCCCCAAGTGTAAAGACCGACCAAAAAGTAAAGAAATTAAATGAAGGCGCCACTTTCTTCGTAACTGTCACATTTTTGACGCAAATTGCTTAAATATGGCAACAAATTTTATGAGAAGTTTGAGTTTCTGTTTTCTCCGTTTTCTTGACTCTTTGGTCAGTCTATACTATGTACAAAAATACCAATGACTATTATATACAGGTTAAGATAGTAAATATACAGCAAAAATCCAAATTTACATAAAATATGTAAGAAGTAAAACTGCTGGAAAATGTACTTATATAAAATTTTCATTAAAACGAATTTAACAACATATTGAAGAGATCAATAGTAAATTAGGTGTTATACAAATACCTGGGGCTGGGGATAGCGTTACAAAAAATGAAGTGCGGCGAAGCCTGAGATATTACAAGCTAATTAACGTTTGTACCCACGGCGCCTTGGGTCAGAGACCCGAGTACGAATATTCGAAACCTGCGTAACGTAATCGAGTAGTAAACGTTATCGAGAAATTTGTATCACATTTGGAACAGCGCCCGCCCGTGAGAGTATTTGGAACTAAAATTTATGTTGAGGTTTAATATGAGGTTTGTCGATTTCGATACGATAACGTAACGTTACGCAGGATTAGTAAACTTCGTGCTCGGTCAACTGACAGGCCCCGACGCCCGGTCAGAGACACAAAAACATACAACACAGCCTTTATTGCTAGCGCTCTAACAAATATCTACAGTAAATACGATGATATGAGTCTTGTATCATTGCATATTGTTTGATTTACGTCAGCAGAATTGGAAAACATGTGGCAGTAAGTCTTAAGATATAACGATACTATAAAGACACCTTGAGCCCATGGCGTCGTATGAATGTTTCGAAAACAAATTAAAGTTCGAATGATAGGTAAATTCGTAAATTAGTCTAGTGGAGTTACATAGGACTCGAGACTACAGATACACGTTAAAATTCACTCTCGTACACGAATTAAGCTACAATTAGCTGGAGGAAGACCGATCCAATTCGCACTTAGATTTCTGGTAGACATTTTGTGTATCGTATAAGCAAGTCAACGACCATTACGAATGATCATTATCAAATCAAACAAGGTGTGGAACACAGAACTATATCGGGATAGAAGGAATGAGTGTATAAGATGAGATAAGATAATTTATTCAAAAAATTACCTCTTGTATGTACAGTCGAGTTCTCCAATATCTATACAGTCAACAGTTCAAAAATATTTATACACGGACCTTATTGCCAGTTACATAAGGTCTGTGTTTGGATATTTATGAACCGTTGGCTGTACAGATACTGGTGATTTTTACTGTACCTCGCGTGCCGAAAAGGTGACACCCCCATTGCGCGTTCCAGCTCTCTATCGCTCCTCGCGAGCGGCTTCAGGTTTTAAAAACAATAGTTGGAGCTGTTAATCGAGGTGTTTCCTCATTAAATTACACTTGTAACGTCAAAATATCTACGCAAAATGTTACACGCTTTGTTCCCATACAAATCAACGATTATTCCCTTCCATCCCGATATAGTACTGTGGTGTGAAAATTCTGAGACTTGCACTTCACTTGGGAGTATTTGACAAATATACGTGTCGTCTCTCTTTCGTTTTTCACCTGACAGGACAGAGATGGAATGACATTTGGAAATTATACGGCCAAGTGAAATGCCAGCTGCAAGGGAAAACAAATACTAAACCTAATCTACATTGTCATTTGCAAAATAAATCCACTGGCTAACATTTATGAAATAATTTCTACTTTTAAAGCGTTTTAAGATAACATTATACACACAAATACACTCAACATCACAAATTATGTGTGGACTTTTCCATCCCGTTATAGTGTTATGTACGACCTTGACTGTACAAAATATACATAATTTTATACAAAACATCGTAGCGATTTTATATTTACAAAAGCTGACAAAACCTTTACATTCAATTCCAATGATCGTCATGTGGTTACCATCCGCCACAATGATCACTTCCCTGTCCTAGTGTCCATCAGTATCAGCAGTTTTATATCGATAAATATACATAGGTATTAAAAGATTAATTTACTCTTAAGCGCGCGGTTGTCGCGACAAACGCTACGTTAAACGCGATACGTTTGATGCACATCTATTTTCCACCAGATAATCTTATTACTAATCACCAAACAAGGCAAAAGTTGATCGCATGCGTCTAACGCTGCAATTTCCGCACAAAACAACCGCGCGCTTTACTCAGTACTCAATAAAGGTAAACAACGATTAATACTATCAGTACATCCGATGATTGCAACAATTGGTTATAATTTAGACAATAACGACTATATCGTGTAATACAAATTACAACACGACTATAGCAATAACTACGAGTAGGTACTTATAGAATTCTATCAGCTAGCTCATATAACAGAGAATAGCATTGAAGAATTTTTTCCACAGAGAGCTGGTGAGGTGAAAAATATTAATTCATATAGGTACTACTATTACATATTTTTTGAAGTTTGATTCTAAGATCCAGGGGTCCAGAGGTTACGCACAAGATTACAGCTATTCCGAGACCAGTCAGTATTATTATATCATGCACGATAATTATGTGCAAATATTGCTTTAATATTGGTTTCGCGGTTCGAACGATTCACTCACTACGACGGTTTTTAGACCTAATGACCATGATTCATTTTAGTTAAACCTATAAACTTCGGTATGCTATAAACAACATCTAGCGACGGCATGTATAATGTATATGAATGAGTATAATATATATAGTATTATTTATATTCGCGTATTTATCTTTCACAAAGATAGATCAAACCTTAAAGGATTGATTAGATTAAAGGCTCGAGAATAACATGGAAAGGTACATTATCTATTATTTTATTACTTTAATATTTCTTTTGCAATTTTTCACGTTTTCTTTGTAGAAGTGTGGCTATCGCATTTCTTATTTTTTATTTAGTTTTCAAACATTAACAGCTCCCCTCCCTTCACCAATCAAAGAATGAGTAAGTATAATAGTGACTGAAAAAAAAATGCACCTAGAAACCACTGTCCGGTAAAGATGTTAAGTAGATAGCAGTGTTCTACAAACATAGCTACCTTTTTAGTTCAACTGCCACACTTATACATATGGCATAAAGTAGACGACATCTCAAAGAAATCGTGGCCTAGCAAAAGTTTCAATCCCGCTTACAATGTTCTTAAATAACTTCGAATCGTGACCGATTTCCTTGTAAGCTTTGAATGCAAGACCGAAATCACTGCCTTTACTATTCGTGATTCAAAAATTTTATGCGCATTCTAGTTCTAGCCTATATATTGTTGACCTTACCCGTGTTAATTCTATTTACTATCTTCGCATAAGACTAGTATAAAATCGAACCTCAACACCACAGGAACACTTCGATGCCAAAACGTTTTCATTAATTACAAAAAAACTACGAAACGTTTTGCCATTTAACTGTCCTCCGCGTACCTACCTCATGTACTCTCAGTCTACAACTCAGGTTCTCTAACGGCAAATAAAACGTGCCAGTAAAGTAAAGTGTTCTGGTTTTGCTGTTTTAATAATTACTTTTTACACTTGTTTCTAAAATGCGGTATTTTTTTTTTCTCTCTTAATCTTTTAATGACAGAGTGAGGTTTCTTTGTGTGGTTTGTCTGTGGTTGCGTATTGTAAGAGCTAATGTAACTTGTTTTTAGAAAAAATGACTTTGTGCCAAGTTTCTTGCGGCGCATTCTTCTTGGCAATCATGGTCTTTCCGAAAGCGCTGGTAGACTCAAAAAAATGACGTGTAAAAGAGCATTCAACTGCCTATTTGCTGAATAAAATTTTGAATTTTGAATTTGAATTTTGAATTTTGAATTTTGAATTTTGGCAAGATAGCGTCAAGCCTCGAGGAGGTGCGACGCGGTCGTCGCCCAAAATCGTGGAAACCTCAGCGCGCGCAATTTTTCGTCGTGTGATAAAATCACGGAAATAAAATGTACAGGTGTTTTTCTCGCAAAAGCGCGCAATTACACGGCGTATCTTTACGTGTGCGACTTCAGTTGGATCCTTGGCCGGCGCTCGCGGCTCAGGAGCGGAAGAACCGCACGGCGCGCACGACGTACTGGCGGCAGATGGGGCACTCGGCCAGCTGCTTGGCGCAGCGCGTGCAGGCCGCGATGTGCCCGCACTCCAGCAGCACGCACTCCAGCGGCGCCGCCATGCAGATCTTGCAGCACTCCTCCAGCGGCAGCGCCTCCAGCTCTGCAACCACAAGGGGCCTGTCAGAACCGAGGATCAGGCTGACAGTCACACATTTTGTAGGCAATCGAAGCAAAAAGTTTTCGTTAAAAAATACTTTTTAATACAAACTTTTGTTCGCTTTTAGTACCTACCTACTTCCTAACATATTCTATAGGTTGTAATACTAGCACAATACGGACTTGGTCTGAAATAAAGAATTATTATTATAATTAATGCTTGCACTGTCATCTGATATACGAATACGTATCCATACAAAATTTCAAGTCAATCCTGGATGTGGGTCAAATTTTACTTGCAAGACGTGATTCCATTCGCCATCAAGTTCTCACACTATCTTGTACCGTTTGCCAGAGAAAGCCGGCTCGCGTTTCATCGCCAATTACCCACTCGACATAGGGGTTTAGGGGGTCCGCCCCCCCCAATCCCCCCAATCTGCTGTCAGTTACTGATTATCTTAATTACCTACGACGTGCGGGGAACGTCCCTCCCACTCTCATAATTGGACACTGTTGTTGCACCGCTACCTACGTCACTACGTGGTATTATGTTTGGAATTAAAGAGTCTTTTAATCGAAACACGTATTTTTATTTTTACCAAAGTTGAAACACAATTCGTCTAAGTAAGGGAACCTGACGCGGCGGCGCGTGGCGGGCAACTGCCCTATATATCGTTTAGTGCTGAGCACGCAAAGCCATACCTGTCGCCACATCATTCCCCCTTTTACAAAAAAAAAAATTATTACACTAACACTGGAATGCAAAACATTTTTCGGACACTCTGTCACTATCACCTACTCTGTGCGTGTTACACGATAAAGTTGCACAAGACTTAGTCAGCAAGTTGCGACGTTCAAGGTGGGTATCGCTCGCCTGCGATAACAACGGTGTCATGTTCGGTTATGCCCGCTGCATTCTTAGAAACTAATACACGAAAAAAAAACTTAATGTTGTACGCTTAACACGATTCACTTATTTTTACACTTGTTGTACATAGTTCGTTCCGGGGGCTGGGTTTGCCACTTGCCCCACTGCGGTCCCAACGGGCGTGACACCCACGGACTTCCATATGTATTTTCTAAGCCTCTCCTTGAACGTTTTAAAAATGCACCAGAGTACGATTAATGATAATATAACCAACACTGCGACCAGCGACGTTCCATAATAAGAGACTTTTGATTCGATCTCTCCTTGTCTTGCGACAAACTGTGCAGTAACTTCACTTTCTTTCTCGTTCTTACTGTGATTAAAACCCATTATTTCTTCCAACTTCGCCTCCCAAGAAATGAAAATTTATTCGTAAATCTATGCGTTTTATTATGGAATTTCGCTGATTCGCGATACCTTAGTATTTACTTGACCTACGTACGCTGCTAATCTATTAAAAATCGCACCGGTCGGTTAATAACTCGGCCACTACGTGTGGTCTTGAGCATAGGCGGTAGCGGTTTTTCCGTTACCTTACTCCCTTGCTCCCTGCAGTTATGTTTTGTATGTTGACCCTGAGTCTGACTATCATCCTCGGGAATGAAATATGCTGGTTTTAATCTATCTATGGAAATATTTGATTGACGATCTGCTAACTTTATTAAAAATGCTTTCGGTGTTCTACTCAACACCTCATGCGGGCCGCTGTATGCTGGTGACAATGATTTTTGGACCATATCGTTCCTTACAAACACATGTGTACATGTGTTAAGGTCCCGGTGTATAAATATTTTTCGCGAATCGCTTCGCTCTCGTTCCTGAGGCCGCAGTTTGCTTATTGTGTGCTTTAAATTACTGATGTAGGAGCCATAGTTGCTAACCTGACCTGCATCGCAGTCAGGGTAAAAATCCCCGGGAAGTTTCAGGGCGCATCCGTACACCATTTCGGCTGAACTTGCCCCTAAATCCATTTTGTGGGCCGCCCGAAGTCCCAACATGACCATTGGTAGTTCCTCGACCCACGAACTATTGTTTGTTAACCTGGCCTTGATTGCTACTTTCAAAGATCGGTGCAGCCTCTCAACAACCCCGTTACTCTGCGGATGGTAGGCAGTAGTACGCGTCTTTTTTATTCCTAACATTCTTGTTAAGTTAGTAAATAATTCACTCTCGAACTGCCTACCTTGATCTGATGTTAACCTACTGGGGCATCCGAACCTACACACCCAATTTTCGTATACCGTCTTTGCCACCGTCTGTGCGGTGATATCTGTAACCGGTACTGCCTCTGGCCATCTCGTGAAACGATCTATCATCGTAATGCAATAACGGAATCCCTCTTGAGTTGTCGGTAGTGGTCCAACGATGTCAATGTGTACGTGTTCGAATCTACCTACCTGTGGGAACTTCCCTAACTCCGATACTGTGTGTCTATGAACCTTGACCCTCTGGCATTGAATGCATGCGCGCGCCCAGCTGCCTACGTCTTTATTCATTTCCGGCCAAAAATACCTATCCGTAACTAATTTTCTAGTGCTCCTAATTCCTGGATGGCTTATGTTATGAATAGTTTCGAAAACTGTTCTACGAAAATCTTTAGGTACATAGGGTCGAGCATTTGAACGGGACACATCGCAATAAATAATTTTGTTGCACCCGGGTGTTAAAAAACCTTTAAAACGCGCGCTGCCGTCGTTCGCTGTTATTAAGCGTGTAATTTGATCATCCCTAGCCTGTGCGCTTGCGAGCTCTTCGTAATCTATAGCCGTAGGACAAACAATAGCTTCTATAACGCGTGATAATGCGTCAGCAACTGGGTTCTCGGGGCCTCCCACGTGCCTTATGTCGCTTGTAAATTCACTGATAAACAGTAACTGTCGTGTTCTTCTAGGTGTTTCGTTTTGAGAGCCCAATTTTGAAAATGCGTACATTAATGGCTTATGGTCGGTAAACACGACTAGCTGCCGTCCTTCCACCATGTTCCTAAAATGTATGATTGCCAAATAAATCGCGAGCAACTCCCTATCATATGTGCTATATTTTTGTTGTGCCGCCGAAAGGCCCCTCGAAAAATACCCTAGCGGTCTCCATTCGTTATCGTTTTTTTCCTGTAACACCGCTCCAACGCAGGTGTTGGACGCGTCACACATTAATGCCAAAGGTCCGTTACCTACAGGATGTGACAAGGTAGCTGCGTTTTGCAAACTCTCCTTGCACCCTTCAAATGCTACTATGGCCTCGTCATCCCATACGATTTCAGTCTTGTCCCTTTTCTTAGCTCCCTGTAAATATTTACTCAAAATCGCCTGTTTTGATGCGGCGTGCGACATGTGTGCCCTGTAAAAATTTACCATCCCCAAAAATCGCCTCAACTGTTCTACATTCTTTGGCCTTGGGTAATTGACTATAGCTTCGACTTTATCTTTGAGTGGGCTGATACCTAGCCTAGTTACCGTGTAACCTAGAAATTCGACCTCCGTTTTGCCGAAATCGCATTTAGCTAAATTTAATGTAATGCCGTACTTCTGTAACCTACTAAAAACCTGCCGCATGTGTTCCCTGTGTTGTTGTTCATTATCACTAGCAATTATAATGTCGTCGATGTAACAAAACAAAAAATCTAACCCTTGCAACACCTCGTTGTTCATGAAGCGTTGGAAAGTTTGGGCGGCGTTCCTAAGTCCAAACGTCATTCTAGGAAATTCAAAAAGACCGAAAGGAGTTATTATTGCGGTCTTCTCTACATCTTCCGGGGCAACCGAAATATTATGATATGCTCTGTTAATATCCAACCGTGTAAACAGGTTTTTATTAGCTAGTACGTACGTGAAATCCTGCAGGCGCGGGATGGGGTACCTGTCCGGCTTCGTGATCGCATTGAGTGCACGATAGTCGCCGCAGGGTCTAACCTGTCCGTCTTTTTTGGGGACGACATGAAGCGGGCTCGCCCATGGACTCTTTGATGGCCTGCAAATTCCTAAATCCTGCATTATACTAAACTCCTCCTTGACTTTCCTGTAACGATCCGGTTGTAAGGGCCTGGCCCGAGCGTACACCGGCGAGCCTGCGGTTTCTATGTAATGGTAAGTATTGTGTATGGTTGGTTCTTTAAACGAAATCGGTTTAGTAATCTCTGAGAAATCTTTTAATACCTCTTTATATGGGTTATCGTTTTGTACACTTGACACCGTTGGCTCAGTGTTCGAAATTATCGCGCCCCTACTCTTTAATTTGGTCTCATCGTCAATCAAACATTTGTTAAAGATATCCACAATTATTCTGTTCTCTTTTAAAAAATCTGCTCCGATAATTGGTTGCTTGACATCACAAACTATGAATGTCCACCTAAATGCCCTGCGGAGCCCTGAATTCAGTTCAAGATTTACTAACCCATATGTTTTTATTTCCGTGTTGTTTGCGGCGAACAGTTTATATGAACACTCCTGCCTGCCTGTTGTTCTAACTCTACTCACCGGAATCACTGATACGTTAGCTCCCGTATCGATGAGGTATACAATGCCACTTTTCTTGTCTCTTACGCACAACCGGTGGTTTCCCGCAGTACAATCATCCACCGCCTCTGACTGCACTGTTCCTAGTTTTCCGCTTTATGGTTCCGAGTTGCCCAGCCGCATGGTTGTTCGCACGATCTTGCCAGTTCTCCGAACCTGTAGTGGTACCGGCACAGCCAATTCGGATCCCCAGGGTAACGTCGTGCTGCTGATGCTCCTCTTGACCTGGATCGCTGCCTGCTCCAACTGGGGTTTCCTGACCTGCTGGCGCGCCCCCTTGACTTGATTTCCTCTATATCACCCCTTAGTCTCTTCAATTCTAATGCCATCACACTCATGTGTGAGACCAGCTCGCTCTGCGCGCATGCTGTTTCCTCCGTAGGGCAGGGGTGCGATACCGTCGCTATGTCGCTACTCCCTAACGTTTCCAAGATTTTGTCAGCGATTGCTGCCAAGCTCTCCAATTTGGTGTCCTCTCTTCCCACAAGGACTGCGCGTACGTTAGGAGGTAGTCTGCCCAACCACAGCCTGCGCAATGGGCCTTCTGGTACTCCCGAATTTCGCGCCAACTCACTCATCTTCCGTAGGAGCTGGGACGGTTTTTGCGTCCCCAAATCCATGTTCCCAACCAACCGCTGGAATTGCGCGTCCGTGTCTTCCTCGTAAAATTTTAGCAACCGCTCTTTTAGCTTAGCGTAGGTCTTCTCGGCGGGCGGCGCTTCTAGTAAGTCGCTCACCTGTCTCAGCGCTTCTCGGCTTAACTTTGCTATCGCCATGTCAAATTTGGTAGTATCACCTTGCTTTTGTGGGGCCATAATCGCCTCAAATTGGGCAAACCATAATTTTGGCATGTCCGCCCAAAATTCCGGTATGCGCATCTGCACAGTCACCATCGCTAATTCTGATGCACCTGCTGCGCTGCCTTCGTTCCCGTGAGCACTTCCGGCGGCTCCAACCGCTGCGCCTGCTCCGGCCGGGGCGTGCGCTCCGGCCGCGCCCGCGTTTCCCGGCGGGTTTACCATCGCCGCGTCAGGTTCGGCGGTTTGAGTTGCCCGTTAAAACTGATAATCAAAGCCTGCGGTTCGTCGGGGTCACCACTTGTTGTTGCACCGCTACCTACGTCACTACGTGGTATTATGTTTGGAATTAAAGAGTCTTTTAATCGAAACACGTATTTTTATTTTTACCAAAGTTGAAACACAATTCGTCTAAGTAAGGGAACCTGACGCGGCGGCGCGTGGCGGGCAACTGCCCTATATATCGTTTAGTGCTGAGCACGCAAAGCCATACCTGTCGCCACAGACACCACTCCCCGCCTGAGGAGAGTGCAGTGAGTGCGATTGGCTACTGGGATGATGTGTCATACCGTCCCGGTAGCGCGCGTGGTCGCGGTAGAGCGTGCGCGCGCGCGCCAGCAGCTCGGCGCGCTCGACGCAGCCGCGGAACTCGACGCGGTTGCGCGCGAGCAGCTGCTTGAGCTGGCGCACGCTCAGCGCCTCCAGCTCGCTCTCCGCGCCCAGCTGCTCCAGCGACACCAGCAGCGGCGGCTCGGCTGCTAACAGTGAGTGCGTTACTAACCCTATCTATACCTATAAAACAGTACCGTGACAGAGGCCCGAGAACGAATATTCGAAACCTGCGTCACGTAAAATCGAATAGTAAACGTCATGCAAACCAAATACGCATTTGGAACTAAAATTTAGTATGAGGTTTCTCGATCTCAATACGATAACCGTAACGTTACGCAGGATTCGAATACTTGTGCTCGACCCTCGGACTGACTGACAACGCATACCCTAAACCGCTGGACCTAAACTTGAAATCTGGCAAACATGTACCTTGAGTATCCTAGAGGAGCACTAAGAAGGGATTTTTCGAAATTCCCACGGGATAAGGAACTAACCCATTTTGAAATATTTCACGGGGGCAAAGCTGCGGGGCACAAGCTTAAATGTAATAAATTAAATATCATAAACCATAAACTTATTTCGACTAAAATGCCGTTAGAGTGCGTTTGTCCTTTTTTGTCCTGTTAGTAAGAAGAAGACAAAACCTATTTTTAACCGACTTCAAAAAAGGAGGAGGTTCTATGTTCCACTGTTTTTTTTTTATGTATGTTCATCGATTACTCCGTCAATGGGCATTGTTCAGTTTTTTTAAACACTTCTTTTTATATTTTTTTCTTAAAACATAGAACATTTTAAGAAACCAATTTGAATATCTTGGTATATAATAGCGTAGTTAAATTTTAATGATTTATTAAAAATATCAGATACGACTTTTCGTAAATTACATATGCTGGCTGCATCCAAGGAGAGTCAAGCTTTTTACTTGATAAAAAAGTCAATGGTTGTCACTGTTACTGTCAACCCCTGTCACTGCTGTCAGTGACAATATAGGGGGTCGATTTTTGAATCTCACCCGGTGACAAAATTCAGTAATTTCAAAAAAGTTCGTATTTTTTAATCTCACCAGTGACTAAAATTCTCATGCCTATGATATCAAATATGAATGCTCCCACCCAGTCGTAAACGAGATCACCTGAATGACTTCTTGACCACGGGCAGTGACAGCTAACCTCAATCTACTATGTTAACATGCTTGTCTATGGCAGAAACGCAAATTAGCTGCATGTTAGTAGACGGGTACGACATTAAAAAATAAGGCTTTTGGCAAATAGTGATATCAATGTCATGGCTGAGTGAGAATTTAGTCACCAAGTAAGATTCAAAAATAGACCCCCTGGTGCACATTTTTCCGGTTGTTGAACATAGTTGTTGAATTATTTCAATAATCAGAAAGCAGAAGTTATTACAGTTAGAGTTATTAAATATGACCGATTTCACCAAAGCTTTTAAATATCAAAGGAAAGTTAAAAAACGAGCTTTGTTTATTTTATGCTGAAAGTGACATTTGACAGTGACAAAACTACCTAAATACCACAGAATAGATTCGATTGGTATTTTTTAAATGAAAAGATGCAAAAGCTTTCAACGTATACAGACTGGGACTAAGGTCAAACAAAGGTCATACGTATTTTTGTTAAAATATCCGTAATCGTTGACTATTTTATAAAAGTAATAAACGCCTGTAAAATTGTAACTTGTAGGTTTATAAAACACGGCCCTGGTTTATACTCTTAATAAGCCGTGATAGCCTAGTGGTTTGACCTATGGCCTCTCAAGTAGAGTGTCGTGGATTCAAACCCCGGCTTGCACCTCCGAGTTTTTCGGAATTTATGTGCGGAATTACATTTGTAATTTATCATGAGCTTTTCGGTGAAGGAAAACATCGTGAGGAAACCTGCACACACCTGCGAAGCAATTCAATGATGTGTGTGAAGTTCCCAATCAGCACTGGGCCCGCGTGGGAACTATAGCCCAAGCCCTCTCGCTCCGAGTCCTCTGTGCCCAGCAGTGGGACTTAAAATAGGCTGGTGATAATGATGATGATGGTGATGATGACTCTTGTTGGCGTACTCTGGACAACATTTTAATAGAAATTCAAACGCTTAATAAGAATATCTTACTAGTATTGTTTTCTATGAAGTTGTTATCTGTAGCAGCGTGCGTGGGCGGCGTGTGTGCGGGCGGCGCGGGCGGCGCGGGGGGCGCGGGCGGCGTGGGCGGGCGCGCGGGCGCGGCGGGCTCGTCCTGCAGGCTGGCGCGGTCGGGCTCGGCACTGGCGGCGCGCGAGGAGCCCGAGCGCAGCTCCAGCGAGGACGAGGCGCGCAGCGGCGTGCGCGGCGCGCTGGCCTCGTCCGCCGCCAGCAGCACCTCCGAATCTGCACAGACGCCTCGCTTAGGCCACTTGCACCGACATGAGTTAGGCACTAACCCGGGGCTAACGGAACGTCACACGATACAAATATGCCAAATTAACCCGGAGTTAGCGCCTAACACTAACCCCTAAGTCGGATTTAAGCTTTCTAATGTACGGATGAATTCGGTTAATAATAGTTTTTAAGCAATAACACCACCACTTATTGCCTATCCTGTTTTTTGTAATCTCATTGTACTCAATAGCGAATACTTATATTTGTAGTAGATTTCACATTATAAGTTTTCAATGGTTCCAGTCTATCCAGAAAGAAAAAGACACAGTTGGTGCTATGCATCACATAATTGTTAAAGGTGTAATTGTAATCGATAGGCAAACTTCAGCGCGGTAAAGAATACCACGAGCCCGGCGCTCTCTCACACGGCCGCAGTATTGCCGTCCATAAAGCCTGCAACATACCGTTGGGCAGCGGGTCGGCGGGGCGGCGCACAAGCTCCCAGCCGGCGTCGTCCAGGTCCTCCACCTCGAAGCAGTCTGCCGTGTCGACGCGTGCGCCCGCGCCGCCCCCCGTGTCGGTCGGCGACGGCAGCGAAACCGAGATGCGCTCCTCGCCGCCTGGCAACATACCTACTTTCAAACATTTGGCCAACCCTTTGTCCAGAGATGCTGTCCAAATTTACAAATTTGTAGAGAGCTCCTTCATTGCTAGGGAATCTAGCACTGGAGGCAGTGCTTCGTAAACTATCAATACCTGGAGTCTCCCCATGAGGCTGACATGGTCACACCAGATGCACCAATGCCTCAATAAAATATAAGATAAAAACAAAAACTGACCATCCAACATGACGACCGGATAGCCTAGTGGTTAGAGACCCTGACTATGAAGCTTGAGGTCCCGGGTTCGATCCCCGGTCGGGGCAGATGTTTGTGTGATGAATACGAATGTTTGTTTTCGGGTCTTGGATGTTTAATATGTATTTATCTGTGTAAGTGTGTTTATCTGTTATCTAGTACCCATAGTACAGGCTTTGCCTAGTTTGGGATTGGGACTAGGTCAATTGGTGTCAATTGTCAAATGATATTTATTTATTTATCCCAAGGGCTCTAGGTTAGGTTAGCCCTCAAGTAATCATTTAAAATTCTGTCATTTCTGTCTCACATTACGTATGAAACCATCCATGGTTGCTCATAGACTATGAAACGGTTAAAATTAAATAGTAGGTATGACATGTAATGAAAGATTTCTTGCTGTGTGTAACATCATCACAACATCAGCCTTTTTTACGTCCCACTGCTGGGCACAAGCCTCCTCTCAGTATGCGAGGGCTTGGGCTATTGTTATCATGAATCCCTAATGGTTTATTACTTGAAAAAGATCAGTGTTAATCAGACCGCTTATTTAGTAAATATTTTTGCAGACTAGCAGTTCCGTGTTTGCTTGTTTAATGCTTGTACTAGTTGCCAATTGTCAGCCCGCACAAAACGAACATGATGCTGACTGCGAGCGAGTTAGACAATATTATAAGCATGCAGAGGGTTGCAGATTCGTTGCCAGCCTGGCCACCTGGTCCAAGGTGAAATGCTTCTTGTGCCTGTTATTTCTCCTGCTATCATACTCTCTAGACCGGAAACAGCTAATAACAGATGTTGATGTTAAGGGATGTGATTGTGGCCTTGATAAGATAACAACTGATTTAAAAGTGAAGTGAGTGAGACCTGGCGTGACGGTGAACCGCTCGCGCTGCGTCGCGTGCGCGTGCGCGGCGTTGACGCAGCCCCCTGCAAGTTGCACAACACATTACTATATTAATGTGTGAAGTGAAAACTTTCTAATCACTTTTTAAAGGGGCTATTGGGGTCTTTCTATGTGGCCAGCAACTATTGCTGTCTGACTCTTATTATGAAAGCTAGACAAAGACTCCCATAGTTGCCAGCCACACATTGCAGCAAAAATATAGCCCATTTAGAAGACCCGTAAGAATATTGCGCACACAGAGGAGTATGAGATCTGTCATAGATAAAGTTTATATGGAGAAGGATAAGAAACTAAATAATTTAATGAACTAGGATGGAATTTCGACCACTAGGGATCATTATTGGAGTGTATGCAGTAATGGCGTGACACTGCTAAAGATAATGGAGGACAAACTCTTATCTAAAATATTGTATTTTCTTTGATAAAACAAAATTGTTAGTCTTTTTTCTCATCAATGACACCAATCAAAGTTTTTTATAGTACTTGCGATAAAAACATTAATAATGTTATTTCAAAGCCAGATTATCTGAAGTGCAAGCATGAATAATTTTTCGTTACCAAAGGCAGATGGAGGAAACATTGTGTTTGTATGTGCTTGTTTCTAAAATACGGTGGTATTTTTTTTCTAATCTCTTTACTTTTAAATATAGAGTGAGGTTTCTTTGTGAAATTTATCTGGGGGTACGTATTGTAAGAGCTAATGTAACTTGTTTTTGAGAAAAAATTACTCTGTGCCAAGTTTCTTGCGACGCATTCTTCTTGGCAATCATGGTCTTTCCGAAAGCGCTGGTAGACTAAAAAATATGACGTGTAACAGAGCATTCAACTGCCTATTTGCTGAATAAAATTTTGAATTTGAATTTGTGGGGTTTTAGTCAATAAGAGTCTGTTATCACCCATAGTCTCCCTGACGACGGTAGGGTATCCACAAGGATTATTCCATGTAAAAAATATACAAAACCAAAACATACAATGTTAATGATATCATCAAGTGAGTAATTTATTTATTACCCTTTTTCCATACACATGAAGTATTAAATTAATAGGTTTCTAAAATTAAGCGATCTCAGTAGATGAGACTATTCAATATTCAATTATTTGTTGGACAACCATTTAAGATTCACAAGAGGCATTGTAGTCACCCTACTTTATTCTCCTGAGTTTGTTTGTCATGTGTGAAGTTTAATGCTATCTCTCAGATTACCTCTACTGGCATCTGGCTGTGGCTGCGCAGGGTATGTCCTGGGCGCGGGCCGCGCGGGGTGCGGCGGGGGTTGCGGGCGGGCGGGATGGTCGGGGTGCGGCGGCGCGCGCAGGTCAAAAGCGGAGTTCAGGAAGTCATTGATGTTGTTGGTGAAGCCCTTGAGAGAAGAGAAGGGAGCGCGGGGAGCGCGCCGCCGGTACGCGGAGCTGTTCACGTGCGTCACGCACAGGGTCACCAGCTCCTCCTTCTCTGTAAACCATAACCAGCGCACCAAACTTTATAATACACTAGCTCCAACAGATAATTTTGACTGGTTGAAAAGGCTGGGGCTGCAAATACAGTCAAGTCATATCTTCATATGTTTATGGATTATCTTTTAAAATCTGAAACTTTTGATTTTGAATTTGATTCTCCAATTCAATATAGGTACTCAATAACATTTGTTTATTTCAATATATTTTTTTTAATACCAAGGCCATCTTAATATTACATCATAAAAAAATTACCTGGGTTTAAATTTAAGCTTAATTGTCTAGAAGATTGTTTACTAAGATTCACATTTGCATCAATTTCATAATGCTTTAATCAGGTCAAAGGTTAAATGTGACAAAATTAATGAAATGGTCAGGCTTAGGCCAGGATTAACACCTCAAACTATTTTAAAGAATGCTGCCAGTTAAAGATCATTCAAGTTATTGTGAAGTTATATAATTTTCTTTAAAACAATATCTGCCTATAGAATCAGGTGTTACTTTGCGGAGGTCCATATTTATGAACTAAAAACAATTACTTTGCTCAGCCGCAAGCACCACAAAAAAAAATTACAAAGCAATTGTTTTTACTTCATATACAATATCGGTATATCATTATACTTATTGTTTACTATCTTGTAAATGGCAGTTCTTAGAAAAAAAACTTCTACCAATGGTCAACTGAGTTAATGACAATCTCATTCCAGGTTGATCAGTAACTCAACGATTGACCCTGATAAACTCAAAACCGCAGTTGCAATCCGATCGAAATTATTGCGTATCAGTGTGGAGTGTTCTAGAAACGTTATCAGCTCAGCACTATCAGTCAAGTGTGCGGACGCGCGGCGGGCACAAGCGCGGGACTCACCGACGCAGCCGCGAGTGGAGACGTTCTGGCGCTGCAGGAAGCACTGCAGGTCGCGAACCTTCAGGTGCACGATGGCTATGCGCTGCAGCGGGCGCGTGGACAGCGCGCGGCACGGCGCGCACATGGTGCCGCCGCCGCGCCGCAGGCAGGCGCTGCAGTAGAAGCGCTCGCATTCCGAACAAGCCCGTTTGCGCCGGAAGACGCTGAACTGCACTGCACAACTCTCGCACGGCATCTTACTGCACCCGCGTCCTCGCACTAACATTTGACATGCTCGCGCGACACCACCGATTGTTTTATATCTATCACAAGCTCATGACCCCACTTCCCGACAAGTTTTTAGCGATTTTCCTTGTAATTTGATCGAACATTGGTATTAATATAAAAAAAAATAAACATTCATACAACAGCTGCCATCATGGAAGATTGCGTTTCGTTACTACATAGTGTTTTCGATACTCGGGTTAAATTTTGCTTCGAATAAAATAAAGAATCGTAAATACTTAGTGCGTATAAAGAAACGTTGTATATTACTGCGTTCTGAAATAACCATATAGAAATGCGTTCACTTATTTCATGTCTTATAACTTATAACCCGAATAAATTAATGATCAAATTTGGGTTCTATTTGGAACCTTGCCTACTGAAGCCCGAGCAGGTAGGACTAAACTAAGTATTCAATTCAAAATCGAGAAACTTCTTATTAAATTTTTGTTCCAAATACGCTCACGGGCGGTCGCTGTTGGAAACGTCATCGTCATTCATACACAAATTTCTCGATAACGCAGGATTCGAATATCGGGCCTCTGTGTGCGGAAACCATCGGGTAAACCGAAAAGACAGCCGCAAAGTTCATCCAATATTTTAGGTGGGCTCAGTGGGGTCCGAAGCGAAGGGACCCCGATACCTCTGAAATTTTATGTAGGTACTCACATCAGTTCAATCCGTTTTACTGATTTTAAAACTAAGAAATTACGGCCGAAATACTAGACTATCTATAGGTGACCAGCGAAGGGGCTTGGCAGGCAGAGGCAAATATTCTGAATTCCACGCGAGCGCAGCGCACTCGCCATTCAGCGCCGAAACGTGCAAAGCTAACCTGAGGGACGTACCTACTAAGCATAAATGAGACTATAATAGGTAGGTAAGTGCTAAATAATGTTTACAAGTTTTGTTGTATGCTGGTAATGCTTATTTTTAAAGATAACTCTATATCTATGCTGGAAGTTATGAAAAAAGTCTAATTTCGGACAGTTATCTCCATTATACCAAAATATACCAAAATTGTCTTTGAAATATCTAAAAGTACAAGGCTAAAATACTGATATGATTAATATGATAAAAATGCATGTACCCTCAAAAGTAAAAGCTCACTCACGATCGCTTCACCAGTGTGACTAAATATCCAGGGTCACGTAGTAGCGCATAGGCCCGTGAGTGCATAATGCGGCCTCTGTGTGTGCGTGGCGACCTGGCGCCATCTGTCATCCAGTAGGAGTACCACGACTTACGACTTTAAATGTGCTTTAAATGCACCGCTCGAGCGTTATTGCTCTGATATTTTTACTAGGCGCTAGGATAAAAA
Organism: Clepsis dumicolana; assembly: GCA_963691665.1. NCBI lineage: Eukaryota > Metazoa > Arthropoda > Insecta > Lepidoptera > Tortricidae > Clepsis > Clepsis dumicolana. The sequence continues at coordinate 17,851,601 of OY829509.1, forward strand.
CGGGAGTTTTATTTTTTAGTTGCTTCTTTTCAAACATTTCTTATAGATTTAAATAAGATTATTATAAACGAAACACTGTATTGTATTGCGTTCCAAAACACGCATTGTCGATGTGGGTGCCAAGACTGCCAGGCTGAAATGGGACTGGGCAGGCCACGTCAGCCGCATGCATCCACACAGGTGGGCGAGAGTTGCCACAGAGTGGGTGCACAGGATGGACGGCGGCGGCGTGGCAGGCCTAGACGACGGTGGCGGGATGATCTGGATGTCTTTCTTAACGATTGGCCTGAAACCGCTAAAGATCGGGACGCGTGGAGAACATGGGGGGAGGCCTTTGCCCAGCAGTGGGACACGTCATCAGGATTACAATAATAATAAAAAAATTATAAAAGGTGAGCAAATCAAATTAAACTTGCTTATAATAAGTTGGTTTTCTAAAATACTTCAGTGTTCCCAATAAATTACGTATCGACCTACTAAATTTTTATTCGTTAAATAGTTATGGGCGTAATGCGGTGGGGGGGGGGGGGGGGGGTAGCTATCTTACAAAAAAAAAAGATAAATAAAAACCTTTACCTCGCGCTCGTAAAGGCTTTTTTTATCATTCGAAATCTACGCGCAAAAGCACTTTTCCGTGGAAAAAGTTGTTGAAATTCGATCGTGAAACTCGTCGTCAGTCAAGTGTTAGGTACTTACTAGGTATCCCGGCTTAAGAAATTTTTGATTTGATGCGCCTGTTCTAAGTTTGTGAATCACTAGAAATTAAATCGAAATTATACCTAATCAAAATTTTTATCGAGTACTTAAGTACTTAGGCGGTTATACACTTATGCTATTTTACACGTTTTTTGAGTCTACCAGCGCTTTCGGAAAGACTGGGAAAGACCATGATTGCCAAGAAGAATATGTGCAGCAAGAAACTTGCCACAAAGTATTTTTTTCTAAAAACATTACAATAGCTGATAAAGAGCCATATATGTAGACGTAATCGTTGTTTTCAATGCAAGTAACAATTGTGTTAACCTCTGTTTTCGCGGTGTCGCCCCCTTATTGAAAAACAAAAGTTTGGTGAAGTTTCAGTGTTTCGGTGTTTGCGCAGCGAGCGTGACGTCACGCGGCGCTGCTGTGTGGACTCAGCTGCGTCTGCGTCACCCATCGAACACTTAAGATATTATTAGCAAGCAAATTTTACAATTAATTTACGATTAATTACTTAGTGCGTAAAGCACGAGATGTGCTGTAGTAAAACTGTGATGAAGTTGTAGCGATATGTCTGGCGATAAAATGCTTAAGTACCATAGATAAGTACCAATGGTACCATTCAACCAATAAATAGATTTATAATGGCCCAATCAGGAACCTTTCAACAATAAACGATATGGCAATACGTGAAAGAAAACATTAGGTATAAGTAATTAAATTACATTTAAGTAGGTACTGTAAGAATATTCTGCTGTGCGTTACAGTTCAAAGCACGCCATTAAAAAGTTTTAGGCTTTAAATGGCTTAAGTTAAGTACATTATTATTATGTGATGATTATGAGAGATTTAGGTACTTACCTACGTCGTTGTTCTGAGGGCGTTGGAAGCTTACTTACATCAATCGGCGTATTTATACATAGCGAATATAAAATACTATTGATTGGATACAATTAGAATCACTTCGACTCGAATACAATACTGATAATAAATTTCTCCACACCTGTATAAGCATACGCCATAGATGAGGAAGGAGAACGGTAATTTCGCAGCCCCGCCATCAGCTGAGGTGTCCGAGTGGTTAAGGAGTTGGACTTGAAATCCAATGGGTTGTACCCGCGCAGGTTCGAATCCTGTCCTCAGCGGCCTTTTTTGCATTATTTTGTAATAGTTATGCAACTGCTACATAATGCGCAGAATGTGCAGAGTGCGATCTGCTGGCGGGGCGATGGGCTGCAGTAGGTCGACAATTGTTAATATTCTGCGAGATGATGGATGACAGGCCAACTAGTGTTCCTACTTGATGTTTCTCTCCATTCCTTGTTTACTTTAGTTTTTTGTAGTTTCACAGTGTATTAGTTAGTTAAACTGTAATGCTGTGTAAATAAATTTTGTAAATAAAATAAATAAATAAATAATAAGGGTCCTTAAAACACGAGTGTGTTTTTATGAAACGAGGCCAAGCTGAGTTTCATAATAGGATCACACGAGTGTTTTAAGGCCTCATTATGTGGAGTTGCATACATTACTCTATCTACACACATTATTATAAGTACTCTAAGATGGATTCAGAAGCCGACCCATACCATACCCATACCTGTCACGAATTTGACTGTTTTTTTTTATCATAGACAAACATACCGAGCTGACAATACAATACAATACAAATATTCTTTATTGAAAACCACAAAATAGTACAAAGAGATTACAGAAAACAGGTATGGTAGACAATAGGCGGTCTTATCGCTTAAAAGCGATCTCTTACAGACAACCAAAATACAGAAACCAAGATGAAGAAGCTAAATTAGGTGGCAGAAATGAACAGAAAGGAGAAACTTAAAATTAACAACAACTTTAATTAAATTAATAACTACAGATACTATACTACATAAATAAACATGAGTGAAAATGTCAAAAAGGCCACGGTGAAAAGGATTTCAAAGGAGGAGCTGACGTTTCGTAAACTGTTTAAAAAAAATAATAATATCACATTATTAATTATACATGTCGGACTGAACTCGACTTATATACTTGAATGATCCGTTTTATTTCACTATGGTTGTCAAATTCGATTTCGAATTTGAATTCCGAATTCGATGTCGTAATGACTATTACTTACTGCTGGGGAGGTGGTTGGGGGGCGCTGTCGGCGAAGTCGTCGTCGTGCTGCAATGCTGGTCATTTTCTACGGTTTCTGAACCCATGACAGAGGACTTATGATATGTGTGTAGATAAAAATAGTAATGAACTAGAAAACAATTACTTTGCTCACCCGCGACCACTAATGACAAATAGTTATATCTGTGCGGCAAATGCATGTTTCCATGCAACACCTCCGCCTCCACTGCTACACGAATCAACACATGCCACACAGACCCAACTATCACCACCACCACTATACTAAACGCTGACGCGTTTCGGCACTCTCCACGAGGCCATTTACGAAGCACAACAACAACCGCTCAACATGCCACCACTTCCACTACTGACATATGTAAACCATGTACTTAACTTAGTTAATGACAAAACCAACGTACCCACTAATATTTTATAAATTCCAAACTACCCTTTTATGTAAGTCCTAAACTACCCTTTTTTAAGAAATGAATTCCAAACTACCCTTTTTATTTTTATTTTTATTTACGCCAGGTACCCCGTTATTTTTAACCGAGTACGGTAAAAAGAGAAATAAATTCAATAAATTATTTAAAAATAGTAACACATATTTTTTAATGTAACCTAGCGGAAGCTGCAATGCAAATAAGGAAAACAGTAAAACGATGTTCTAGGAATGATACGAATAAATTGGTCAAATGTGTGATTCATTTAGTTCTCGCAGGGACATTTGGTTTGACCACAGTTATGCTGTTGCTGTTAATTTGCCACGCCTACCTGCGTCAGATCGCTTCGGCAATCAGCGAACTTACAGTAAATTGGGTACAAACCGTTGACGTAAATGATTGTTATGTAAGTAGGTACCTAAATGAAGTGAGAATCAAGTATAGGCTCTACGGTAGAGCTCTATAAATAGACACCATCGAAACCAAGCAACTATACACTAACAACGTGGTGCCACTAGAGAGGAAACTTTTAGGGCAAGATCTTTGACAAACTTTGACAAACCAAGGGACGCGTTTTAACTCTTACTTTCTCTCCTGTAGGAAGTAACGTGTTATTCAGCCACAGTAACCGACATTGTAAGATTTGGAAGTGCAACATAGGTTTCTCAAGGAGAAACACCGTGAAAAGAAAATGGAATCGCTGTTTCGTTTTCTAAAAACTGCAAGTAGGTAGGTACTTGTACTAGGTTAGTTACCGAATAGTTCATTTTTCTTTTTAACGCGTAAGTAGAACGTTTTGTATCATACCTAAAAGAAACGTGATAAAGCCGTGATAGCCTAGTGGTTTGACCTTTATGGCCACCAAAACAAAAAGGTTTTGGGTTCAAACCCCGGCACGCACCTCTTCGTTTTTCGGAATTTATGTGCGGAATTACATTTGTAATTTATCATGAGCTTTTCGGTGAAGGACAACGTCGCGAGGAAACCTGCACACTCCTGCGAAGCAATTCAATGATGTGTACGAAGTTCCCAATCGCTCGTGTGGGAACTATCAGATAACCCACGAACTCTCATTCTGAGAGGAGGCCTGTGCCCCGCAGTGGGACGTAAACAGGCTGATAATGATGATGATATCAAACATCATTACAATCTCGACAAATAGAATAATTCTGTTAAAATGTAAATCATTACGCCAAATGACCGAAGTGGGTTGTATTTTCGCGAGTCAGCGTGCGCCGGCGCGTGTTGGACAGCTGAGCACACATGCAGCGTACCGACTCGCGCGCTACTGCGCCTGATTATTGCCAGCTTTCAGTTCAATGGAAAACCTTCTTTTGACGCGTCGGCACATAATGGGAAGTAATTATGTTTTGCCAGACTGCCATTGTTTGTAGGTACCTATATAGACCGACACTGTACTTACACTCATTATATGAAACTAGAATTTGGCAACCGCATTTTAATATGAAACATGTTTCGAGCATCCAGCCACTAATGTATCCGTTCGATTAGATACATATTACACAAAAAACAAACCTCCATTCCAAGCACATACTTCATACACAAGGACAACCTCATTCAAAAACAGTGGCAAAGTAAGTATGGCACGCCCTTCCAATTTCACCCTATTAAGTAAGTACGCTTCAGCTATAAAGCCGTGATAGCCTAGTGGTTTGACCTATGGCCTCTCAAGCAGAGGGTCGTGTGTTTAAACCCCGGCTTGCACCTCTGATTTTTTTCTTAATTTATATGCGGAATCATGAGCTTTTTACCGGTGAAGAAAAACATCGCGGAACTGTAGCACAAGCCCTCTCATTCTAAGAAGAGGCCTGTGCCCAGCACTGGGACGTAAATAAGGCTGGTGATCAATGCTTCGGCTGATAATGAACTGTCATAAAATTGTAAACATTGCCTTTAACATAATTCTTCGGCTGATAATGAACTGTCATAAAATTGTAAACATTGCCTTTAACATAATTCTTCGGCTGATAATGAACTGTCATAAAATTGTAAACATTGCCTTTAACATAATTCTTCGGCTGATAATGAACTGTCATAAAATTGTAAACATTGCCTTTAACATAATTCTTCGGCTGATAATGAACTGTCATAAAATTGTAAACATTGCCTTTAACATAATTCTTTTCCTATTCACAAAAGTGTGCTGGCAATTCAGCAGCAATGTATAAGAATGGATTGATTGATGCACCCATGACTTGATTAATGTTTTTTTTTTTTCGTTGCTTAATTTAACGCTTTCGCGTGTTAAGTATTGTTTGTAACCAGCGTTAAAATATTGGTGGTAGGTTACACCATATTTATATTATTACCAGGTACGTTTTATCTCATTACATTTTCAAGCCACTTTAATTGGCATCTTTGAGGCTCAACGGTAGACATGTGACTGTCAATGCTAGTGTCCTTAAATTGCTTCTGAGCACACTGTTGTCCCGCGGACAGCGACGTGATGCGATGTCCTTGTTTATGGAAAGTCATTCAAACCTCCAATAAATACAGTCAAAGATTATACGAGGTGTGGCGGAGATTGGTGAGTAAATTCAATTGGCAGCATCTCGAATCATAAAATTAGGAGCCGCGCACTGCTTCCTTCCACAAATTGGCAACAGAAGAGACACGCCACCCCACACGCGTGTCACGCCGACCCACAAGCGTGTCACGCAACCCCACACGCGTCGGGAATCGATCGGTGTTCGTGCACTTAGGAACCCGATCATGTTCTGATGAGATTGGATTCTGATCTCGAACAAAAAACTGATATCGAATCCTGGCTCGTAAGAGATATTGCTCTGAACCCTTGTTCTAACATCGCTTTTATCGCGTTCACTTGATAATTTTACTTCGAAGCTCAGGTGAAATTTCACAGTTTTTGCAAGCTTCTTTAAAGTAAACTTGCTTTTGACTTTCATAATAAATTAACATCCATAGGATTACTTTATCATTTCTGACATTCTGTCAACGTTATCTATACTATCTATAATATTTTTTTTCATTACAAATATTCGTAGGTTTTACATTTCATCAAGAACAGAGATAGTGTTTGGAACGCTAAGAATTATAGCCGTGGCTTGAATGGTTGACCCGCGCTCCACGACGATTCGTCTAGCTGCCTACCATAGGACCTGGGGCTTACGTACATTTGAAAGTTGTACCATAAAACTTAGCAGTATAAATGACAAAAATACACATTATTTCGACACATCTGCTGCTATTATACATCTCGATCGTGTTGAAAAATAGAACACGATGATTTAACAGTAAGATGATTATGATCAATCTTGTGAAGAATAAAATGAAGTACTTTATAGCTTTAATTTCATCCAGGTATATATACATATATACTCAGAGTATTGTGAACTTAATATGAACAGTTATTTGTAGTATTATTGTATTTACAACATGACGTGTCGTAAACCGTAAACGGCGGCTGGCGCCTGGCACTTTCCTGCATAATAAAATAAGTCTGGCTGCGTAAACACAAATGAAAAGGAAGTGCGGAAATACTGCATGGGTATAAGTTGTATGGGATAGTAGCCGATGTGCATGTGCGCAGACGCCTATTGTTGGGGCCGGAGACGTCAGCGCCGCCGTCGCCGTGCGGCTGGCGTTGTTGACATAACGGCCGTTGTAGTTTTAATTGCATAAGATAATGATAAATACTTTGACCTAAATCATAACAAGGTGGCATGGAAATTACTTCTGATTCATGCTATTCTGATTTCATTTTCATTGTTTAGTGAACTCGGCTTCTATTCACGTGGGCACTATTGGCATGCCTCGGGCGATTATTGCTAACGTAGCAGAATAGAAAACTAGGACACAATTACCGAATTAAAAACAAATAAAGTTTAGAGATTTTGGAGATACAATACAAGTTTATTGCATAATTCCTAATAACCTAAATCTCCAACCATCGTACGATTCGCGTTTCTGCTGATCAGCAGGCAGTAGGTACTTTCTATGACGCATCGCAACATCATAACAACACACGCGCATCTTTCTCTTTCACAGCGTTTACTCTCTGCGTCCGACCTGAATCTAAGAAATTTGCACACTATACGAATTGTCGTCCGATTTTTCCCCGTAATCAGAGGCGTATTTACCCTAGAGTCAATCAAAAGGGCTGTGGCCCGTGGCGGCAGGCTGTGAGGGCCGCGCAAACCGCGCAAGCCACACCTCGGGCTCAGGTTCTTATGTCTGGAATATGTCCGTTAATATAATATTATGAGGTGGCAATGCGTTAAAATATGCCCAGGGCGCCGAATCTTAAAATACGCCACTGTCCGTAATCTCATAAAAAAATTGGGAACCTCCTCTTTTTTTTGAAGTCGGTTGAAAAAATTGCTACTGGTACGAGTCCTTGGGACCGTCATTTCAAGTAATCGGATCCGACGCAGTGCGAAAACGTTTTCAGGGGTTGGTGTGTTTTTCAGAAAATTAAAGGATGATATGTATAATTATTATATTGCACGTACTTATTCATTTTAACTATTACCTATTAATCGGACATTTGACCCACTAAGAATTGTATATAGTTTTTATTTTTTTGTTATTTAATTGACGATGAATTGATGATCATTTTGTAAATTAACTATTATGTTGACCTGGTTGACATGTCAAATTATATTGTAATTTTCAAATCGTAATAAAGAGATTGATCTATCTCTCTATTAACAGTACCCTCACCTTTTCTTTGCATTCTTTTGTCCAATTGACACATTTTATACTTTCTGAGACCACAATTTGATTAGCTGTCTATATAATACTATTCCGTTTTCAAAGAGGAACACAACAATAGTTTTAATTTTTCACTTAACTAGTACCTATTCATAATTCATTTATTAAAAGATACTTATTGTGTAAAAGATACTTATTGTGTAAAAGATACTTATTGTGTAAAAGATACTTATTGTGGAAAAGATACTTATTGTGTAAAAGATAATTATTGTGTAAAAGATACCTATTGTGTAAAATATACTTATTGTGTAAAAGATACTTATTGTGTAAAAGGTACTTATTGTGTAAAAGATACTTATTGTGTAAAAGATACTTATTGTGTAAAAGGTACTTATTGTGTAAAAGGTACTTATTGTGTAAAAGATAACTATTGTGTAAAAGATACTTATTGTGTAAAAGATACTTATTGTGGAAAATATACTTATTGTGTAAAAGATACTTATTGTGTAAAAGATACTTATTGTGTAAAAGATACTTATTGTGTAAAAGATACTTATTGTGTAAAATATACTTATTGTGTAAAAGATACTTATTGTGGAAAAGATACTTATTGTGTAAAAGGTACTTATTGTGTAAAAGATACTTATTGTGTAAAAGATACTTATTGTGTAAAAGATACTTATTGTGTAAAAGATACTTATTGTGTAAAATATACTTATTGTGTAAAAGATACTTATTGTGGAAAAGATACTTATTGTGTAAAAGATACTTATTGTGTAAAAGATACTTATTGTGTAAAATATACTTATTGTGTAAAAGATACTTATTGTGGAAAAGATACTTATTGTGTAATAGGTACTTATTGTGTAAAAGATACTTATTGTGTAAAAGACACTTATTGTGTAAAAGGTACTTATTGTGTAAAAGGTACTTATTGTGTAAAAGATACTTATTGTGTAAAAGGACGTACCTAGGCACTTTGCCCCACCGCCGGCTAGTAGCAAGTAGCGGATGCTTTCAACTCTCGCTGACCAACAAAATATTCAAACCAAAAAACCCTCGCTTCTAGCTACTCATCGGCGGTGGGACAAGTGCCTGACTCTAGTTCTACGTTAGACTAGTCCATTGCCTTTGTCTTGTCTCGATAAAAACAAGCTACTCAAATCAAACTCGAAATTTTGAGAGTTTTATTTTCGTAAAAATGGTAAAGATATAGCATTGATTTGTCGGTAGGTTTGGTAATATTGTTCTTTTTATTTTATTGTCGTGTGTTCAGGAGGCAAAACTTTTTCGATGCCTATATTAATTTTCAGGTGCCAAAAAATGTAATGTTGTCAATGACAACATTTAATTAATTAACAAAAAGCAACCTGTAAGACTTGCTAAGCATAACTCTGGCCAGACCGGCCCCGTGTAACCTACATTTCATAGTCTAGCAACAAAATACATCAATATCAAAACAGAATAGTAGGTAATATGAGCTTAGCAGCTAATCTTAGCTGTAACAAGTATTTGCTGAGCGCTGCGCTGCTGCCGCTGGTCAGGCGATGCTGAGTCAGGTCTCGTGAGCCGTGACGCCTGACAGGTCGATGACTCGCTGTTGACGTCCACACTGTAACCAGGGCAAGATTACTCCAGTCAGCAATACCAGTTTATCTATTTGTGGACTTGCTAATATTTCTTTATGAATAGGTCCACACAAGTTATCTTTTTTTTTAACGTGCGGAGGACGTTAAAACCAAGAGGACTGCCAATATTTATAAAGTGTCGAATTCCTTTGAAATAATATAAATGCATAAATATCAGCCTGCCGTATATAAAGAGTATCTGTTTCGTACGACAACATAAGCTCCGTTTATTTTCAACAAAAACAAAGACATTATTTAAAATAATACGAGGAAAACATAATAGCTAACGCTGATAAATGGAATTACATGGAATTTTTTTGTTCATTTTGTTTGACTGTTAATTCAAACATACATAATTTTGACAAAAGTTAGTATTCAGACTTACTTAAAATAAATACCTAGAAACTAGATATTATAAAAAAATAATTAATTCCTTGAAACCTTGGGTCCATGGGATCCCGGCGCTTACAAGCTTATTTCAGAGTTGCAAAAGCGCTTAGTCGATGCAACTTGTGACCAAAGGGCTGGCAGTTTTCTCTCTTAAAGAATCAGCATCGCTATTCAGTGAGGCAACCCTGCCAGCCTTTTGGGCACTATGCCACGGGGGCTTTATATTTAGATTTAATTTAGTTTTAAGTTTTACTTCAAGTAATTACTTTTAGCTTGGATTGAATGTCATTGTAAATTGTTTTTATTATGTAAATTCATTCGTGATTTTAAAACTTCATATCATTACTTAAGCTGCAAGTAGAGCTACTAATAGTAAGTAAGTAAGTATATAAACGCTTTATTGTACCGAAAATACAGAAATAAATACAAGTTACAAACAGTGACATACAAGTACAAAGGCGGACTTAATATAAAGCAATGGAGTGTCCCCATAGCTCTCTGACCAACAACATTACAGTGCATAATATAAAGCAATGGAGTGTCCCCATAGCTCTCTGACCAACAACATTACAGTGCATAATATAAAGCAATGGAGTGTTCCTATAGCTCTGACCAACAACATTACAGTGCATAATATAAGGCAATGGAGTGTCCCCATAGCTCTCTGACCAACAACGAGTGTTCCTATAGCTCTCTGACCAACAACATTACAGTGCATAATCTTATTGCTCCAAGGTATCTTAAAATTACCTCTTTCATACAGTATGCTAGGATTCTATAGTAGAATTTCAACAATGGCGTTTCTTTTCTCAACTTTCGAGAACAGAATTAGCCTCGATCTCGTTAAAAGCAAAACTTGCGTCCACCGTAAGTTTCCAGGCAAAGTTTTCTCGGAAACGGAACTAGGAGTAAATCGAGTTACACAGACCAACGGGCCACTAATTGATTAAGTTATTTAAAGTATACCGGCCAGGTTTGATGCAGGTGACCCGTGAGAGCAGCAGCGGCGCCGAGCGTGTGCACAGCGACCGAAATAAACCTGAAACGCCTTTCATGTCCAATGGATTATTCTAAAGTTTATATATTTTTGAAGAGGTATCACCTTGCTACGTACACACCCTATACCACGTTATATAATAAAGTACACGATCAGAGGCCGTATTTTGCCAGTTAAAATATTGCAGCATTTTGCTCAGAAGCCAGGTAGAATTGTGGGAGTATTTGTTTAATTAACGATTAATTCTATAAAAGGAAGAAGAGTGACGTTTGTGTCTCGTAAATTGCGGAAAAGATAAACAATGTGTTTTGTTTACCTTGCCGATTTGCGTTTTTTGTGACGGTAGTAAGAGTTAATCCGCGACAATGGCTTAACGCGCGTGAAAGCGGCGTGACGGCAGCGTGACGGTGGAGTGTGGGCTGCGCCCGCGCAGGGACAATGTCAGCGACACGCCTCTCTTACTGTTTACTGTGTGGCTGCGTTGCATTGTTGTTTTCTTGTGATAACAAGGCGTGCAAGTCCGTTAAAAGCATCTCGTGAGAGGATTCCTAAAAAGAACAGTTTAAAATTTTTACTAGAAAGTTTTGTAGAAGTTTATGTTGCGTTTTGTGACGTTAGAAACATTTTATGCTCCGATCAAGCGTGCTTAATTAGGAAATTACCGTACAGGATTTGGTTTGAACTGAAAATATAGAGCAAGTTGTTTGCATTAGGTACACATTTTTTCATAAAAATAAAACAAAACTTTTAGACTACAAAGTCATTTCATTGTCTCGCCGCGAAAGATAGGTATTAAATCATTGATAACTGTTACCGCATTAAGGTGCTTGGGCATTACGTGTTGCATCAACGGCTTCCAGCGATCGGAGTGAGCAAGCAGCATAATGTCAACAACGGCGCAGCGAGGCCGCCGCCGGAGCGTGGCGGATGCGCGGGCGCGGCCCTGGCTGACTGACTGACTAACGGAACATTCGGCTGCTGTATGACGGTTGTAGTTTAGCAGATTGCACAGATGGAGGTTTGGGTTCGGTTGTCTGAAGTAGGTGTTGCCCACATGGCAGAAATGAGGGGTAAGTATCGGTCATTCTCCACCAATCATAGGCCAGTAACTTGTCTCTCATTAGTGGAGAATTACAGATAGACCTCACTCGTGACACTAGCGATCCTAGCGGATTTTTGACTCGCGATAGCCCTCATTGAATCACGTGGGGTCTTTGGTGAAAGAATAAGTGTGCGGGAGTCTGGTATTTTGAAACAATTTATGCGAGTTTGAGAACAAGTGCGGGTGGTAGGACCTTGTGCAAGGTCCGTCCGGATCGCTACCACCATCTTACTCGTTATTTCATCTTAGCCCTCTAGGTTGGCAACGCATCTGCAAACCCTCCGGAGTTGCGGGTGTCTATGGGCAGTGGTGATCACTTAACATCAGGTGACCCACTTGCTCGCTTGCCTTCCTCATTGTATAAAAAAAAAGAAAAGAAAAAAAAAAAAGTGCAAGCTTAAGTACTTACTGTATCAACAATTATTTCGTCATTGTTGTTTGTTTTATTTTTTTAGTTAGGGATTAATGTACCTAATGCAAATACGTCCTCAGAGAGACATTATACTGTCAATACTTATATCGTAAAAAAGTTTGGAAGTAGGTACGAAATGGAAACTTGAAAATATCAGCTAATTTAGCATCCATTAGCCGTTGAATGTAAATAAATATTTCTGTCCAGCTATTACCGCAAATCAATACTCTAATGTGCCGGTTCTGAGATGATAGCATCCGACAATTTCCAGTTGAGTGTGGTTAAACGTAGAAAGATCGACCTTGAATACTGTAGAAAATAAACGAAAATAATTGGGCATTTGATACGACAAAGACAGCTTTTTAAGACCATTTTTACCCACAACGGATGGAACGAAACGGGGGCGATATTTTGGGGTTAGAGGATGTTTGTGTGTAAAAAGTCAAAATCAAAAGTATTTATTTGCTAGAATACAGTACAGGAAGGTCTTACACGAGGTTTTACCAGTGTATTCAGCCTGCATGCAGGCGTGCAAATACATCCTTGAGAGGCGATTTATTTTATAAATATACAAATTACATATGCCAATTTATAACATCAAGATACATTAAAATGACAGTAATAATCATAATAATGTATGTATGTCTGTTTCTGTTACCATTTTCCTGGAAAACTCGTTTACGGATTCCGGTGTTTATTTTTTGATCAAAAGCTAGTTTAATCGAGATTGTTCTTAGCTAAGTTTCATTAAAATCGGTTAAGCCGTTTGTGAGATAATGAACTTTGAAATGACAGTGTCGAGGGTTGTTCAACTTTACTGGCTGCCTTTGGATTATAGGACGAAAGCGAGTAAGAGGTCGACTTCGGCGCGTTACATGGACCCGACAACAATGAAAAACTATGTCGTGTCGTATCAGGGTATAAAGAAGCTAGGGCATCTAAGAGGTACGATTGGAAGATAGATACTCAACCAAGAAAAGTTTAACTCCTAAAGGAGTGACCCTGCTGTGACATGATGAGCGGCGTAATAAGGGCGGTTGGTAGGACCTTGGGTGAGCTCCGTCCAGATCGCTACCACCATCTTACTCGCTAATCCTGCCGCTAAGCAGCAGTGCTTGCACTGTCGTGTTCAGGTGTGGAGAGTAAGACAGCCGGTGTAATTACGGGCACACGAGGAATTTCATCTTAGCTCTCTAGGTTGGCAACGCATCTGCAAACCCCCCAGGGTGACGTTTGTCTATAGGCTGTGGTGATCACTTATCATCAGGTGACCCAATTGCTCGTTGCCTCCCTTGTCGAATAAATAAAAATAAAATAAGGGCTATCCCGAGTCAAAAATCCGCGAGAATGTTGCTACTACTACTAGTGTCGAGTGAAGTCAATGTGTCATTCTCCATTCTCCACCTATGAGGGACAAGCTTCTGGACTATGTGTGGTGGAAATCGACAGACAGACCTCACTCGCGAATTTTTGATTCGTTAGAAGTATTGGTGCGTCATTGCAACGAGCGAGGGTCGGGTAACCATTAGCGATGGTAAGTGTCCCATTAGTGGGGTGCATCCTCGGGGAGCGGCCCGGAATGCGTGAACTTATTGCCTAAAAATGTTAATGACGTCTGCAACGACAGGAAATATTAACATTCTCGTTAAGCAGCCACCTAATAGTTTGGGAGATTTCGCAACATATTATTATGTGATTATGTACCAAGAGAGGGTGTATCTGCGCGATGTTCTTGCTTTTTACGGGCGGTATTTATGGCGGATAACATCAAAAACATCTAACACCCATAAACGGAGCAGACTTCGATAAAAAAGTTAATTCTTCTCCGTTTATTTGATTTCAGGATTTTGTTATTCTCCTCACGACAAAAATCTGTTACCAATAAATCATGTTTTTGAAATTTCGAACTGAAAAGTAAATATACAGAAAGACCTTAAAATAAATTCACTACGGTAGGTGGAGGTCTGGGTTCGTATCCCAGTTCGAGATAAAAAATAATTTCGAATGGGCTGACCATAAAAATAAAACGCAAAAAGTTGGTTTAAAATGAGTTATGTTTCTAAATCATTCTAGAAGACAGAATTAGGTGCCTATATGAACCTGCTAGTATGCTGAGCGAGCATGAGATGCCTATGTCAGGTAGAGCAGCTACCACCGTCAGCAGCTTTCAGAGTCCCGAGGAGCTCGTCTATCGCGAAAGTATCATCGCGGAGCCCCCGCCGCCGCCGCGAGGCCGCCCCGCGCCGCGCACTCGCGTCCCGCCTCCCGCCGCGACCGCACGCCATGGCGACCGCGCGCTAACGCTCCGTTACTCCGCTACATCGTGACAGTGCTGTGAATTCTCTCCGATATCAACAACACTCCAGTGCGACGTGAAAACATCGTTGGAAACCAAACGGTGAGTCCAAACATCCATTGGCCGCTTCGACAGTATTTTCATTTTCCCGGCGTTTTCCCGGCGGAAGCCGCAACTATCGGGACGTCGGGCCCGATGCCGCTGTTACTAAACAGTCGCTTATTGAATGAATTATTATTAAGTGATCAGCTTTTCTATCGTGGTTTTTCATTACCTATATTCTTTGTTTATTTGCGGCAACACATTTTTAATTTAACAAACACTTAGGCTTGCAATGTAATTAAGTGATTTGCATGAAACGGACTCTACAGCCAATTAAAAACGCGTTTCCAAATAATTGGATATGTTTTACAAGGATCCGTACTGTTGCGTCGTCTGCCGCTAATTGCGTTCTTTCGATTCCATATTTTTAAACATGTACAGAGTCGCGGCCGTATGCTTGCAAATATGATAGGTAGGTGTACTGAAGGTAAGGTGCGGGTATTTATTTTATAGAGGATAGGATGGGCAGTACGTGAGCGGCGTGCGGCCGGCGCCGGCGGCGGGAGCGAGGCCGGCCGCAGCTTGACGGCCGATCATAAAATACTGACCCTTACACCACCTGAATAACTTGGATGAGTGCTAATTAGGATTACATTGCAAACCAGCCGGACTTAGTGACGTATGAGAGCAGTAATCGCGAGCTAACACTCAACTGCCAACATTAGCTCTTCGCGTTTGGAATTTTAGCTCTACTTACATTTTTCGATCGAATTCTTAGGTAGGCTAAGTCATATGACATCCGCTGACTTTTCTGCTCTCGATGCAAGGGGCTTAAATAATTTATTGGTACCAGAGCCTTTTAAGACCTTATACATAACATTTTATATGCAATAAAGAGTTTAAGTTTGAGTCCCACTCCGAAATTCGAAGTTCGTATCTGAGAGTCCCTCTCACGCCAACATAGGTTAACACGAAATTGAGAGGGACGGTCAGACACGAACTTCGAATTTCGAACTTCAGAGTAGGGGTCTGTACGGGGTCCTTGGGTGAGGGCTGAGGATGCGCGCGCGCAACCATCTCAAGTCGATCGTGCACCGCGCGTCCTCTCTGCTTCGAGAATTTTAATTAATGACGCAACGACCTCTCTTTCAGTTTTTTCGCATAATACCGAAAACAATGCAATAACTCGTTGTAAGTATCATCGCATCGTCGCAAAAAATGGATGAGTCACGTCAAGCCAGTTTTCCTTGGAGGCTGGTGGCTGCGAAATATTTAGCTCAACTGATTAAAAAAAGAAGGTCTATTAGATTATTTGAAATTGCCTCATTATCATTACTTAGTCACCGTCGTTGGTTGCGAGACGGCGTATTATATTGTCTCGCTACCGTTGAAGAAGTTACAGTTTTGTCTATTGAACCAATCAATAAAAAAATGTATTGGAAATCCACATTTTGTTAAACATAAACAAGTTTCATACACTTAAGAGCCACCCACGCATTTTAACGTAACTCTGTACTTAGGTATCCCAATTACACTTTTCTGGGTGAAGCAATTTGGCTTAAGCGTGAAGAAAACTAAAAAAGTAAAACGGGATAGCGACGGGCTAAGCCTTTTCTTCGAAGTTAAACATAACAATGACATACAGACAAAAATATTTAAACTCAACTTTAATTCTTGACCTGTGAACTGAAGGTGATAGTGTCACCTGCCCATCGTGATGTCCTGACGTAAGTAGGAATTGTATATTTTAGTGGAAGTCACATTGCTCTGCCCTGGGACGGCGGGAAGCGACGGGTGCCGTGGTGCCTCCGACTGTCTCTAAGGCTCCCGGCGACCCGGTCAGAGCTGTCACTTAATAATAGTCTAGAAAACACATATAAAACCCATATAAGGCCCTAGAGTTTTTTTTCTTTGGGTTGGGGAAACACATTCCTACTTACCTCTATGTATAAGTCTGCAGCTCTCTGAGTGACTATTTCTTTGAAATATTAAGCTATAAGATTTGTTTTAGGTTGGATTCAACCCATCGATTTCAGTAAGGTGTAGAGTAGAATGACCCTCATGCAGGTATTTAAAACCATTTCCCTTTGTGCATATTGAGTACTACCAATTTGTTTTTCATCGCCACCCCGTAAAGGGATGTTGAATAGAATAACAAAAATAGAACAATTTATTTGAAAGAAAGAAAGAAAACATTTATTCGTGACATTTATACGAGGTAACAAGGACAAAAGACACAGAATAAAGATTGTCATGAACTGATCACAACTCAGCGTGATGCTGGCGTTGCAGCCAGCGCTGGTCTTCCGTTGGAACCACCAGGTGATCTAGTACATCATACAAAATGTGTTGCTTGACTTGTAAATGCGTACCAAGAGCAATTATTAACTAAATAGGTACATATTATTGTAAACATGTCGTGATAGAGTCGAAAATTGTGAAATAAATGAATATACAATAGGTGGTTGTCGACGGTTAGTCTGCAACAAAGAATAGTTAGCATGAACATTGACAGGCGGTCCTGCGCTCAGCGCCGACAATGACTCGCGGCGGTCATTGTTGCGCGCGCGCCGCTACCGGGAACTGGGCGCGCCAGCACATGCACCACATAATTACAAATAGTGTACCCTAGAAATTTTGGTTGGAAATATTTGAACATTTTGAAAAATGACGCCTAAATTATCTTTATATGAAAATAATCTATATTTATATAAAAAAATCTTTTAACAAAAAAGTAAAACCGCCTTCAAAAAAACCTTTAAAAAAACGTAAAATAATCCTCTAAAGCTTAAAGTTTTATGGCCTAGCACTAAGTAGCAGAAATATGAAGTCGGTGCGGTGCGAGCGGAATATTCTTTGAATGAAGCACCGACTTCATATTTCTGCTACTTAGTGCAAGGCCATAAAACTTTAGGCTTTAAGGAGTTGTATCTTCCATCATCAGCTCATCAACATGAGATGATGATTACCAGACGCAAATACTTGAATAGTTTTAGAAAATATATGAAACACATAATACGTGCCTATAAAATTGGAGGTTGCCCTCGATTTCCCTTTGATCCCATTATCAGATCATGACTTGGTGACAATGGGACCACCTCAGGAGTACACCCTTTCGAATATAAAAAGAAATTGGAAAATGTTTCGTTAGAATTAAACGTTGAAGCAGTGTGTAGTTATGATTGCTGGGTACTCGATATGGGCATTAATTGCCCTATAAATTGTTATTCACGTGATTATTACACGATTGTATAAAGTTAGGTATTTATATGGTTTAATTAGCTGTGTGTACGTCGATGAGTATTTTGCACAGGATGATTTCAATGGCACTGATTTAGACCGAGCACAACAGTAATTGTGTGTCTAACAGTTTGGTTTAATTATGTGTGTCAAACATCAAATGGTTCAAGTTGATCCAGTCCTCTAAGGCTGTGGCCAAGCGGCCGCGGATAAATTATTTATTTATCCATTTATTTTATTGGACAGTTGTTTTAGGCACTGCCTACTTTGCTAATATTAAAATTATTCAAGGTAAAGGTTTCTTAAGCATTCAAATAAAATTTTAGACTTTTAATAAGAAAGCCCAATTACTAACACATAGGTAATTATGTAACAACATGAACTCTAAAATTTATTAATATTTTAATCACATACTGTATATTTTATAGTTTGGTAAACTAGAGCTGTTCACGGCCAAATCTTTATTATTCGCAAGCTTCACAGAACATGTAAACGATCGAAAATCTACTGCAAGTGCAAGTTCCAAAAACATCCCTTAGAACCTACAAGAAATCAACAATGTGACATAATATTTTCAAAACAGAACTAAAATCACAGCTTTAATTTGATACTTATGCAGCAGGTCAGTGTACTTATTAGGACTTTAGCAAATACGGAGCCTTTATTTGTTTAATGATTCAGATCAATAAAGATCCCTTAGTCACGTCAAGGTCAGGTCAGTTAAAAGTATTGAACTGATTAATTTTGCTACGATAATTTGGTTTGCCGTTCTTGCAAAGGTACCTTTATAAAGCTCACTGAAAATTTATTCAAAAATATATTTTTTTAATCTGCCATAAAGCTGCCCGCTTTACAACTCGCTGCATGTCAGCACACAGCCTACATTTCAACGGCGGAGTCACTCGCCGCATTGCGCCGTCATTGTATGCAGATCAGCAGTTGACACAAACAGGTTCGCTGCGATATCCCAACAGCACGCGACAGCGCTGAATGGCGTGCGTTCCCTAATAACGACGGCGGTG
The DNA here is from genome assembly GCA_963691665.1 of Clepsis dumicolana. NCBI lineage: Eukaryota > Metazoa > Arthropoda > Insecta > Lepidoptera > Tortricidae > Clepsis > Clepsis dumicolana. Next base: position 17,870,685 of record OY829509.1, read on the forward strand.
CGTCGGACCAGGGCGTCTGGTGTAATCAACAGACAAGAATACGTCTCGATCGTGTTTGCGTTACGGCTGTCAAATAGCATGAGAATTGTTTGTTGTCGATACGTGCCACCGGTGGCGTTGCTATTATGCCCATTTCAATTTGGGGTTGGCAAGGACAGTAAAAGTTACTAGGCAACTAGGCTACTCTAGGTTCATTCATCATAAACAAGTAGAGGATGTGATTGCGTTGGTTGCATGACTTGCAAGAAAGCTTCCAGTCGCTATGATGAAGCGAGCGTTTTAACTGTAATTGTGACTAAGCTGACATAAAAGTAACATAAAGAAAGTAAAAAACCGGCCAAGTGTGCGAGTCTGCTAACGGTTTTAACCCCGACGCTAAGTAAGGGGTGTTTTAACTTTGACCAATGGGTGAACCGATTTGGATGCGGTTTTTTATTTGTTTGAAAGCATTTTTATTTATTCAATTTACCTGTGTTGACAGATAGACGGACGGACGATAAAGTGATTCTATAACGGTTCCGCTTGAGGTATCTACGTGACCCTAAAAACATTGTGTAATTACGTAAATCTTTATATTTGAACTCTGGCTGCACATGAATTAAAATGCAGTTTCAACAGCCGTGATTTTAACGAGTGGCTGATAATTATAAAAATTATTATAAATAATATTAAATAACGTCCGCGTCTTGTGCAATACTGGTTGCTGTATTCGGGCGTTGTATGTAAGCTTGTAGGTATAATAAATGAGTTAATAACTATAACGACTCCCTTGGAAATACTCTCTATGGCATAACTAGGCATTACCAACCCCATTTTCTCTGATTATTTACCGATTTGGGCAGTTTTTTTTTTTCAATACAAAATTAGTAAATAGGACTTTGAAAATAAAATGTAGGGGTTTTTTATACGTTTTTAGGGTTCCGTACCTCAAAAGGAAAAAACGGAACCCTTATAGGATCACTTTGTTGTCCGTCCGTCTGTCTGTTTGTCTGTCAAGACCCTTTTTCTCTGGAACGCGTGGAGGTAGCATGCTGAAATTAATGTCAAATACTCAAGCCTGCGGTCCCTTGAAGCTGTGAAAAATTCAACCTTCTAATAGCACAACCACTCACAAAAGTCTCAAGATCTTAAATTATTATGTCTGTCTGTAGATTTAGCAGACCAATATAAGTTGATCCCACACTGCGTACTTTTCGCTTAGGAGCAGGGTTCTGCTAACACTGGACTTCCTAAAACACTAGGGAAAAGCGTTAAAATCTTTCTACGGAACCCACGTGCGCGAGTCCGACTCGCACTTGGCTTGTTTTTTTTCATTACAAAGTTAGTAAATAGGACTTTAAAAATAAGATAGACGCTGTGTCGTATCAGGAGGTGAAATAACTTGCATTGGAAAGAACGGTCTGGAAGGCGACAAGAGTGATACTCTTAAATAAGATGATGATGAATCAAATAATGGTAAAGTTTATAAAATGCATCTCGATTGCTTACTAATTGCATTACTCATTCTTAAGAACGGATCGCAATGCAATAACGTAATTTATTTTTCTATAATCCATCTCAGTCCACAAAAATAGCCCTTGCATGGTAATAAATAAAGTGCATGTGTGTAAAACGGTAATAAAACGCCTTATGCAATTAAAATAGTAAAATACGGCGCACGCGCCGGACGCTTGCGCAACGCCGCTAATTTCATGCTGACCATTCCGAATATTTAACCTGATCATTGCTCGATGCTCAACATTGCGTTCTTTGGCATTACCCCAGTAATTGGCACCTTCACTCTTAATTCATAGTTTGTCATAGCCGTAAAGGCGACAAGCTAGATGTCAATTATTAACCGACTTCAAATAAAGAGGTTCTATGTTTCATTGTATGTATTTTTTGACAAATATGCAATTTTTTATCTGAAGCCATGTAAAGAGTACTTCATCATAATACATATGTGCGTAGATAAAATATTAGGAATTAAAACACTCGTGTTTTAATTACCCTCTTTATTAGATCAATTGCATAAACTACTATTACTTACTGTCTATGAGTGTAGTTAGTTCTCACTTTATCAAATCATCAAATTAAATACATATTTATATTAGACAATGCACACATAACATCCATAAATGTGTATGAAGAAAGTGCGCGTAACAGGAGATTGTTAAATATGATTACATTTACATTACATCGTGATCTTGTTACGATTCGCGTGGATCCGCTACGAGGCCTACGCCGTAGCACCGCACACCGGTATAACGACATTAGCATCACTTCGGCATTCTCGCCCCTATTTCACTAACGTTACAAAAATGACAGTTGTTCATGACAATTCTTCAAATTGGCAAAGAAATTTGGTTTGAATTGTCATTGTAAAGTGACAATGTAAAGTTGGCGAAATAGGGGCCCGGGGGCCGATTTACCACGCACACTTCTGAAAATACCACTCGGAAAAGATGTACAGTCGAAGTCATAAATATGTTTATATATGTTTGTACCTTGTCGCTTTAATCGCTGTGACAATTTCACATGTATTTTAACATGTAAACATAATATATACAGTCTGTGAGCGAGTAGAATACAATTCGGGTTTGGATGAATTCATATTGACATCTCTTTCTTTGGTATAAGATGCGCCAAGGGCAGCGGAAGTATTTTTAAAACCCGAATCCTATTCTAAATGCACACTGAACTGTGAATTCTTGTATTGCTATAAAAATACTCCACGTTTTTTTACAGGTCAGCATTTAAATCAGTTAGGGCGGTAATTTCCTACTGAACTCCTATTTAAAATTCATCTTAATTTTCCCTCATTTTCAAATGGTATGTGTGATCGATTACGAGATAGTTTCTGTGAAGTCGATAAAAATTCTTTTCATTTCAAGTTTAAACTAAACTAAGTTAATGTAGATTACTTTATTCGAAATGAAATCAGTGCTAACCTAACTGTTTATATAACTAAAAACAAATAAACACACGGTTATAAACAATTTTAATAACGCGCTGCTACTTACCCAATCGCAATGATGTCGATGTTGAAACACGTGGAATTGCGGAGATGATCGCCGACTTCAAATTTTTCACAATTCCGCGAAGAGTCGGGTTTATGGCTAGAGTCATCAATTCCGGCTAGTACCTACTCCGCCGGAAATTCCGGTGCTCCCAGCTTTTACTGCTTTCCTACATTGAATTAGAACTTATTTCTGAAACTGTGTCACGTCCACTGTTTGAGTGAAGATGCCATTTTATTTTGTTTCCAGTCGATCGGAGCATGAGTCAGATAACAATACTAGAACAAAGTCTTTAATTGAAATTCTGAAAAGGTAGCGCGTCGCCTAGGACATGACAAGTGGGTCCAGTTAGTTCACCGAAGACCCAGGCTGCTCATCGGTAGTGTATTCAAAAAATAGTATACCTATACAGGTGCGCGATGGAGCAGAATGTCGACGAGCGTTACTCTCCTCGCCCGCGCACCTCCCGAATCGCAATTACCCTGCGCTGGGTTTTACATAATAATTTTATGATCCCACTTTATACAGTAGAACCTCTGTAAGTCTAACTTCAAGGGAGACACCAAAAAGTTCGAGTTATAGAGTTTTCGACTAAAGGAAGATTTCGACTCAGGCGCATTTTATTTTCGACTTGTAGAGGTAAAGATGCAGCCTACCAAATTTTGAGCAAGAGAGGTGAAATAAAAGAAACAAGTTACAGACGCAATAGACATATTATGTGTTTATTTGAAAGTTACGTAACATTAAAGACTTGCTTCGATAAAGTTCAAATTAAATGGTAAATTCCCAAAATAAAACACCTAGCCTCAAGTCCTGTTTAACCTTGCACGATTTTAACTTAAACTTTTAAATAATACAGGTCAAGATCAAAAGCGGATAGTTCGCAAAAGTCGTGGGGTTAAATAGTACTGACGATATACCCTCCACAAATAGTACTGACAATATACCCTCCACAAATAGTACTGACAATATACCCTCCACAAATAGTACTGACAATATACCCTCCACAAATAGTACTGACAATATACCCTCCACAAATAGTACTGACAATATACCCTCCACAAATAGTACTGACAATATACCCTCCACAAATAGAACTGACAATATACCCTCCACAAATAGTACTGACAATATACCCTCCACAAATAGTACTGACAATATACCCTCCACAAATAGTACTGACAATATACCCTCCACAAATAGTACTGACAATATACCCTCCACAAATAGTACTGACAATATACCCTCCACAAATAGTACTGACAATATACCCTCCACAAATTAAATAAGGTCGGCAAATTCTTAGAGTCAGTAGCTTATTTTCTTCGAGTTAGTTTCAAATGATCGAGTTATAGAGGATTAAAAATTAAATATTTGCTGTGTTTGAGATACAGAGGTCGAACTAATTTTTACGAGATATGGAGGGAAAATATTTACCGAAACTGCTTATAGGGACTTGCTGATTATTTCGACCTACAGAGGGTTGTGATTTCGAATAATGGAGGTTTTTGGGCTTGAAGGGATTGGAACAGCCAATTTTTTCGAGTTATTGAGGTTTTCGAATTATTGAGGTTCGACTTACAGAGGTTCTACTGTGTTCGAAAGGAAATAAAAAGGAAACGCGAAAATATTTTATTGAAGAATATGTTTGCTGTTTTATATTATGAAGGCTAAATTATAATGTGTAAACGAGGTGAGCCTCGCTTACAGGTGCGGGTCAGACGTGTACAAATATGAATACGAGACAGTTCGTTCACTTCGGATAGGTACCGCTGTTTTGTTGCCAAAGTATAATTTGAAAGTACCGTAATGCGACATATAATTTCAGATCTAGAGTTGTGTTTGTCTCTGCATGATCGAGCAGCTACCTCGTGACCCGAGCAGTGGGTCACTGCGAGCATCCGGCCTTTGTCCGCAGGCGCCGGCGCAGCTAAAATCTGGAGTGACTGTCAGGGAGAGAAAGTACCACGGAGTCTGGCGCGTGGCGTTGCGTCACTGATCGAATGCCTAGATTTCCAGCTCTTTGTAATACTGAAATATATGTTACCTGGTTGCAAAATGAGGCGGTGGCCGCGGGTGGCTTGATACTCTTTGTTTGTGTTTAAGATTGATTCTTTTCATTCATTTGACATCAGTAGTACTTAATCGATTATCGAGCCTGTTTTCGTTCTGCAATGTTTATAAGCATTGCAGAACAAAATAAAATTTCACCAACTTTACAATTGTCAATTTTCAATGACAATTCGGTGTCAACTGCTGACTTGAAGAGCTTTTGTTTTAGCGCGCTTCATATTGTCAAAGAAATGTAGTTCGAATTGTCATATAAAACTGACAATTGTAAAGATGGTAAAATAGGGGCCAAGCGTTCGTTTTCGACAGTCTTGTAAGGAAACTCAGTTCTCTAAGCGCTGAACCCTGAAGATTTCTTTTTATATCCTAACTACGTTTGTTTATATTTTCTAACATATTGTGCTGCGCTTCGAGTGGGATCACTTTCCACGCGTTTGAATATCGCCTGTATGCTGGGACACGCGCGGTCGACGCGCGACACATACTAATTAGCAGATATCGATATACTATCTGTTTCTAATTGAATACATCACTCTAGCCGAAGAATCACACGAAGCTCCCTACGTAAACGAGCTATAAAATATCAATCTGCGCTTCGCTACGCCTACTCTAATCTCTGTTACTATGTTAGTGCCAATAATTTGGGTCTTTTGAAAATATAGGATAGCAGGGACTTGAGCCAAAACAGTAAAACCAACTTTCCACTTTGTCAAAATAACCTAACCAACTTAGAAAAGTTGAAAACCCCCCCGGCATTGTCATTTCGAAGTTCAATATTTCGAAAACGGGTGAACCGATTTTAATGAAACTTTGCTATGAACCATCTCGATTAAAATAGCTTTCGACTGAAGAAAACCGCATCGAAATCGGCCTACCCGTTTGGGAGCTATGATGCCACAGACAGATACACAGACGCACATGTCAAACTTATAACACCCCTCTTTTTTTGTCGGGGATTAAAAAGGGCAATAAAGTAAAGAGGACCACTAATGTCTATACAATGTTCTTTGAGTTCATAGATTGCGTTTTACGTTAAGCAGAGATCTAAGTTTCGTACAAAATGAATGGTACGGAGATCTCCCTCTAGTGAAACTAGTTACATCAGGGCTAATTATTTTAAAGAAACACGACATTGTAAAGACCTCTTGATCCTTGAGCAAGATCCATCCGGATCTCTACCACCATTTCAGTCAATAATCCTGTCGATAAGCAGCAGTGCTTCCGGTGCACAGATAAAGACAGCCATGGAAATTACCGGCATTTCATTTTAGCCCTCTAGGTTGGCAACGCATCTACAATCCCTCTCTATCACCTTTACCATCAGATGACGTACTAAACCGTTTTCGTTTTTCTATTAAAAACAAATTTAGCCTCCTTCTGTGTACCCAGTGAGTTAGTAGCGAGAAGCAAGTAGAGTGTAGCGAGGAGCGGCGCAACGACCGACGTAATGACACGCCATCCGACGCTAACGACCTAAACGCACACACGCCGCAAACAGCGGACTTACTGCTGCCTCACACAAACACGGCTTGACGTCTAATATGACCACCAATGCTAAGTTACCTATATCATCATCATCATCATCATAAGCCTTTTGTAACCCCCGACGAAAAAGATGGGTGTTATAAGTTTGACCTGTGTATCTGTTTCTCTGTCTGTGGCATCATAGCTCTCAAAGGGATGGACCGATTTCGATGCGGTTTTTTTAATCGAAAGCTAGTTTAACCAGATAGTTCTTAACTAAGTTTCATTAAAATCGGTTTACCCGTTTTTGAAATATTGAACTTTGAAGTGACAATATCGGATATTTCAACTTTTTTAGTTGGTTAGGTTAGGTTATTACGTCCCACTGCTGGGCACAAGCCTCCGAATGAGAGGGCTTGGGCGATGGTTCCCACGGCCCAGTGCCGATCGAAAAGTTCGCACCACCCCACACCATTGACTAATAGCTTCGTAGAAGTGTGCGAGTTTTCCTCCACCGAAAAGGTCATGATAAATTTATGTGACTAATTTCGCACATAAAATCTGAAAAACTCAGAGGTGCGAGCCGGGGCTTGAACCCAAGACCCTCTGCTTGAGAGACCATAGGTCAGACCACTAGGCTACCATGGCTGTTATTACCTACATATCTTGAGTAATCCCTTTCAGAAGCTAAAATGCGCCAGTTTTTGGAATGGACAGGCAGCTAGGGTTTCCCCAACTCGCTACGACATGGGCACCTTTAAAACTTGAGTGTACCACTTCTTGCAAGACCGGCAAGTCCCAATGGTGCTGGGGGCGGCGGTGATCACTACCATCAGGTGAACCGCATGCCTGTTTGTTAGCTTTAGTATAAAAAAAGTTTTATAAGCGTCTCTTTGTGTTCTTGTTGGTCGAACTATGACTCATCAAAGTTGAACACTATTTGTCAAAGCGATGTAAATATTCACATATTTTATGCTCGGCCTAGAAAGCCGTCCTTCCGCAAGACAGGCAGGGAAGCAGGCAGCGCCGTCGGAAGCCAGCAATTTCAGAGAAAATCTCCGTCTAGTCGTTTTTGCTCGGTTTAAGTTCCATGGTACGGTCGAAGCTTAATTACACGACCATTAGGCTTTCGGATTTCTAAGTTAAATTTAATAACTACCAGCGCTTTTGCCTGCGGTTTCACGGGAGAACTCCCTATGCCGTGCCTTAGTTATTTAGCAAAATCCCTCCCTATTCCTTGTCTAAGTTTTGTAACTTATACTTTAAAAATACTGTTTTTAACCGTTTCAAAAAAGGAGGAGGTTAAATCTCAATTCGTCGAAAACATTTTTTTTCTTTTATGTATGTTCTCCGATTACTCGAAGACGGCTGACCCGATTTCGATTTTTTTTTATTTGTTTGAAAGGGTAGGTATACTTTCTAGTTGGTCCCATTGTCACCAAGTCAGGACCTGATGACGGGATCCCAGGTAAATCGAGGGCAACCCTCAAATCTTATAACTACGTAGTACGTGTTTCCTATTTTTCTAAAGCTATTCATGTATTTGCATCTGGTAGACATCATCTCATATTGATGACCTAGTGATGGAAGGTATAAATCCGTAACGGTTAGGAGTTGGAGGATAATTCTTTAAATATTAAGCAAAAAAAATCTTTTAACAAAAAACCGCCTTAAAAAAACATGTATAAAATAATCCATCCATCAGTTTTATGACCTAGCACAAATATGAAGTCGGTGCTTCATTCAAGGAATATCCCGCTCGCACCGCACCGACTTCCCTCAAAGTTTCCATCTCACCCTTTTCACCCCCTTAAGCTTTATAGGTCCAAGGGTTTCAGCTGGGCGTTGATTAGTCAGTAAGTCAATCAGTCAGTCAAGATTTTTCTTGATATAAGTATTATATCGATTTTAGACGATAACTGAAAAGTTCACCTGAAGGCGAATATAATTTTGGTTGCGCCTGATGTGCAATTTAACTACCGTACCTATATCAGTCAAGGTAATTAAATTCCTTACTGTCACTAAAATTGTAAGATTATCTGAGTACCGAATAACTTTAGGTCAGGCATTCCGGACGATTTGCTCGTGTAACCTTCGAGTGGTCCTCCGAGCAGCCTTGAGTAAGAATTCGGCCACAATTCCCCGAAGCGCGCGCCCGTTACACTGACTCACGCGCACGCATTTTGCGGCACACTTTTACTTGACACCAACCGCATCAGTCTCCGTAGAGACTTTGAGACACTCTCCCTATTCATGTTTTTGCAGTGGGCGTACATATTTAACACGACAAACCCTAACCCATGTCGTTGATGTTAATTACATTTCGCAAGCTTTTTGCATTTAAAAACGACGTTTACCTTTGAAAGTAAACGGTTCGTAGAGAGTACAGGCCAAGTCACGCGCAGGCCGTCGCACCTGCGCAAACGCACATGATTCACTCATCCAAAGCAACTCTAATTGTAATGATGACGTTCGATACGGTGATCGATGTGCAAAGTATGCGTAATATTGTGTGACATTAACTCACTCTTTAAGATGTAGCTTATTGTCAACTACATGATCATTCCTACACATCATTCCTATCTCTAAATGAAACAATGCACCCTGGTGACACCCTTCCTCGTCACAGTAGCGAATGCTAGGAATGCCTCCATGACTTATTCAGCAATCACTATCTACATAAAAGAGCCACGCAATGAGCTTATACAAATTTCATACCCAATAATGAAAGTACGAATATGCAAAGGACTTTTTCCATATTTACCATAGGTACAGGCGGGGTTATGTTTATAGGCACTTTGATAAAATTGCGAGCGGGTAAATAAATTGAGAGTATCAGAATACATCCATGTTATTTTAAATGCAAAAATATACGCTAAGAATATAGAACTTGCTCCTTATATGCGTCGGTTAAAAAGTGAGACGTCCTGTTGGATTAGTTAGGAACTTTATGGTTATTTCATATTTCTTAGGTGACCATTGGCATGCTACGACAACACATTTGTAGTCGACCGCTATAATTATTTTCTTAAAATTTATCAAAACAACCATTAACAACATTAAGATATAATGAGTCATCAAAACCTGCCGTTTGTTTTCCGCGGCGGCTACTCGTATAGCGGCTTAATTAAAACTTGTACCCGATGTAAGTGTCACACATTCGCCAAACAAGGTGTTATACGTATTTAACAGTATGGTGATGCGTTCGCGTCGCGTCGGGCGTCGGCGAGGCCGTAACGTTGCAATTAGGACTATTAGACCGCCGGAAGCGCCAGGTTTTCCTCGAATTGTTATCGGGATGATGGCCTCTGCCCGCCCGATAAGCATCGAGGAGCCTACACAAGGAAAATGATAATGCTTCTCCAGTCCCAGCTGAAGGCCCTCAAATTAGAAGTCGTTACATGATTTATTGCCCTGAAGATCACAGGAATGCAAAGCGCATATTTTTACGAGTACATTCGCCGAGAAATGTCTCGATGCCTTTGAAACATTCATCAGTTATCTTTATGGAAATGAACGAAATGAACTCGACGATGGTAGAAAGAAGTTTCCTGTTAATTCAATATTGGAGCAGTTCCCTCCAATAATATTATTGTGGCCGCGATCGAACGCGAACTTCGGACGTAATTACATCAGCCGTAACTTCTGGCACTCGACTCAAACGGGGAAACTAAAGCAATCGGTTTTATGAACTTTTCCCCCTTTTATGATCTGTTTGACTGGTTTGATAGCTAGGGCAAACGTCGCAATGTGTGACACCTTAATCTCAATAATTGACACCACTCTTGTCACCTTTATTGCTATGAATTAAGATTGAAGGTGCTAATTATTGTTGCAAATGTCGGGAACTTACCTTGTTTGACTTATTTTTCTGCGCAACAATAGGAGGACAATACTGACTTAGGTTAGGGCATCTTCAACCTTATGTCCCAGCGACAAAGGTGACAGACGGCCCGACTGTGACGGGTGTCAACTATTGGGCATTAGGGTGTCGAGCTTTGACACTTTACTTCTTTAAATATTTATAATATCGTACGTTTATCGCAGCGTTCATTTCGATCCCCAGCTGAGCCCATTATAAGGCAATCTATTCACGTGTCGTCGCGTTGTTAATTCTCATCGCGCCGAAGGCTGCGTCGCATATTTTCCTTCTTCCGTCTGTAAACAAAACATCTCGAGTACATCACTCAATATTGTCTTTGACTCACATTTCCTATTGTCGAGAAAATGTTGCGAATAGCTTATTACATTTTATGAAGGCAAAGACTGCGTTTTTACGACGATGCGAAATTGAATTGTGATCTTGATGAAACAGTAGCGTTTTTAGTGCGGAGTACGCGTTTTAAACGGTAAAAATAAAACCTTGCCACATAATAATTCGAAGTAAAAAAAGCTTATTTTATGAGTAGGAGTAGGGTAAACTTCTAAATGTTTGACATCCTGATCTGAAAACGTGCCACCCTGCTTGTCTCATTATTTATCCTATTATATTAAGTATACTAGCCGACCCGGCGAACTTCGTACCGCCATACGCCGTTCCATACAAAATGAATGAGAAAAAGAATTTTCTTTATAAAATATTTTTTCTCGTAGATTTTTCTCCTCGTCTAATAATTATTCTGCTCTACCAAAATTGAACACTTACTTTCCTGAATCGAAAAATGGCCTTCGCACACAATTCATGGGGTACGCGAATGATAAAAGTTATCAAGTCATGTGTAGGGGAGGTACCTACCACAAAAATGTTAATTCTTACTCTGTCGCCATGATTAATATTTATTTATTTATTTACATCCTTACCAAATTACAGCTTTCTAGAGCTGAGCTAAGCCGCGGACATGACGAAACGATATAAGGATTCCTTGTTGACTTTGGAACTCTAAACATACCTATACTAACCCTGGCTCTACATTAAAACTAGTAGAGCATATAATTATAGACTATATACCTAACTTAGTTCGCTCGTACATGAAAAAAGACTCGCCCTAGAGTTAAAAATAAAACTTGAGCCGTAATGAGATGATCGCAGTTATGCGGGCGGGCGACAGGCACGGTCGGCAGCACAGCACTCACCTCCCACAAGGCACTCACGTCAGTAAAACGACTAGGTAGAGTTGCAATTACTATTCAACATTATCCTGTTGCCCGGTGTACGTATAGACAGCGACTGATACCGGCTCCTTATTGTGATAATATCCGTCACTCACACTCACCAACACGAGTAGAGGACGCTAACACGGTCTTGTTACAATGACAGACAAGTGATTTTGCGTAATTTACTTGTACTAATATTTAAAACCGGCCAAGTGCGAGTCGTACTCGCGCCCCGAGATTTCGGTATACATGTAGGTATGTAAATAGTTCGTCTATCACGGGAATCGGGTGTCGTAGATTTTTTCCTCCGCTTTTCCTTGAGTGTTGTAAGTAGCCCAGTGTTAGCAGCCCCTGAGCAAAATGTACGCAATGTGGGCCATTTGTAACCCCCGACGAAAAAGAGGGGTGTTATAAGTTTGACATGTGTATCTGTGTGTCTGTGTATCTGTGTATCTGTCTGTGGCATCATAGCTCTCGAACGGATAGACCAATTTCGATGCAGGTTTTTTTAATCGAAAGCTAGTTTAATCGAGATGGTTCTTAGCTAAGTGTCATTAGAATCGGTTCACCCGTTTTTGAAATATTGAACTTTGAAATGAAAATATCGAAGGGTTAGGTTATACCTATATTGGTCACCGACATACGTAAAAATTTAGAATTCCGATTTAGAGAGCTACCTCCATACCAAATTTCAAGTTTCTGGAACAACTGGAAGTACCCCTATATGTTTTGACTCCACTGCAATTTAAATAATAAATAATAATAATAAATAAATTTAGTAGTTATACACCAATTTTTTAATGACTGTATCTTTTGATTTCGTTGACTAAGAATTTGATATTAATTTCAGCTTGCTACCTTTACGCATGCCAAAGAAAAAGGGTCCTTACAGACAGACGGACAGACGGACAACAAAGCGATCCTATAAGGGTCCCGTTTTTTCCTTTTGAGGCACGGAACCGTAAAACTGGTTGAAATACTTTTATCCAAGCCAACAAGCCAAAACAAAGCTCTCTTTCGCTGATGTACAGTGAGCTGGTGCCTATTTAGGCACGGCCGTTGGGTGAGTGTAGCCCTAGTGGCTCAAGCTGCGAGAGGCGTAAGAAGAAGGAACGACACTAAACTTGTGATTTAAATTATTTTTATTCTTTTCTTCAATAAAAACGAATACACGTCTTTTCGTATGAAAGCCCGGTGTCAGAGTGTCGCTCATGTTTTTTTGTCTTTTTAGACACTTTGCATTCGTATTTTAAAATCAACGAACACAATCATCAAACAATGAGCGGCCTCTTCACAGTACCTACAAGGAGACCCCCCCCCCCCTCCCCCCAGCTAAACTGGGAAAAGGGTTGGGCAAAGAAGAAAGGAGTTTGAAATACTTTTGTCTCTAAAAGCAAAGTCAGTTCAGAACACGAATAAATGCGTATCGAAGGTAGTATTGAAGTTTATTTCTCAAAATTGAAACGAAGCTTGACTCGATCTAGGTTTTATCATAGTTTTATTCTAGAACAAGTAAAAACGAGGTCAAGTCAAGAGATAGCAAAAGTGTTCCGATTGGAGTAGGTTGCGGCAAACGAAAGCACATAAAGTATTCTCCGCGATCTGGGGCGAAAGGCGGCGCCAGCGAAAGTGCTCAACCTAGTGCAGAGGGTTTCGGAGCTAATTAGACAAAAACTAATGACTAACCGAGCCCCACTTGTTATTACAGTTGGTTATAAAACAAAAAGAGACTTTTTGCAAATTTAGGTGTATTGTTATTGAGGTTAGTCATTGACGGCTCGAGACAATAGCGAAACAACAGCGAGTCGGCATTCATATTTCTAAATTATTGCGCATCTCATTGAGACACTTCTGATCATATCATCTAAGTAAACAATCAGCGCTATGCAACTGAAGGTTCATAAACAAGGCGGCTGTTAACAATACCCGCTTAATGGTCCCGTGCAAAAGTTCACGGAGGCTTATAAAAGGTATAATAATCGCTAAGCCAAGTGGGTCATTGACAACGCAACCGTTTGCGACACTCGACAGATCCTGTCTCCGGCGAAAAATTGCAGGATGTCTGCGAGGGGTCAGAGCCACGCGCGCCAAATCCGCGGGTGTGCTACTTTAACTTCTCAAACTAATATTTCTTATCAATGGAACTGGAATACTTAAGGTTTGGATAGGTAAGGCCATTATGCTTTACTTATCAAATTGCATTTTACTAACGACCAATGTAGAGCTGTAGCAGAATTGTTAAAAATGCAATTACGTATTTTCGTATCCGTGGAAAACTTGACGTAAGTCGTCGCTTTGTTAGGTGGGCCAATCATCTAGTGCGCTGTACAAGTAGAGTCAAACGAGTCGATCCTAGCGAGCTGATGCAACCGAGATGCCGCGGGAGCAATGCTCTCACTGCGGCATTATGCGCTAGGCCTGCGAGGGCTGCCTAACGACCACAGCTGACCTGAAATAGACTAATAGATACCGCGGATCTATACCTAAACAACAACTCAGAAAAATTTTGAATAGTTTATGTGATTTAGGAATTTGCCATGTTCAGCTTAGATGTTGTAAATGTCCAATCAGGTAATGGCAGCCCTAGAGGCATCTCCAGCGCTCGATGCTGTTTATAAAACAAAACGCCTCGCGCGGTGACTCAGCCTAAGTATAGTATTTGTTCTCTCGTATCACGCTCTTATGTGCGCGCATTTATGACTGTGTCCAAATATTTAGACACACTGCGAGTGTATTTATTTTACAAATTTTAACGTAAATTTCCATATTATTATATACTGGTTAGAATCGGTCTGCGTATTTCAATAAAAGTTACGAATCTGCGGGAGCCGCGGGCGGAGTAATTTGTCTCAGCCTGTCGCGACCACTCATCAATCATCATTTATTTGGATTCAGCAAAAAATTGTTTGTCAACATTTCCATCTCAGTGTTTTTCCTAATGGCTCGTTTATTGATGCATCTGGGTTTTCCGTCACTGTCTGTTTAAATATTCCTTTTCGACACTGAAACAATGCGCAGTTACTGGCCGTCTTTTTTTCGGAGAAACAAGCGATCATGTTTTTTTTCTGTGATCCTGGCCCGTGCGAAGAGGGTGCGGTTTCCATTAGGCCCTCGTCCATCAAACAGCGAGCTCGTTCACTATGATTGATGTTGTCCGCTAAACTCCTACACGGCCTTTTGTGAAATTTCTTCTTCAACCCCAGGAGAACAAAATTGGTATGCAACCTTAATCTTGTAACGTTGCTTATGAATCGATTCAAGTTCAACAGTAGCGAAGAGGAGTCAAATTAAAATCTATGTAATTATAATTACGACTCTCATCCTAACTAAGACAACGTGAGATGTCGTCAAGGCAAGCGATGGTGTTGTCTCGACAAACGTTGCGGGTCAATATTGGCACGGCGGCTGCGCGAGCGCATTCGTCCACGGACTCGCGCGCCGACCTCGTCCGCGATAGCCCTATTTCTTAGAACTGTTAATCGATTCTTAATACCACAACTATCCACTGATTACTAATTGCCTTTTACTTCAATAGATGATGAATAAATAATGAACATTTGCATGTTAATGGACAATACATTAATCAATTGGGCACTTGACCAAATGATATGGTCGATCGATATCATTGACAGTCTACAATTATCGGCGTGACCGATCTCGGGCCGTTAAAAATCGATAGACAATTTATGTGGAGGAGAATTCGTTGTCACTGTCTGTCGGAAGAGATGCGTCCAACTGTGTTTGCGCGGCGCCGGCGCGGCCTAGGCCTTCGGGACCTCGACCTCATTTCTGTCAATAATTTCCATTGTGTAACTCATACCGGAACTTGTGTATTCTTATAAAAAGTTGCGGATTCTTATAAAGGGGAAATTTTGTTGCACTACTTTAATACACTGCCATAACTTTTCATACAATATCTTTCAGAGTTGATACGAGACTCAACACCGGAATACAACAGTGCAAGTACTGCTGCTTAGCGGCAGGATTAGCGAGTAAGATGGCGGTAACGATCCCGACTGACCTCTCACACGGTCCTACCATCCGCAATAAATCACGTTTCAAAAATTACACAGAATAGGTCGTATCGGATAGGTATTCAAGTTATTACTTCCGAGGCGCCTGATTAACGACGAGCGGTACCGTGCACTTCGTAAATGAGGCAGTTACAGAGGGTCGAGCACGACTTTTCGAAACCTGCGTCACGTAAAATCGAATAGTAAAACGTTTATCGAGTTTGTATGACGTTTGGAACAGCGCCCGCCCGTGAGCGTATTTGGAACTAAAATTTTGTATGAGGTTTCTCGATCTCGATACGATAACCGTAACGTTACGCAGCTTTCGTAAAGTCGTGCTCGACTCTCTGTTTCACTGTTATGTTTGACGACGTGTTCTGATGATTCACGTCCACCGAGCGATGAATCAGATAACTAAAGCAATAGTCAACTAGAAACTGAACCAATTCTTCAAAATAAGTGCACCTGCACGTCGTTATGGTAGAGCAAAAAAGATAAGAAAGAATCTAATGGGATTTCTTATAGCAAAAAGTGATAAAAAAGCTGATTGGGCGCATTCCGGATCGGGCCCGGTGGCGCCAAGACCGCTAGCCGCTGCGCCCGCGCCGACGGCCGTTGCACCGCCGCAGTTGGCCATTGACCATTTTACCTTGATTTTACCACTTTATTTACATTTACGATGGATTTTCATGATACAGATTTTTTCAACTGGTTTTTTTCATGGCCTAAAGTCCGATACCTACTTAAATACCTCTATACAAAACAATTTCGTCTATTACCTACGTTTTAGGACATAGATGAAACAACTTTTGTGATCGAAATTACAAAACAAACCGATAGCTAATACGTGTAATGGACATATACGAGCATGAAGAGAGGGCTGCAACTAAGCAAAGTTCGTGTCACACAAATTCAAGTAATGTTTTGCGAACACCGAAACGCTCGATATATTAATTGTCACGTGGCGTTATTGTTTTTGCATCCGGTTTTAGATTGCACTCTATTTTCGGACAAAAAGATCTGCCTTTTGAGTTTCATCAGAAATATAATAATAATAATAAATGATTTATTTTCCGAAATGAGGTACATAACATAATGGGTTTACAGATTTTTTACTATAGCGTTCATGAACTAGAGTTTAGCAGCGGTTCTCACACTAGGTCGGGCCTGTATCGTGAGAACCATTGGAAAATATTGGACGTTATAATCTGTAATGCAGGCTTTTTCAAACTGTTGAAATATGTTACGGGTTTTAGAGTGCGTTTAAACATTTATAAGTAGTATTTGTGCAACTGTGACATGGTTTTATCACCCGTATATATTTACAAAATTCTCATTTGCCACATACATACAAAAACTTAAGGACTTTTAATCTCGAATTGTTTTCCGCTAAAGGAAAATCTCACACGGATATCCGCTGCGGGATCTCATTCATTATCCGCGGCCAAATTTCTGAACTTTCCTTGTGTCTGCGTAGTCGGATAAGTCATCTAAACAACTTGATGGATTGTGTAGCGAGCTGCGGCTTCATTTTGAAAATTTCTTGACAAAAGTTTTGCTAGAGAAACTCCGGAGGATCGTTACCGACTGACTCCTCTTAATACGACAATTCAAGTAATTGCCGCGTATATTGTAAGTTTGTTAGTGATCCTGTTTGTGATCGAATTTTCCTTCGTCGTAGGTCCGGCAGTGTGGAACAGCAACGGTCTTTATTGACCCTTCGATCGTGAACTTTCACACGGAAGCAGGCGCGCGGGCAGGAGCGAACAACGTTGCTGGTCGAACGTACGATTATCCTATTGAGAGCGTCGCACGCCGCGACTGGAAAATGACCCCGCGGTCCGGCGGGTGCCAAATTACACCGAATTATTATGACAAGGCGCGCTCATTGAGCCACATTTATTTTCGTCAATGGGACGTATTGGGGCCGATTGATCGGGGACGCCGATAGCGGACGTCCATCTTCATCTGCCCGCCCCGGCCCCGTTGGAAAGTGAAATAGGCCTTTATTGTCGATGATTCATTTCAATTGATTGATTGTTATTTTAACTTTCTAATGCTCACAAATTAAGCGAGGGAGCGACTGATCGGACTTGTTGACTTGTGATCGCGAATGATTGATTGAGTGGATGTGAGTTCAACTTTTTTGTGCAACAAATGTGTCGGATTAAGCTTTGTTGTAAATGTGTCATGGTCAACTGCTGTTAAATCAAATGCGTAAATTTCTCGGCATCTTGCGGAAGGTTCTTCAAATAGGTACTAAACTAGTCAGATTGTTATGATTGAGCTATTTGTCAATCCTGCAATTTTCTCAAATGGATTTGTCACTGTCGCCACGAGTGGTCGGTCCCGTTAGACGGCCGCGGGATGCTGCGGGGTGCGTGGATGCGCGGGAGTGGGGTCAGCGACCTCGCGGCGCCTGCAATCGCCAACACTCAGCTTTTTTGCGCTGCAACTGTATGCAATTCGTATTGAGTAATATGTATATCGAGAATATCTTTAAACGTCGGCCGGGTAAAACCCGACTTCCTAGAAAGCGGTAAAGTGTTTTTCAACATGACGATGACTTATAATTTATTTGTTTTGTTACAGAATTAGAGGCGTCATGGCGCCCAGTAGAAGTACAGGCGTGATCCTGGCAGTTCTCAGCTTGGTTGCTTTAAGCAATGCCGGTAAGTCTTTGCTCTTTTTTAAGATACGGTACTGGCAACCAGCTGATACTGATAACACCAATAACAAGTTCTATTTTTACAAACACAATTCCGGGTTAGGTAATATTGTTGCGTTACTACAATTTAGAATTTTAAGATATCGTCAGCAAACTGAATCTTATAATGTTAGCTATAAGTTTGTATAGCTGGTTCATTGCAGACTCCGCTGACTTACATTGAATCAGTAAATTACCTAATGCCGATGAAACCTCCGCTGACGAACTCATCATCATTATCACAAACCTTTTTTTTTACTACTGGACAAGACCTCCTCTCAAAATGCGGATTGGGAACTTCACAAACACCATTAAACTGCTTCACAGGAGTGTGCAGTTTTCGAAAAGCTCAATGATAAATTACAAATGTAATTTCGCACATAAATTCCGAAAACTCAGAGATTCGAGTCGGGGCTCGAACCCGTGACCCTCTGCTTGAGAGGCCATAGGTCAAACCACTACGACGACTGTATTATTTTATTTCTACCTCATCGACTTTGATAATGAAGAGTGTGATTCGATCAATGGAACAGATCGACCGACGCAAATGAATGATATAATCGACCCTGAACTGTCTTGTGCGTTTGTCTGCGTCTGCGAGTGAACTAATGAACGTCGCGCGTGAGTCACAGAACAACCTGAAGTTTTTATTAAAACCGAAGGTCGCTTCTGTTACGTTGTATGAAAAAAGTTATATCTCACGTTTTTCCTGACACTGTCTACACGTTGAGTCAACTTGAAGCCTATCCGTTAATCTTATGCCGTCAAGAAATCCATTATTGTAAGGGCTCGTCTTTCAGCGTTTTCTGCTTGTATTGTCGTTATCTATATTGTGCTTTGTTATACTTTATTTAGGTACGTGACGTTCTTAACGGATCTTTTATAACGAACAAAACCTATAGGGGTTAAAGGAATATGTCATTTCTTTGTCATCATTTGTTTGTTTGTAGTTACAAGACACAGAAACAAAGTAAATCTAAAATTGACAATCTTTAGATATTTAGTCAATTTTTCCTAGCCAGCAAGCACATTTTCAATATTCATGTTAAAAGAGAAGGTTTTAAACGTATTACCAATTTATTCGTGTGCTTAAACCAATGTTTCATATGACAGTAAAGTTATTATAGGCTACCAGGGCAACCGCAGATCCAACCAACGTCACACTCCGGGGCGAGGAAAACCGGGAGGCTACCCTTAGTAATTTAGGTCATAATCGAAAAGGTGTTGTGGCAATTTCTTAGCTCGTCTCGGTCGCGCGTCGGGGACGTCAGTCGAGTCGTTAAAGTCAGTCACCGTTCGAGTCGTGTCTTCAGTCAAGTGTCCGTCACGTAATTCTAATGGGAAAAGTCGTTGTACTGGCCTGATGCGACTCCCAGCTGCTGTCCGCACCTGCGCCACTCGCACGACGCCGTCGGCACCAGGCAGCAAGTCTTCGATGACAGCCAGTGGCCACGTCACCCGCTTGTTATCAGTCTCCATTAAGACTATGTCACCCACCCTGAGTGGAACCGGTCTCACTCGTTCGCTCCTCTGTATCAGAGTGCTGATGTATTCGTCTCTGAACCTCTTCCGTAGATCTTCTCGTAGATTTTGGCAATATCGATGTCTCATGTTTAAAATCTCGCCATCGATTTCATCCAGATCTGCTACAGGTTGAGACGGCAATGGCTGGGTGAACATTGCAGGTGTCAATGGCTGCAACTCCTTCTGGTTGCCCACGTACGTGAGGGGCCTGCTGTTTATGACTGACTCGCAGTCACAGAGTACTGTCTGTAACTCCACTAGTGTAAGCGAAGCCCTTCCTAAAACCCTGCGCAGGATTTGCTTCAGAAAACCAATGAGCCGCTCATAGAATCCTCCCCACCACGGAGATGCCGGAGGCAGGAAGTTCCATTTCATTCTGGATATTGAAGCGAATCGTTGGATCTCAACCCAATCCAAGGTTCCAAATGCATTGTCAAGTCCTCGGAAGTTAGTGGCATTATCGCTAAATAATTGTTCTATTCTGCCTCGCCGTGCAACAAAACGTCTCAACGCCATCAAAAAATCACCCGTAGACAGAGCCTCTACCACTTCTAGGTGTACCGCACGGTACGTGGCACACGTAAACAGTACTATCCATGCTTTGCTCCCGGAACGAAGTATTAAAGGACCCGCCAGATCCACGCCTGAAAATTGAAACGCCACGCTAGCCTCCATACGTTCCTTAGGTAGTACACCAGTGGGCGCTTGACATCTTTTCGTTTTGTATCTCTTGCACCTTATGCACTGATTTATGACGCTACGGACCAATTTGCTTATCCCAACAATCCAGTAGGTCTGCCGTAGGTTATTCAGCAATGTTTGGGCTCCGGCGTGCTTTAGCTCGACGTGTCGCCATTCCACAAAACGCCTGACTAACGTTTCCGATCCTGGAAGCAGTATAGGAAACTTAAAATTGTAACTTTCAGTTCCTAAGGATAGCTTAGTATTTAAGCGTGTGATATTCTTGTCATCGACAAAAGTTTGAATTTTTTTATTATTGAGTAAACAATCTTTGTGTTTTTGTTGACACAATCTTATAAGTACATTTTCTGCATATTCAAACTCATCGTATGTCAGTTCTCTGGTTACTGGTTTTTTCTTCAATCGCAGCATCCAGCAGATCATTCTGACAATTTTAATATAACTCGAGAAGTATGTTAACCTATCTAAGAAGAAATCTTCTTGAACAACCATCGCAATAGTACCAGATTTCTTCCGTTCGTCTTCGACATCTGTAGAGTTAACTATGACGTCTGTAGCTGGCCAACTGTCTTTATTTAGCAGCAACCACGATGGTCCCTCCCACCAGCGGCTTTCAAGGAAAGCTTTAGGGTTCACACCTCTGGAGGGTAAGTCTGCGGGATTCAAATGACCAGGTACATGCCTCCAAGCCGAAGCAGAGGTTACGGTTTTGATTTCCTTGACCCGATTGCTTACGAACACGCTCCACGGTCCATCGCATTTGATCCATGTTAGCACAACGCTAGAGTCCGACCAATAATATACGGCGCAGTTCGCTATCGCTAGTGATTCGATTGCAGTAACTGACAGTCTACTAGCAAGCGTAGCCGCAATCAACTCTTGTCTCGGAATGGTAATTTGCTTCACCGGCGTTACTCTCGCTCTAGCTAGGACAAGACTTAAGTTGACTTGCTCACCGAGTTGAGTTCGCAGATAAATGCAGGCTGCGTAAGCTTCCTTGCTTGCGTCACAAAACACATGCAAAGAGGTCTCACACTCTTTTATGGAAGCACGTGAAAGGCGTCTGGGAATCACGCAATCATTTATCAGGTCAGCTTGTTCTAGCCACTTTCTGAATTCTTTAGCTAGTTCTTCGGGTAATTCTTCGTCCCAGGTAAGTTTTCTACACCAAGACTTTTGCAGTATCATCTTCGGAACGATCGTAGTCGGGCAGATAAAACCGATGGGATCGAAAACCCTCTGAGCTATCGATAATAACGTCCGTTTCGTTAGCTTCTCGCTTATATTCTTAAAATCAACGTTACATTGCAGAGTATCATTTTTGACATTCCATATTACCCCCAATATTGAGGTATTTTTTACATTATTATCTACCATTAGAGGACTCGAAATCCGACCTCGAAGATCGAACATACCCTTGAGCATTACTTCCCTCGATTCGCTAACGAACTTTTCCAATTCTTCCTCCGATTCCAGGCTAGTGACGCAGTTATCCACGTAATACGAATTCTTCAATTTCATTGCTGTCTCCTTTAAGTTATCCGCACAGTTGTCCAAATGATGATTGATTGTAGCCACCAGATGAAACGGGCTCGATGTCACTCCAAATACGACTCGTCTTTGACGATAAGTGAGCATCTCTCTGTTTCCTTCGTCATTAGTGGACCACCATAAGAAGCGCAGATAATCGCGATCCTCCGGGACAATCGAAATTTGAAGAAACGCTTTCGCTATGTCAGCCGTCACTCCAATTTTGTTCTTCCTGAAATTTATTAGAAGATTAGGAATCTGCTCGAGTAGATTCACACCTTTTTCTAAGCATGAATTGAGAGAAATTCCGTTCCTATCCTTAGCCGACGCGTCAAAAACCGGACGCACCTTGGTAGTCAAACTAGACTCTTTTATGACCGGGTGCTGCGCCATATAATGGCCTTGGATGGACTGATCAGGTGCTACCTCTATAATATTTAGCTGTAACCACTCACGGAATACTTTATCGTAATCGTCGATCTTACCTAGTTGTTTGAGGCGGCCCATGGTAGACTCGAATCGCTTCTTAGCGAGATCGTAGTTAGTTTGTGGACGCGGGACGTCTCGCCACGGCAAACACACTTCATACCGACCTTCTTCATTGATCTTGACGTTTTCTTCAAAAGCCATAAGGATCTCTATGTTACGGGTCGACTTCGTCGCTTGTTCCGCAGGATCCTTAATGCCTAGAGCTTCCAAAGTCCACAAATCTGAAAGATCAATTTTTGTTAGACATTGAAGGGTCGTTATCGTGTTTGTCATGGAACTATGAACCCCTGTTATGGGACCCTGAATAGTCCAACCCAATGTCGTCTTTATAGCAGTCAAATTGTTTTCTAAATGTATAAATTCACCCGTAAAAACTGAACCAGAGAAGTCTGCACCAATCAACAAACTTACATCGTCAGGAGCGTCAGTAGAGTCGTGTAATACGATGCCGCGTTGATGCAATTGCCCTAATATAACATTCGATCTTAACTTAGGTAAAAAACTACAAATAATATCTTGTTCTAAAACACGTAAATTCATAGAAAATTTGTTATCCAAGTCGTTGACGGATATGTCAAAAACGTCACAGGTTTTTTTCTTTGTTTCGAATCCGCCAAACAAACTCTGTGTTAGAACTTCCTTTGTTGTAGGTTGTAGTCCAAGTTTTTCTACCAATTCTTTTTTGATATACGAACGTTGGGCACCGCTATCAATAAGTGCTCGTACGGCTGTCTCTTTCTTGTCGTGTACAATCTTCACTATTACTGTTTGTAATAAAGTTGTTGACGCAGATTTTGTGTTCTGACATGACAAATTGTTAGTCTGCTCTTGCTTGTTGGTATTTTTTGCCGCCATTTCTGAGCACATTATTGTAAAATGCCTTTTTTGACAGAATAGACATCTGGGAAAGCTTTTGCATTTTTTAGCAACATGATTGCTTTTCAAACAAATTGAGCAAGCTTTTTTCGTTTTTATGAATTCCAGACGATCTTGAAACGTCATTTTGGCTGCCTTGTGACACTCTACTGCAGAATGATTTTCTTTGTCGCACCACACGCATAGAGAACCGTTTCTTTTTAAACTGTCCTTTCCTTGGTTAGACTGCGTTACGAAGCAGGCGGTGGGTGGCTTAGGTTCAGCTGGGTACATTTCGTCACGGTCTTGCCTTGCTAACCGTATCCTTTCTTCCGACTCTACCTCTTGTCTCAAGAACAGCATTAATTTGGACAGGTTTCTGGTGTCCGGTTCGCTTCGATGCCAGGCACGAAGTACTTCCTCCGGTAGAGCTGACTCTATCATGGGGAATAGCATTGATGCGTACTTATCACTAGTCACGCCGAGTGTTTCAAGTGCTTGCAGATGCGTCTGTAAATTATCATAAAGCGCAGTCAAATCTCTAGTCGCTTCTTTGCGTTGCATCAAGGAAAACAATCCTCTGATGTACGTCTCTATGAGGACGTCATCTCGCGCGAATCTTGCCTTTAAAGCTTCGACTGCTTTACCGTAGTTTTCTGCACAAGGTGGGTAACTTTCGACGAGCTGTCGCGCGGCGCTGTTCGAGGACATGGACTGGAGAAGGTACTGGAACTTATCGCAAGAGTCGATGTTAGCGTCTTCGTGTATCTTCTTAAACTGTCCCCAGAACTGTAGCCATGACTTAACGTTGCCGTCAAATTTGCTCAATTCCAACTTTGGCAATGTAAGCAGACGCGGCTTGCCTGTCTTAGGCTTCTGACTCGATTCAGCAGATAATAATGAGGCTGCACTGTTCGTGTGTGGTAGGTTCTTAGAGAACAACGATTTGACCTTGTACCAACGTGTTTTGTACAAAAGGGATTTATCCTGGTCTGCTTCAAATGAAGTTTCGTCGAAGTCCTCGGCCGCACACCACTGGTCTCGTACTACGACTTCAATTTTAAAAAGCTCCGAAGCCGTTTCCGACAGCAACTCGAACATTTCGGAGGCAGTTTCATCGTCGCCTTCAATGGCTTTTTCGATTTTGTCCGCAAGAACTGAAAACTGTCTCCTCAACTGGGTACGCTTACGTTTATTTTCCATACCTAATCACGGTCGCCAGATGTTAAAAGAGAAGGTTTTAAACGTATTACCAATTTATTCGTGTGCTTGTTTCAATTGTGTACCAATGTTTCATATGACAGTAAAGTTATTATAGGCTACCAGGGCAACCGCAGATCCAACCAACGTCACAATTCAATTAGATAATAGAGAAGTGGCTGTGCCATGTTTCCTAAACACTGGCGGTCTCTGTCGACAATAAACCTGCATCAGTAAGTGTTGTTTCTATTTATTTTTCTCTAGCAACGGTGTATAATTGCCCTCGGGCTACCTTTGAAATGATAATGAATCTAACTTTGATCCGTGCAGCCCGTAAAATAATAAGGTCTCGGCTCGGGGTCGATGTAAAGGGATTTTTTATTCCATAGTACATAGGCAAAAGTTGTGTTGCTCTCCTAACTAGTACTTTAATCAACGATACTCAGCATCATTTTATTTTTATTTCATTTAACCCTTTATTTGACAATGTGCATCACAATGAACATTATAGACAGTACATAGCACAAACGTCATCTATAATTTTTTCTGCTGTTCAAAAAAATTATGTCATAATCTAAACTAACTAAATTGCCTAATATCATTAGTAATAGAAGTTTACTTAAAACGTTTTTGTTTTTGAACCATCATCAATATCTATAGCAGTCTTTTTGTATTTTTATTTCATTACACATTTTTGGTTGACATAAAATCAGAAGAGACTGGAATTCAGGATTTCTCTTTTTAGTTCTGCCAAACAATGGGTAAGGCTTTTGGTTAGATCTAAATCCATCAAACCATTTCCTTAATTTAAGTGATCAATTTGATTGACGAGTATTCTAAACTTTCATATTTCAGATGTCGAGTTAGTATAAAACAAAATCAGAACTTACCTAATTTAATATGATATAATACAAAATTCGTAGAAAAATCTCTTCAGAGGTTTACAGCATCTTAATAACGATTACGTCTAGGCAATTTCGCGATTGCTTTTGAAATCTAAGTATCGTTCAGTGAGCTAGTTTATTGGGTAACGCAGGTACTAGGCAACAGGTAGTTAATATTGTACAGAAAAAGGTGTCTAAAATATGATTTCTAAGCGGATCTAAAACGAATAAATTTTCGAGAAACGTATCTTCAGCTTCAGCAATGTCACAACAAAAAGGCGTGGGTGTGTCCTCAAAAGACATGTAGACCAGTTAGACGTTACCATACTGATTTTGCGTCAAATCGCTTTATTAAGCTATTGCCGTTCCCAACACCTATCTGTTGTTTTGATCGTATGGCTGTTCTCGAATAATGCCCATACGTCATAGCGCTGCCGTTCGACCAAACTATGACTGACGCTCGATTAGTAGTATTTTTGCAAATTTGTGGTCTTTTGGTTCGGAGTCCATGGTATTGGTAAGTCAATGCTTTGTACGCTCTATAGGTACTTGAATTATTGTCTCCTCAGGTGTTCATCATGACAAAGAAAGCGAAACGTCGTTGGTATGTATTTAGCGTCAGTTTTTTCGATGACAGCCATACGTCATAGCGCTGTCGTTCGACCAAACTAAGACTAACTGACGCTCGATTAGTCGTTTTTTTTGCAAATTAGTGGTATTTTCCTTCGGAGTCCATGGCGTTGGTAAGTCAACGCTTTGAACGCTCTATCGGTACTTGAATTATTGTCTCGTCAGGTGTTTGTCATGGCAAAGAAAGCGAAACGTCGTCGGTAGGTATTTAGCGTCAGTATGTAGGTATTTGTGTCGGTGATGGAGATAAGCCTGCGGCCGATAGCGAGATGTGCGCGGTCATTACGGACGCGCAGGGTACGTAGCTACCTCGCCCGGCATACCACAAATTTCAACTTGTGGATAGTAGTGGATAGTATCCTTCTGGGTAACCTTGGAACAGTACGCCGAGAACGAGTTTTCGGATCCTGCGTAACGCAACGTTATCGCATCGAAATCGGAAAACTTCATACCAAATTTTAGTTCCAAATACCTACGCGCACGAGCGGGCGCTGTTCCAAACGTCTATTCGAAAACTCGTGCTCGGCCTACGGGTACTGATTTAAAGAAATGTTCAAGCATTAGCGATATGTGAAGATTTTGTTGTAAAAAAAACCATAATAATTTTTAATAATTTTTTGACGATTTCAATATTTAAATTCTTTGACTTGACATGTGCAATTTAATGTAATTTTATATTGAAATAAATAATCTAATCTAATCTAATCATAACTATGCGAATAATTCAGGCCTGTGTCCAGCAGTAGGACGTAAATGGACTGAAGATTCTGGAAAATTATGGAAGCTATTGGCGTAACGCCTTTTGACGCGAGTTCAGACTAATGTTTTATTACAATAAACTTTAATAGGCACCCCGTAGTGAAATTATGGAAGCTATTGGCGTAACGCCTTTTGACGCGAGTTCAGACTAATGTTTTATTACAATAAACTTTAATAGGCACCCCGTAGTGAAATTATGGAAGCTATTGGCGTAACGCCTTTTGACGCGAGTTCAGACTAATGTTTTATTACAATAAACTTTAATAGGCACCCCGTAGTGAAATTATGGAAGCTATTGGCGTAACGCCTTTTGACGCGAGTTCAGACTAATGTTTTATTACAATAAACTTTAATAGGCACCCCGTAGTGAAATTATGGAAGCTATTGGCGTAACGCCTTTTGACGCGAGTTCAGACTAATGTTTTATTACAATAAACTTTAATAGGCACCCCGTAGTGAAATTATGGAAGCTATTGGCGTAACGCCTTTTGACGCGAGTTCAGACTAATGTTTTATTACAATAAACTTTAATAGGCACCCCGTAGTGAAATTATGGAAGCTATTGGCGTAACGCCTTTTGACGCGAGTTCAGACTAATGTTTTATTACAATAAACTTTAATAGGCACCCCGTAGTGAAATTATGGAAGCTATTGGCGTAACGCCTTTTGACGCGAGTTCAGACTAATGTTTTATTACAATAAACTTTAATAGGCACCCCGTAGTGAAATTATGGAAGCTATTGGCGTAACGCCTTTTGACGCGAGTTCAGACTAATGTTTTATTACAATAAACTTTAATAGGCACCCCGTAGTGAAATTATGGAAGCTATTGGCGTAACGCCTTTTGACGCGAGTTCAGACTAATGTTTTATTACAATAAACTTTAATAGGCACCCCGTAGTGAAATTATGGAAGCTATTGGCGTAACGCCTTTTGACGCGAGTTCAGACTAATGTTTTATTACAATAAACTTTAATAGGCACCCCGTAGTGAAATTATGGAAGCTATTGGCGTAACGCCTTTTGACGCGAGTTCAGACTAATGTTTTATTACAATAAACTTTAATAGGCACCCCGTAGTGAAATTATGGAAGCTATTGGCGTAACGCCTTTTGACGCGAGTTCAGACTAATGTTTTATTACAATAAACTTTAATAGGCACCCCGTAGTGAAATTATGGAAGCTATTGGCGTAACGCCTTTTGACGCGAGTTCAGACTAATGTTTTATTACAATAAACTTTAATAGGCACCCCGTAGTGAAATTATGGAAGCTATTGGCGTAACGCCTTTTGACGCGAGTTCAGACTAATGTTTTATTACAATAAACTTTAATAGGCACCCCGTAGTGAAATTATGGAAGCTATTGGCGTAACGCCTTTTGACGCGAGTTCAGACTAATGTTTTATTACAATAAACTTTAATAGGCAACCCGTAGTGAAATTTAAAACAAACTCTAAATTATGTTATTTTAATTAATAATATACGTTAAATTTTGATTTAGAGCATCATCATAACTTTCAGTAGCATATGATTTGTTTTACAAAATCAGTTACGCTGATAAAAGACCCAGTATAAACTGTGCATAACTCAGCACAATTGAATTTGACACGATTCAGTTAGTTCTGATTCATTCTGAATGGCGATGATTGATGGTGCAAAGTAGCGCAGAACACGAAATTAACCGGTTGAAGATAAAATAAATTGAAACAAACGAAAACAAAAGTATTATCCCGTATTAAAGATTTACATGTACTACATAAGTTAGTTAGGTATATTCTTGAAATACCTGTTTTGAAAACACTTTAATTTTTCAATAAGTACCTAAGTACAAAGCTACTAGCAATTCGTATTAGTATAGCGTGAACACGGCGGCGCAAATCGTCATTGATTAATACTTGAGTTACGTTAATAGAAAATTGCTACTATGAAATTAGTAATAAATCCGGTGACCGTTGCGTACCATGGCGCGTCCGGCGGCTGAGTCACGCGCGGAATGCCGTCGGGCCGCTCGCTGCGCGCGCGCCGGCTGCTTAGCTTAGAGCAAAGCAACCAATATCCCCTGAGCCGCCAAGTGCCAAAATCAGCGGCTCGGTAATTAGAACTATTCACTTGCGACGTCGTAATAGGCAGGTGGTTGGTTTTAGCTACATTTGAGGACTACATAATTCTTTTGTCAATTCAGGCTTATGGCACTAATATTTACTTTAACAATTAGAAATAGAAAATGATAGAACAGAATATTTATTTATAATATAGCTGTGTACGATACCAAGTAATGCTTTTTATGTCTTAAAATCGCAAATCGGTAAGGAAAATTCCACTCATTATAAAAGGGCTTCCCGGTTGAAATATCAAAGAATTTACATAATTCAAGAATTTTAGGTACTTAATACCGTTGAAGTTTCAGCTTTGTGATAGCAAGCCTCCGTACAACACTATAAGGCATTTAAAGAGTCGTAAATAATTTTGGCTCTACGACTTCGGCTAGACAATTTCTAATTACATAGACAGCGCTAGCGAGCAGGTCTCGCAAAGCAATTTGAATTAAACTGATGCGTGAATACATAGAAGTTTTTCATGCTAACCACCAATTGCTAGAATAGCGTAATTGGTCGAAGCGCGTTATCACGGTTTGATAAAGATCTAGGTTCGATTCCTGGTTCGAGAATTATTTTTTGTGGGTTTTCTGTTTTCTGTATACTCACGTTTTAAAATGAAAGTGTCACGCTGCCGCTGGGTCGTGCACTCCCAGAGGAGGACTACGAATTAGTCCGAAACAAGTCGGGCTAAAGTCAACTTATATACGTGAGTGATCCGTTTTATTTCACTATGATTGGGTCTCACGGTGGTTTCATGTTAAAAATTTACGTTTCAGTTTGAAATTTAGAAAAAAAATGTAATACGCCCAGTCTAACCGAAGCAGCTAGGCCTTCCGGGACGCGGCCGCCTCGTCTGCTCGTGACCCGGCCAGGCCCTGGGGGATACAGTCGCCTGTCTGCTCGTGACCCGACTCACGCGTCACGGTGACACATAGGTGCGTGTGGCAACACATTCGCTGCTGAATTTTTGGTACCGTCATTAGTAGGCGTTACGATTAAATTACAACATGCACAGCTGGCCAGTTATGTATAGAATTTGAAAACTTTATTGACATTCATTTATGTCGGACGTTCTAAAGTTCTAACTTCGAACCTTCTAGTCGCTCGATTCAAACACAATGAAAAGAAAATAAAAGTAATTCCACCTCTAAATTAAAATTTATCAGCAATTTAGGTAAGTATAATGACAGTGAGTATGTGTATCATTGCCACAAAAAGCGGTAGTACTGTTTAAGTTCAAAAAATAAGAACGAAATTTTCCTTCCCTTAGCGCTAAATAGGTATTTAATTTACGCTTAGGACTAAACGTGAGGTTAGCTTTTGTTTCATCAACTCTCACGTAACCGTAACAAAGGAAGGCATTCGTTAACTTTTGAGGGATCCGTCAGAAAGACAAAGCGCTGGAAAATACAGGTTTATTGAGAAAATCCTTCTACAAACACATTGACTTACTAACACCATGGACTTTGCGCTTAGTACAAAATTAATGAAAAATATGTCCCATTAAAACACGGCATTTTTCGATGCCAGCCATACCGCCATACGTCATAGCGCTTGCTGTCGTTCGACCAAACTAAGACTGACTGTCGCTCGATTAGTGGGCCTTTTGCAAATTAGTGGTCTTCTCGTTCAGACATTTTCAAGCGCTAAATCGAAGTCCATGGTGTTGGTAAGTCAACGTATAAACATCTCAATTATTATCTGTGAGGTAAGCAAAGGATACGCTGGGTCATTCTCAGTTTCAAGTTGAGATAACCAACTTAGAAAAGTTGGAAAACCCCCAAAATTGTCATTTCAAAGTTCAGTATTTCGAAAACGGGTGAACCGATTTTAATGAAACTTGGCTAAGAACCATTTCGACTAGACTAGCTTTCGATTGAAAAAAACCGCATCGAAATCGGTCCATCGGTTTGGGAGCTATGATGCCACTGACAGTTACACAGATACACATGTCAAACTTATAACACCCCTCTGTTTCGTCGAGGGTTAAAAATAGTTGCAAGTGCCTACATATTTGATCTGAAGCAGAGCCTCAGTATTAAAAATTCCTGTAGGAATTCAGCTAAACATAAGTATGTAAGACTAGAGTAAGTACTTCAGTTTTAAGCCTCTTAATGGTGTATTCTTGGCGATTTGTTCGAGACTCAAGCGGTGGCGCTGGTTGCGGTACAGTCAGCGCCAACCGAAGCTTCACAATGCCTTGCACAAGCTCTTACGTCTATAGCAGTAGAAGCAGCTTAGATCGCTGTGAACGATTCAGTTGCTTAGGTGCTTTTGTTCTGACTGTACGTAATGGACGGGACGTGTCGCCGCCCGCCTCCAGCTATCACTCGCCACTATCGCTCTCCAGAGACCTTTAGTTACCCTACTCGTTTTACAATGTTAGTTGAGACTACCAGTCAAAGAAAACAAGGTCATCTAGAGGTATTTTATCTGTTTTCAGCTACGTCATTTGCTCTTAAATTATATTGGATAGATAATTCAACACTCTCAGTTTAAATCTCCTGAAGCACTTCGCTTTGAAATTCGTTTTATTGCGCGGAACAAAGTTTGCGAGATTAAAGCTAAGGTCACAGGGTCACGCCAGGAGGGCGCGGTAATTACACATTAATTTACCGAGTTACTAACTTTTTGCGAGAGTTCTAAGAATATTTTTAGGAAAACCGTGAAAATAAATGTATAGCGTAAGTAAATATACAGTTCTTACGTACTTAACCTTCTTTAAAAGAAAACGTCATGTGTAAACACAGCCCTTTAATCGTTTAAGCAACTACCCGTGTTACTTCTTTTGACTTACGAGAAGGCACACATGTATTGTGTAATCGTACGAAAGCCTGAGCTTTGTAGGAGTTTGCCGAAAAAGGGATCGACGAGACTAGATCGTAGGGTGTCGTGGATCGGAGGGAGTGACAGGCGCGGGCGTATTGATCCGCACTAGGGCCTGTTGCCAGGGCTGCCGGTAACACGCCCTCATACACTCCACTAAAACCTTATAAATCTGTCCTCTACTCTTGTATTGATGTAGCCCTGACAGTTCAAAACAAATCCGACAGCGAAACAGCCGTATATGTCCGTTTAGGTCGTACCTTGTTTCTGATCGAGTACCGTTGACAAGCTACTAGTGTTAATCAATGAATCAGCTTCCACGACTTGCTTGTAACAGTTCTAAGTCACGTTCCACCTCATGCTTTGGCGCAGAACCGCTATCACCGATCGCGGCCGACGCAGTCAAATAAATATTCGAAGGCACGTAAACGTGCGAGTCCGTATAATGTTGGCAACTTTGTAATTCCACAGGGTTATAACTGATGGCTTAATCGCGATAATTGTGTGAAACAATGCGCTGCCGAGGTGTCGCGATTAGTTATCACGGAATAGCTTGCGCGTCTCGATTAGTTAGCCTATCAACTATCTGATTCCGGTTGATGCAGAAATAGAATAATTACAATGTCGTTTCTATTTAGTTTCGCTTATAATCTTAGTAGTTTAGATTAAAGTTGTGTATGGCTCCATGATTTACCTGTACATAAATCTGATAGTTTTCAAGTGATAACATACAAGCAAATGGCGCCACCGCATGTATTTGCAACGCGATCCTTATCTTCTAGCGAGAGTTTAATTAACAGGGTAATGAAGGGCCGAAGGGCCGTCTCAACGGGGCTGATCCCTTCGTCCCGGAGCTTTGCTGCTGCGGCCCTTTACGAAGTGCGAAAAGGATTTCAAGTACTTACCTAAAGTCCCGGAAGCGGAGTTTATTATCCGTTTCTTTGTAAAACGTCTTGACTGTTAAAATGTTATACAATGCTTTATCCTTTGTCAAGCGCTCGGGGTTATGAAGCCTTTGAAATTTACGTAATAAACTTTTTTTCAACTCAAGATAAAAGTTACTGCTGAAAGAAAAAATGTGCTCGACTTGCAATATCAGAGAACTTAATAACTAAGCTTTCTCAGTATTTGTCCTTAAAGTTTCAGTGATCCGAGAGGCCGCGTATCTGGGGCGGCGTTTAATCTTAATTGCGTGGTGGGTGATGTATGATGCTCCGAGGCAGAGGTCGCGACCCGCAGGGCGCCGGGCTCCAGAGCCCGCGGTTGCCGGCGGTAGCGCTTGCTCGCTGGGGAAACTTGTCAACGGGGTGTAGCTTATACCAGATTACGGGATTCAACTTTTTCCATTGTCTTTAAAAGTTTTTCGTATTTTCGTACGTTTAAAATGGCGACGTCAATTTAGTCATCAGACTTCGAACCCGCTCTTGGTCCGATGACACATTATGCCCGCACTTCTTATACCAAACGCGTTGTCGAATCGTAATTCATTGTATAAATAACCAGCCTCATAAATATTCATCGTGTTTGCTTAGAATCGCATTAAAGCGTGAAGATTCCCACGCAAGGCGCTCTGTGAAAAACTTGCAATAACTGAATATTACATTGTCAATATTTCCGCAGGCGGCCGTTCTCCGGGTCGGGGATGCTCCCGTGTTTGTTTCTCAAACGACCCAAAGGGTGCGGCTCCAGCTATCACGCTGTTTATTAAACGGTATTCCCCGTTTTATACTAACGGTGTGTAATGTCAGAAAGATACTTAACACTACTTAAGCCTTAAATTATGTAATCATACTTATAGCTACCGCAAGTTTTGTCACGTACCTACTTGCGATTAAGTAGGTACACGATTCGTTGTCACACCAGAATGTTGGTTATTTAATGGTCGTACTCCATGCGGCGACACAGACACTAAAATATTGTGTTTTACGATTCTAAGCCAATCCCAATTTACTTAATAATTAATAAATTGTGAAATATACTACAAACAGGGGTAGTATGTAGGTAAGTGCTCAAAAAATTCAAGGATATTAAGGATCTTCGTCTGTTCCGCCCGCACCGCGCCGCGCGCGGGTCAACTGCTAAAACTTCTTTGTATAAAAATAAAACTCCAAGTGTTTTCACCCGCTGAAGGGTGTCGTACTTTGCATTATTTGCCCGGCTTTTGTTCAATTACATTTGCCTGAGAAAATAGAAGCGAGCGGAATTTAGCGAAGTTTCAATCTGGGTCCAATACTTGTATACCTATATACCTAGTCCGGCGGAAAAACGATGAAGTCCCGCGGTGTGTTGTTGTTTTGATTTTCAACGCTTTGCCTATTAGTATTATTTGTCAAACCACTCGAAAGTGTCGAGTGTCGAGGCGAGTCGTGTAAGAACGCTCATGCAATGCAAATGTTCGCGTTATGTCACCGGAGCGCACGCGCCGGCGCCTGCCCGCGCCTGACGGCGTCTGAATTCAATTTTACATGCGCACTTGGTATGCCAGCGATTAACCACTTACTTTATTTGCAAATTATGCGTTGTACAAAGTAAAAGTAAAGGCACGCTGCCGAAAATTTGTAGCGCGCAGAGCCTTGGGCGTCCCTTGTGTGCAATGTGTGGAATTGTTGGCGACGTGGAGCGTCTTACATATTTCATAACTCGCCAACTTTAACAAAGCAAGAAGGCGGCCTAAGACTTAAAACAACTGTTCATAGTTTCGACGGAGTCTTTCGCGACCTCCTCCGGCCCGTAACTACTCTCCTAATGGACCCGGAAAGCTTTTTGAGCACCCCGTAGTAATTGCACGCAGAATTCTAAGTGAGAGCCGCTTGTGAGGAAAAACGGTAATGTTCTTTTCATCAAAAATCACGGCGTGAAAGAAAAGGAAAATGTAAAATAGGGAGAAAATTTGTTCGTCGCGGCGAAACATAAATCATTGGAGCAACAACAATGCGGCGCGCCCCGCGGCTCCCTGATACGCGTCATCTAGATAAAAAATATTATGCTCTTATTTCTTTCAGGTCGTTGGGATCTGGACAACAAAACAATGATCTGAGCAGAACTTTATTCGAACGGCTTGCATAAATAACGCTGAATTTTGTGTTGTCTACTTACATGAACACATTTTTTTAAATACTTGAGTGAGATCAGACAAAATGTTCACCCGAAAGTACCTACAGTTTCTAGTATAATATGGATATGGAGCGGCGCCAGCTGGTCCCTCGTGTTACTCGCTTAGATTAAAAACGGGGACACAATGTATTTCTGCATAAAGCCTGCCGTTTCCGCCGAACCCGGACAAAAACCTTGCCCTAATGTAGATAGGTACGCTTTATTATACACAATGATTTGAAATAAAGCATGAATTAATTAGCACGGAACTTTGTTTTTGATAGACCGAAAATATTTCTGACAACTTAAATGAGTTAAATCAGCGCCTTCAAATTTTGTAAATTTTTACAAAGATCTTGCAAGTTCTTAATCATGGGGAATACGTCACGTTTAAAAAAAGGAGAGCTGATATTTCTTTCACAGCATAATAGGTGGAAATGGACATACCATTATAAATTTTACAGCTTTAGCCTGAGCAAAACGCTTCAGTTTCAACTGTTTTAAGACACGTCAGGTAAACGTCCCAATGATTGACACGTTAATTCCAATAATTGACACCCTGCTTGTCATCTTTATTGCTACGTATTAAGATTGAAGATGCCCACTAATGCGACAGAGTCGGGCGTAGCAGTGTCGGGCACAGGGACGTTTACCTTAGTAGTTAACAATTATAACCTGCACACTACTGTGAAGCAATTCAATGGTGTAGAACTATAAACCAAGCCCTCTCATTGTGAGAGGAGGCCTGTGCTCAGCAGTGGGATGTAAATAAATAAATATCATGGGACAATTGACACCACCTGATCTAGTCCCAAACTAGGCAAAGCCTGTACTATGGGTACTAAGACAACGGATAAACATACTTACTTATATAGACAAATACATACTCAAATACATTGTTAAACATCCAAGACCCGAGAACAAACATTCATATTCATCATACAAACTGCCCCGACCGGAGATCGAACAAAAGACCTCAATCTTCATAGTCAGGGTCTCTAACCGCAAGGCTATCAGGTCGATGCTAATAGGCTGATGATGATGATGATGATTAATACACACTATTTTTATGTGTCTCGTTCACAGCACGTCAGCACTTTCATCGTACGTTGGTAGCCTTGCTGGCTCGTGGTCTGGGCTGGCTGTGTAACACCAAAAAATGCCTAACGAGTACAACACAATCAGCGCCCCTTATTTACGGCGAGTGGCTTATTAAATCCACTCGATGCAAATTGCCCCCCGTCACCCCCCTCCCCTCGAAACCCTCCAGCAGTAATTGCCCCGAAAATTGGGGATTGTGAGTAATCCCGCCGGCATTAATTTCGCAGAAGTTAACGATTGTTTCTGATTGTTGCAGGTCCTCTGGGGCCGCTTCCGAATGTGACCAGCTCCGACGTCGGATTGAAAGAAGGTACGTGGTTTGATGTTTTGATGATAAACGTGCTTGCAACACACAACTGGGAAAATGCTGGTTAAAATGAAATATTAAATTTTCCTCAAAACGACGATAACTAAGAAATAAAAAATACACTTTTTATAATTGTTACAATGGCAAACAGTTTTGTGGCCTAGCACAAATAAATTGAAGTCGGTACAGTGCGAGCGAGATATTATTCCAGGGCAGTTTTACTTTTTTGTAAAAAAAAATTCTCAATTCTATGTACTGAACCGATTTGATACGAGTTAAATGGAGGCACCTCTGATCTACAAACTCTCTTCCCTTTTTTAAGTCCTTTAAACACTGAACTGAATGAAAACTAAATAAATGATGTAGATCAGGGCCAGTGATCAGAAGATGTTCGGGACAACAGTGAAGTAATTAGTGATGCCTACCTTTTTGATCTTATTAGGTACTCTAATTTATTTGGAGCAGTCCTTAACTGATGTTTGACAGTGTTCAGGTTAATGTTAACCTCCTTGCGGATGCGAGCGGCTTTTAGATTATACTTTGGGGTTAAATCATAAATAAACAATGTTCCAGGGAGCTGTGTGGTGGGCGACGTGGTTTACATGGCGGGCGACACGTTCCTGGGCACCGGGCCGTGCGAGCGCTGCGCGTGCGCCGAGGGCGGCGTGACGTGCGCGCCCGAGCGCTGCCAGCCGCGCCCCGGCTGCAAGGCGCTGCACCGCCCCGACCACTGCTGCCCCACCTACCAGTGCGGTCAGTACTTACATACTTACATGAACCCTGAAAAGAGGGTTTCCGAACAAATTGCCGTGCAATCAAAACCTAAGTATAGGGTACTTCCAGTTGTCCTAGAAACTTGTTATATTGATGCATAAGAACAAGGGCGCAGCGCTGGTCGTTTCGTCATCTTAACGAGTGTCATTAAAACCCATATACACGAGGAATAATTCGCACAACTC
Organism: Clepsis dumicolana; assembly: GCA_963691665.1. NCBI lineage: Eukaryota > Metazoa > Arthropoda > Insecta > Lepidoptera > Tortricidae > Clepsis > Clepsis dumicolana. The sequence continues at coordinate 17,907,990 of OY829509.1, forward strand.
TCAAAGTAAAACATCAGCTTGTGCTCACGAAAATATCCCGGTCCATTTCAGAATGCGAGCAGGAGGGCCGTGTGTACGGCAACGGCGAGAAGCTGGTAGACCCCGAGGACCCGTGCCGCGTGTGCTACTGCCAGGGCGGCGAGGTGGTGTGCAGGCGCATCGCCTGCTTCCTGCGGGACGACTGCCAGCCACGACAAGTCAAGGGCCGCTGCTGCCCCGAGTACGACAACTGCCCCCTCAGAGGTAACTCATTGCATTTAATAACCTTTTTTTGATCTACTGCCGAATTTTTATCTTTCTATAGATGGCCCTATAGTAAGCAAGATAGATTCGATTGCCCACTAGTTGACAGTAAGTTTATCTAATCGGCAATAAAGGATAAGTAAATGTTTATTATCGTCAGTAGATCAAAAAAAGAGATAGATTGAATATTGGGCATGGCTGTTACAAACGTTGTTTCTTAACTATCCTTTAAAACTCATTCATGTTAAACACGACATTTTGTTTTCAGGAGTAACTGCTATCCCTGGCATGATCCCATCGGTCTCCAGCATTTCCACGGTCGAAGACGTCGCCGCTAGCGCTGTGCCGATATCGCCGAAGGAAAACATCAAACAAGAAATCACAATCAAGGAAATTACTCCCGTATCAGAGATACCCGTCATCACTGACGTCAAGATCAAAGAGATCCTGCCCTCACCCAGCCTCGAAGTTCCTGAGTACCCCTCTTCCAAGTCACCGCTTATTCCCCGGGAGGCAATACCCGAAAAACCCGTAACTAGCAGTGCTGAGTTATCCGCCAAAACTGAAGAGCCTGTTGTTATTGAAATGATTTCTCCGTTGCCGACCGAACAAGCCTCGAAACCTACTGAAACAAACCCTGAGACTAAAAGTGCAGCTGATTTGCAACCGTCAAAAATCAGTTTATCTACGCAAGATTCTATCAACAGTGAAATCTATCCGTCTTTCATCCCAACTGTTATCGCCACCATGGGAGCGCCTGCGCTCACTGCTGACAACGTTCCAGCAGCTAGCACCACCAGAGTTGCAATCATTGAAGAAGATGATACATCTTCACTATTTGATCACAACCCGGCATTTCCACCAATCCCCGATGACTTGACTGTAATAGGAAATCATGAAGATGAGATTATTCATGAACAAAACACGGACAGCGATCACATGACCAGCGTTCACGAAATAGAGAATGTTGACAATACACCGCCGCCTACGGAATCCCCTGTTTCAAAAGAACCTGCTTCGACTACGGTAAAACATATTCTGGAAACCACTTCTACGACTACCGCAAAAGACGTAGTTGAAGCAATAAGTACAACCACTAGTAGAACACCAGACGATTCTGTGCAATCAAGTGCGGCATTCACGTCCACGACTGCAACGCAAAAGGAAGCTTCGAGTCCAATGCTTAATCTCAGATCAGCCATTCCTACTGAAATATTGAACGTACCATCTTCAGTGCAGGAGGATATTACCGGGGAGCTGGATGACGCTGCTGAATCAGTCACAGCTTTTGAGGACACTCTTGATCTTAATACATCTACAACCACTGAATCAGCTATGAAAATAGTAGATGAAACTACAACTGCTCGAGAAATATCACCAAAAGACGAAATCTTACCAAGGTCAAGTGAAGTGACTAATGTTTCATTCGAAACGACTACTCAGAGAGTAACTGAAGCTCCTGAGCTTTCAACTACTAAGGCCCCAGAAGAATTGACCACAGCCTCTGTAACTGAATCGCACATTGCGACTGAGATTACTTCTGCGACTGAGTTCAGCTCGCTGCCAGTTGAAACAAGCGATCAAAATCCCCACGATTCATCGGAGAGTATACTGAAAGAAAAAAATCCGTCTACCACTGAAGCTCCCACTAGTACAGAAATAACTATCGCAAAATTAACAACAGAGACTGAAATCGTCAAGACCACAACTCAAAAACCAATCGAGATTACAACGGAAAGTCAACCGTTTGAAAGTTCAGAGACTACTGAATTCAGTCTAATTTCATTAAAGTCATCGGAAAGAACTGGTGACGGGGCTGAGCAATTTCAAGATTTACCAACGCAAACTGAAAGAAAAGCGTCAATGGTTTATTCATCAAAAGGAAAGAAAACCAACGTCTTAACTGATTTGATAAACTTAGTGGGGGACGTGGCTTCCATCAGCGACCACACCGACGCCCCCGAGGTGGCGCTGCGGACCACTACGTCCAGCAGCTTCTCTGCAGACTCCGAAGAACTGTTGCCCGTAAACGCGGGCTACAAGAGCAAAAATAGCAACTTTAACCTTAATTCTATCACTGAAATCCCTTTGAAAAGTAAGAACCAAGTTCCAGCTAACAAGCCAAAAGTAGTGGAGATTGAGGACGAAGACTCCGAAAGTATCGCCGATCCGCCGCCGCCCAACGACAAGGCGGAGCCGACCACGCGGCGGCCCATCATCGACCACGTCTCCGGCTCCGCGCCCAAAAACGTAACCGAGCAGAAAAAGGATATAGAGATAATTACTAAGTCCTACGTTCCGACAATTAACAGAAACCGACCGACGAAAGTGGTCATGAAGAAGAGCAACGACAAGCCTCTGGTGGAAGCATCGACCGAGGGCCCGAGCCCGGCGACCGGAGCGGAGGGCGGCGCCACGAGCGCGCCGGCGGGCGGCACGGAGGCCAGCACCGAGGGTGCGCCCGCGGCTACGGCGGAGGCGGTCACCGAGGGCGCGCCGGCGGCCGACGCCGCCGCGACTGCGCAGTGAGCGCCGAGGCGCTACGTCGATCGATGGAACCTCAGCTTATAAGCATTTTTAGAGTAAGTTTCGTTCTTGAAACTATAATTTCATGTAGAGACTACTAGATTAATAGAACTGTATAAGAAAACCTCGTCAGAAGGATTCAATATTCTTTGTCAATTCGGATCTCGGACGCGGGAATAATTTCTGCCATCGAGATTATCTATAAGTAGACGGTCGGAATATTTGGCCGAATTTATTATGTGTATTAGCTGGACAAATTATTTATAACGTAGTCGATAGGTTATGTTAGTGAGTGATGATAAGTAAGCAACCGAGCTAGTCAACCTGTGACTGCGCGCGCGCCGGCCGGCGCGCCGCCACGTTGCCATTACTGCTAGCATTACAATTAACAAGAACATGACAAACCTCGAAATTAACATTCCGAGTTTAGTTTTAGTTCCGTCAGGTCGAGCAAGAACAAACCGAGCGACCTGCAGCAGCCGTCGTGCGGAAGACACGTCACTAAATTTGGTACAAATCGAATTTGATATTATATATATAAATCAAAGCTATGATGTATATTGTAAGGTCTAGTTGGTTTAGAATGAATGTGATCGCACTTAGTTTTATTTAATGCACTTAGTGTTGGTATTCAGAAGGACGGTTTGATCTGGACGTCGGATGGCTCAACGCTAGTTAAGGTGTATCGTCAACACGCGGTTACTCTGCCCGCGTCATTAGAGGGAGAGGGGAGGGCCGATCATGTTCTGTTCCCGTGCGCGCGGCGCGGCGGCGGCGCGGCAACGGCGCGCGCGCGGCGCGGCTTCTTGCTCCGGAAGACATCGCCTTTTCCCGAGCAATAAGCGCATGCTGACTGTATTATTTATAATTATTGTTTTTTTTTTTACAAATAAAAGAAACGGACTGAAGTTTAGTGTTTCTTTTCTTTCAAGAATTGCCATCTCTACATACATACCTACTCAACTGAATGCAGTACCTAGGTAACTACACAGAAGTCAATCCTCTTAACTATTTTTAATTTTAATTTAATATGTTTTTTATGTTGTTTATAATTAATTAATATTTAGTTACACCCTACGGGTAAAATTGTATATCTTGCAATTTGATGCTTAAATAAATTAATGAATGAATGAATTACCATTCATGACCAAGAATCTATTTAGTTGAATACCTGCTCAGAAAGCTATAGACACAAAGACACGAGTAAAAACCCACTTGAAGAAGATAAATAAAGAGCCTATTAACCGCGACCCCACTGCCATGACCATGACCCACTGGTGGGTCTACATGTAATTTTTTTCGCCGTAGACCCACTGCACTAATCCTTTTCAATCCGGTAGCTTCCGTGGGACCACGGGTAATTCCTACAGGTAATTTCTTTCCCAGTAAACCCACTGCACTATAGACTACTAAGTACCACTCAATGAATTTTATATGCAATAAAGAGTTTGAGTTTGAGTTTGAGACCACTGTGTGAATTCCTAGGTCAGGTGAGCCTATATTCAATGTGAAATTCGCTCATGCTTAGGTTCCTTTCGGATTATTTTTATTCTCCCTGTACTGCGCTACTGCTGTCATTGCTACAAAATATCCATAAGGAGTAATTCATAATTTATTAATTTATTGAGTAATTATGTGTATGTATGTAAATATTTACCTTCCCATTAGCGTAGCGTAAAGCTGAGTACCTATACGATAACTTTCAAGTTTAATCCTCGTACCCGGAGACATCAATGGGACACCAAAACAGAAATGGTAGCTACTTAATCTTTTCGAAGTTTATTGACGTTTTTAAGAAGGTACGGCATTTAGCGTTACAAGCCCACCCGGAGAAAGTTTTTTGCAGTAAGTACCTATTAAAAAAACTTAATCGGTATTTATTTCTTGGCAATTATATTGAGACTGGTAAATATGCAAGATGACTTGAGTTTGACGTGTAAAACTGTGCGTCTCTGGCTCTGTAGCTTCTAACAGACGGACCGAATTAAAGTTTTATTCACCAGAAGCTAGTTTAATAAAAATGGTTCCTAAGTCTAGTAAAAATGAACTGATTTTTAAAGGGTTTTTTCGCAACTTACTTAGTGAAGAACCACCGCACCGCTAAAAAACCTGCTTTTAAATAAAAAAAAAACCACATCCAAATCGTTTCATCCGGTTAAGAGATACTTAAGACATACTTCAGTGGTAGATGCCAAAGATGACAATACAAGCAGTGTCAGAGTTGATTATGAACTAAAAACTGTCTATGCGGCAAATGTATGTTTCCGTGTAACACCTCCGCCTCCACTGCTACACGAATCAACACACTATTTGTCATTAGTGGTCGCGGGTGTGCAAAGTAATTGTGTTTTAGTTCATAAATATGGACCTCCGCAAAGTAACGCAAAGTAACGATTCAATAAATTATTCAGAGTTGATTACCTCACTAGTTCACCTTAAACCTGGAAAGTTGCATATCCTACAATATCACCTAAATTAGCCTCTTCATCTTGGTTTCTGTGTTTTGTTTATCTGTAAGAGATCGCTTTTAAGCGATAAGACCGCCTATTGTCTACCATACCTGTTTTTTGTAAATCTCCTTGTACTGTTTCGTGGTTTTCAATAAAGAATATTTGTATTGTATCATTGTTTTCTCATTGACATGATTCCACTAGCCTCATAAATACCGAAAGCTCTATAATCGCGCATGCGCCAAAAGCAGCTCCATAATGTGTCGTTACCCAACTGCGGAGTGCGAGGTTGCGCCACCCCGCCGTGACCCTCGGCAGACGGGCAGCGAGTACCACACCTGACATTGAACTCCTGAACTGGCATGGTCACGATTTTGTAAACCTAGGAGGCAAACTAATAAAGGAGGAAAAACGGTGATCACCACTGCCCATAGACACCCGCAACCCCGCGGAGGGTTTGCAGATGCGTTGCCAACCAAGAGATCTAAAATGAAATGTCTTTTGTGCCCGTAATTACACCGGCTGTCTTACTCACCGGGAACACAAGAGTGCAAGCATTGCTGCTTAGCTGCAAGATTAGCGAGTAAGATGGTGGTAGCGATCCGGACGGACCTCTCACAAGGTCCTACCACCCGTGATGGTGTATTTAGAGTAAAATTTGAGCTTGCAAGCCTCAGGCAGTATGTCCCGCCGCCAAATTAAAAATAAAAACTGGCTATAAGTAAATGCTTAAAACTGACCTAAATTTAAAAAAGTCCCCCATGGCATGGTGCCTAAAAAGGATGGCGTTCCCCCGTTAAACAGCGATGCTGATTCGTTGGAAGACATAGCTGCCAGCCCTTTGGTCGCCAGTAGCGTCGACCTAGCACGCGTGCCATTTTGTCGCTTGTCGCTCAGTGCGTCCTTCACTGATTCCATCACTATGAAAGGGACACACTGCGCGACAAGCGACAAAATGGCGCGCCGTGCTACATGTGCAGGCGCTTATTCACGTCACTATCTATGCTATCGTCACGTTACCTATGTAGATATTCATTCTCCGCCCAGGCGGAGATGGCGAGACAACCTACACTTAGGATTGCAGGATTAGCCAGATGCGACTCAGGAAAGGCAGTTGTGGAAGTCGAGAGGAGAGGTTCGCCCAGCCGTGGGACTAGTGGGAGTTAGTGTAACTAAAAAAATAAATAATAATGTATTCAAATTGAATGAATACATTATGTTGAATATTCAATCGTCGAGCAACAGTTCGCGGCCCCTAAGGCAAATGTCAGGAAAAGTAAAAACATCCGCGTTTGACACAATACTTATTTGTTATCATCATCATCATATCAGCCGAAAGACGTCCACTGCTGAACATAGGCCTCTCCAAGGCTCTCCACTCTGACCGGTCTTGTGCTTTCCGCATCCACCGCGGTCCCGCGATCTTTACTAGGTCGTCGCTCCATCTTGTTGGAGACCGGAAGACGAGCTGTCGGTAGGCTTATTTGTTATACAAGGGTGCAAAGTTGCATTTTACCCGCGAGTGTTTCAACACACGTTACGAGAAGTAAAATACATTTGCACCCGTGTGTAACACAAAACTTTTCACCTCACTATAGCGAGGAAAGCGCAACATGCAAAAAAACAGCTCATAAAAAATAAACCTTCATCACTGAAATCACAATTTTTTTTTTTAATATTGTAACAAAAAACTCTGGAAGTTGTATATTTTTACGTGAGTCGGAGTGACATTTCTGACGATGCGTTTTGAAATTACATCGATTGAACTTGTGCGGTCAGAATTATAACATTCAACATCATTATAAAAAAATATATATTTATTGAATTGTCAAACCCTTTATTATTTATTTATTTAATGATAATTAATATCGAACGAACTGTTATTATGAGCGTTTTACGTTTTGTTATCTGTCAAAAGCTACTTGAACACGCTCCACTCCAAGGTCAAATTACTTTCCCCACTAGTTGATAACATGCGTTTTTACGCGCTTGATTCAAAGGATAAAATACGGCTTTCCGAGGTAGTGAGGAGGAAAACTACATACTTAATTTATTAAAAAGCCTAACGTAGTGGTCATTAAGCACCAAAAGATTCACTTCGAACAATAACATCAACATAAAGAGCAGTTCTAAAAAGGTTTGTTCATAATTATACCGATCAGACATCAATTTCCTACTTTGTTACTATTTTTAATCAATATTAGGTATTAAACTAACTTTTTGTATTATTTTTATTTTTACGGTCATCCCGTTTGAAATTAATTTTTCACAAATTTCAAATTTATTTATTTATTTATTTATTTGATGATTTTAATCGCTCGGATAGCGTAATTGGATTAGCGCGTTACCACGGTATGGTAAAGGTTTGGGTTCGAACCCCAATTCGAGAACAAATTTTTCTAGTTTTTCTGTATATTTACGCATCAAATTTGAAATTTGTGAAAAATTAATATTAGGTATTACAATTTTAAATGCCAATTAAGGTTCTGTCATAGGTTTACATAATTATACTTATATTTTAGTTCATTAAATAATATCAAAACATAGGAACATTTTAACAATTTCTTGGTGTCTTTTATGAACAAACTTTTACAGAAATGTCATAACGAAGAAAATCGATACATAGCGCTACTACTTATTTGAACATCTTATGAAGATTGCAGAAAAAAACTAGGCGTAGCTAAATTAGCATTCACTTTGCCAAACTTGCTAAACTGTTGAATTGAACCTATCATTGGAGCCAGATTTATCAAAAAGAGTCCTTGAAATACCTGCAAAGATATTTCTAAAGCGACTGGCTTGTATAATTTAGGCAAACATGCATTCTTAAAGCATTCGCATATATAAGTATGTTAATGTAAGTAGCTAATAAAAATACCTACTCGTGCAGCCTCAAACCGGATTTTGCGGGAAAGATTGATAAGAAATTCAGAGTCAATTAAAAGTTGTGTTTTAACGATCTCCACAAACATTGCGATGGATGGACGTTCGTGATCCACCGACGACTAGGACTTCAGGGTATCATTTGTAGTTTTTACACCAGTATACACGTTCTACTTTTGTAAAAATGTTTATTATCTTTGAGAGAAGGGAATCGTATCCGATTTCTAAATTAACGAAGTAATCGTTAATTTAGAAATCGGATACGATTCCCTTCTCTCAAAGATAATAAACATTTTTACAAAAGTAGAACGTGTATACTGGTGTAAAAACTACAAATGATACCCTGAAGTCCTAGTCGTCGGTGGATCACGAACGTCCATCCATCGCAATGTTTGTGGAGATTGATTGGATTTTTATCTGTTTCGGTCCGCTGTCATCGATCTACGAGGATTTTGGTTAGCTCATATCATGCAGACAAGAATACAGAAACTCTCAAGCTATTCTGGCCATTCGAACAATCATCAGCCTATTTACCTACGCCCCACTTCTGGGCACACACCTCCTCTCAGAATGAGAGAGCTAGGTCTATAGTTTCCACGCGGTCCAGTGCAGATTATCGGGAACTTCACACACACCATTGAATTGCTGAGCAGGAGTATGTGGAATTCCTTGCCATGTTTTCCTTCACCAAAAAGTATTTAATGTAATTTCGCACATAAATTTCGAAAAGTCAGAGGTGCGAGCTGGGGCTTGAATCCACGACCCTCTGTTTGAAAGGCCATATGTCAAACCACTAGGCTACCATGGCTGCCTTCGAACTATTGCTAACATAAAATCCTTGTAAATAAGTAAGTATTGTGGAAAGAAATAGCGCTTTGAATGAACAAGCTTTGAATTTATGTGCTCTAGCGTTATGATCATGATGTGTGTGATGTAACATGTCGACCTGCGCGGTTGCTAGTCATAAATAAGAGCGCCACATAACTCTCTCTCTAGCGTATTAGATGCTCGGACACGGATATATGTAATTTATTATGCATGACAAGTGACGGCGGTGGTTTTGCGGCGAGGGATAGATGTATCAATGTTAGATCCTTAGTTCGCGTGGAATATAAAGGCAGAGAGCGCCGCGGTAGCGAAGACACCACACTTTTCAAAAAGTTCTAGACTACACTACTATGTACAAAAACAAATATAGTTATTGAAAAATTTAAAATGGTGGATTATCTTAGCTGCTATGTCCATCACCCACCTCGTTACTGGCTTTTCGTTCTCCCGAAAATAATAACTTGTAATGTGTACCAGAAAAGTTTTCGAACAATATTAAACAGAGCATGTCACTCTATTTCTTTTCTCAAAAGAAACATTTATCTTCACGATTTCGTCATAATCTTACACACGACTGTCCGTGTATCATCTCGAACGTCATTCAAATTTCAGACAAAGCGAAAGATATTTGACATTTGGCCTTTCTATTAGAAATGTTTGGGATGAGCACATGTCATGGCCCCTGCATAGATCGTCAGGAGTGTTGCGCATACGCTCCTCGCGGTGAAAGTTGCGTACGCGGGGGAGGGGGGGAGGAGGGGACTTGCGCTATATCAGCCGTCCGAAGCCGCGCGCGCCACACTCCTGCGCAGCCTTACAGGTGAGCTATGGACCTCCACCTCCCTTTACCCTAATTATAACTAAATAGGTTACGTGACACTGACTACTGGTTACATGAATTAGTGGTGCAAAATGTGTTGAGTGCCAAAGTGTTGTTTGAAAATATTACCAGTGACCTGATGTGTTTTTCTGTCGATCGGATCAATCATCTCTTCATCTCTGACAAGAGAAAGGGTTTATTTTTAAGAGAAAGGTCTGACTTTATTATGTAATGCGATCAAACACTTTGTTCAGTCTATTAGATGCCGACAGCGATCCTCGGCTTCATCATACTTCGTCAGTAACTTATTATCCATCGTCAGTCAGGTTCCTAGGCCCAGTCATCAGCCCAGTCATCAGCCATGCAGTCGTCAGTCGTGTGTTTGTTGGTGCTGGTGGCAGCGGTGGCCGCGGCTCCGCAGCGTGAGGGAGCTGCCTTCTCCAAAGAAGCCATTAAGCAGGCGCAGAACACCTTCCTCATCCCTAAGGATGCTGAGATCCAGAAGGTGGGTTGGGTGGAAAGTGAAATTCTGACAGAGAATCAGCAGCAGCAAATTCAGTTGTAATATTTTTTTATCGTTTCGCCTAGTGGTCCAATTGACCAAAATTGCCGTGCAAGTACGGATCTAATGGAGAATTCCGTAATGTTATGTAGGTATCATATTTTTACTGTAGAATATTGATGACAAATTTAATTTCTTGACAGTCTTAAGGTTTTAAAAGTGTGTACAAGAATAACCGGTTAGAGACTTATCCTTTTATCTTCCTAAATTGACGTTCTATGTCTCTACGCTGTTTAATTTATGGGGCCACTCGAGAGCCCATTAGAAGGCGCTGTAGAAGGGTATTTGCGAAACATTGACCCTGGGCTCTATCACGACTGATCGAGATTTGGTTATGTGACCGATCAAACTGATAATGTGTTAAGAAAACCAAATATTCTTGCTCCTATTTCGCCAACGTTACAAATGACATTTCGGTCTACATTTCCTTGCCAATATAAAGCGCACTAAAAGAAAAACTCTTCAAGTCAGCAATGTACCTACATCAATTGTAACGTTCGTGAAATAGGGGCCTGATATTATTAGATGTTTCTTCATTGGAAATGGGTAGTCGATAACGAAATTTTGCTTGTCATTCGTCAGGTGCAAGAAGGCATCGAGCTGGCGGCGTACGAGTCGATCCCCGGCAACCAGAGGATCAACCTGTTCGAGATCCTGGGCGACCAGGTCCCGTCAGAGGTCATCAACAACCTGCAGGGCCAGATCGACCAGGTCGGCCGCAACTAGCGACCCTCCCCGGCGTTGGCAGCCAGTAACGGTCCCAACGAAAATTCCAAAACCGAACCAAATTAGAATTTCAAATGGAATCGAGAAGAGATTTCGCGTCGTGGAGCAACCGTTACTGGGTTTCAACACGGCTGGTGATGCGCGGGCCGCCGCAGTAATTTATTGGTGACGCAAGTACAATACAGTGAATGTGATATTGTGCAACATCTTTTATACATTTGTACATAAATTATATTAAATAAAGTGGTCGTGCGACGTCCGAGCTGCTCGTTTTGTTTTACGTAACCGAGGGCGCAGGCGCAGGCGCCGCCACAATCAATTAATGGAGTTAAGCTGCAGGTAACCCGTTTATCATAATGAGGATCAGGTTTCAGAAATACATCCTTTTTTATCATAATTTTTACGACTTTTTGTCGAACTGTTTTTTGACATCGAATCAATTAGCAACAGTTTCGATTCTCAACCTGATTCTGTTTATTTAAAAAAAATGCTAATTAAATGACTTACCTTATAAAAAGCTTACGATTGGCATGGTTAATAAGTATAAGTAGGCACGGGTAATCAGGTAAATATAATATTATAATTAGGTACTTGTTAAAAAAATGTTTATTTTTTGATATAAGTTGGTCGCTAAATGCTTGACAACATTTTAACCTACGCGAAATATTTTTTTGTCTACGAATCCCCGGTAGGCTGAATTTAGGTAAGAGAGTAATAGTTATCTAATTCCAAATAAAAAGCAGCTAAGAGTTAACCCTTTAGATTAATATGTACAGGTGGACCATTTAGATGGGTTCAGTACAGCGAACTCAGAAAAGTATAACTCTAAGGAGCCATGCCGTCGATGCTAGAGACAAGAAAAACTATAAGTATTCATAGATTTAAAAAATTAAACGTGGCACCTATGTAAAATAAATAGATTGCATTATATGTTATAACTAAATACCTAATTATACTTTATTAACTTCCTTCAAAAACTTTACTTATTTATCAAGTTTTCTTGTCACTGAAATCGATGACAATAGATCCTTTGAACATAATATTTCTGTCTTACAGTTTCTGAGTTCACCAGACCGACCTGTCGAAATGGTCCACCCTGTATAAATAATACTTCAGTAGCTATAGGTACTTTCCGCAAATAGCAATCAGATTCATACTGTTTACTATGATATGACAGTTTAAACTTTGTTCCATGTCCTTTATCAATGAAATTGCAATCGGTGTCGTTGGTAAGACGATCTGAATATTTCAAACAAGAGAGTCAATCTGTGTTAAGTCCATTACTGGTAATCGGATTAATATCGCCGATGCAGTTTCTGGTGATGGCGTGGACACGTTGTGACATAACAGCCGTAATCTGCTGAATATGCATGGCAAAAGCGATAGCGACCTGCGTGGCGCGCGGGCGCAGCACGTGTCGGTGACGGGGCAGGGCCTATTGACTTGGACTGCGGATAGCTTAAGTTTTTAACATGGGCTTTGCTGCAGTAGCCTAGTGGTTTGAACTGTGGCCTCTCAAGCAGAAGGCAGTCGGTTCGTTTATCATGACATTTTTGGTGACGGAAAACATCTCGAGGAAATGTGCACTCTCCTGCGAAGCAATTCAATGGGAACTTTAGCCCAAGCGAACGGTCAGAATCAGGCGGACGGGAGTCCTTATTGGAACTGCCGAAACGTGTTGAATATCTGCTTAATGTGACTCCTTGGTGATCAAAAACTAAAACTAGTTATTTTTAGGGTTCCGTAAATCAAAAGGAAAAAACGGAACCCTTATAGGATCACTTTGTTGCCCGTCTGTCTGTCAAGACCCTTTTTCTCTTTAAAGCGTGGAGGTAGCAGGCTCAAATTAACATCACATATTCAAGCCTGCAGTCACTTGAAGCTGTGAAAAAATCAAACTTCTAAGTCAACGCAATCAAAAGATACAGTCATTAAAGAGATTGTTTCCATACAAATTGCCGTACTGAGAAAACCTAAAGGGCTATCCTAAGGGGTTGTCCTAGAAACTTGAAATTTGGTATGAAGGTAGCTCTTACAGCACAACCACTCAGAAAAATCTGTCTGTCTATGTCACAAAACAGTGCAGAATGAGTCCACACTGGGTACATTTTGCATAGGAACAGGGTTCTGCTAATACTGGACAACTTAAAGTACTGGGGAAAAGCAGGGAAATCGTTGTGCGGAACCCTCGTGCGCCAGTCCGATTCGCACTTGTCCGGTTTTTTTCACTCGCTAAGATATATATTGCTACCTATACGCCCTTTTCAACAAATTAAATGTATGTTTTCGCCACACGAATCAACCCTTGTCACACAGACCCGACTATCACTACACTATACGCTGACGCGTTTCGAAACTCTACGAGCCCACCTTCATAGCACCACAACAACTTTTTACTTTTTACTTTTTAAAGCAAAACTTAAGTGTACTTGGGTCCTGTGCAGCCCTTCAAATTCCCTAACAAGCATTGACTTCGACCTCTGGCTACACAAAGTTTGCACGAGAAGGACGACATTACTATGAGACAGGAAAATATACGACAAGAAAACGACAAATCATGCACCCTACGTAACAGTAAGGGGATGTCTGTAGTTATGGCAAAGTACAGCTGACTGAACTTGTCTGAAGGGTCCAAATTGTGCTGTCATTATTGCGCTTCAATTGTTATTTTTCACACACTGTTATTTTCGTTTTTAGACTTCCGTACCTCAAAAGGAAAAAACGGAACCCTTTGTTGTCCGTCTGTCTGTCTGTCTGTCAAGACCCTTTTACTCTGAAACGCGTGGAGGTAGCATGCTGAAATTAATATCAAAAACTCAAGCCTGCGGTCCCTTGTAGCTGTGAAAAAATCAACCTTTTAAGTCAACGCAATCAAAAGATACAGTAATTAAAAAGGATATTTCCATACAAAAAATTGCCGATTTCCAAAAACCTAAAGGGTACTTCCAGATGTCATAGAAACTTGAAATTTGGTATGAAGGTAGCTCTTATAGCACAACCACTTCGAAAAGTCTCAAAATCTTAAATTTTCATGTCTGTCTGTAGATTTCGTAGACCAATATAAGTTGACCCCACACTGCGTACATTTTGCTTAGAAGCAGGGCTCTGCTAACACTGGACTTCTTAAAACATTGGGGAAAAGCGTTAAAATCTTTCTACGGAACCCTCGTGTGCGAGTCCGACTCGCACTTGGCCGGTTTTTTTTACGTCGGAAAAAAAGCTGAGTGTGAATCTGCAGTTATTCCAAAAAGCCTTAGTTTCTCAGGCGTGATTCGTGATGGTGAGGCGGTATTTCGGTATGATTGTGAAATATGGCAAAGCATTGATGTATTGGAGATACACTAAAAGAGATCTTCAGTGCCCTAAGCACGACTTGTCGAATCCTGCGTCACGTAAAATCGAATAGTAAACTATAACGAGTTTGTATGACGTTTGGAACAGCGCCCGCCCGTGAGCGTATTTGGAACTAAAATTTTGTATGAGATTTCTCGATCTCGATACGATAACCGTAACGTAACACAGGATTCGACAAGTCGTGCTTAGGGCACAGGTCTTCAGGCATTTATTTAGATGTTTCTTAATATAGTACTGTGAAGTGAGTGCGTGTCGTAGGTCAAAGAGAAAGAGGCCAGGGCGAGGTGTTGTTAGAGTCAGAAAACTTTTTTTAATGTACCTTTCGTTACACAACTTTTTAATACAATTAGGTGAAAAAGTAACACAAAAATGCCTAAAATGTACAAAATCAACGAATGCGTGACTGTTAGTATTTTCAGTATTCATCGCTCTTTCAGCGTTTATAACGCATTTTCCCAGAGATGAGACATAAAAACATTCAAGTAGCAGTACCTAGCAGATCTAATTGAAATAGCAAAAGCACGTTTAAAGTACTTAATAAGATTTCCCATGAATTTCGCTTACGCGTTTGATAGTCAATTTGGAAAAGTAACAGGGAGTACCGATTACGAGGACCTACTTCATTAGTCACGATTTGTATGTTGGTATGTAAGCGAACAAAGCGTTGTGCTTGCGCCATCGTTGTGATGGCGCCCGAATAATAAAGATTATTACGCTTATGTAAGGGAAAGTGATCAGATCATCTTTGCTGCTAATATTTACACGATTAAAACAAAACATTGCAAAAGCGCAAATTATGTAAACTGAACCACTTGCACACTGGTTTACCTCTTCATGAAAAATTATTTACAATATGACATTATCAACACCAGGACTTCGGGTTAGCACTTGAAAACGTCCGAACCAAAATACCACTAATCGAGCGTCAGTCAGTCTTAGTTCGGTCGAACGACAGCGCTTTGACGTACGACTGTCATCGAAAAATGATGTGTTGTTCTGGTACAAATTTTTCGTGAATTTTGTACTGGACCCAAAGTCCATGGTGCTATGCAATGCAATAAGAATCCAATAATTTATTGAATCAGGCGTTACTTTGCAGAGGTCCATATTTATGAACTAAAAACAATTACTTTGCTCACCCGCGACCACTAATGACAAATAGTTATATCTGTGCGGCAAATGTATGTTTCCATGCAACACCTCCGCCTCCACTGCTACGCGAATCAACACATGCCACACAGACCCAACTATCACCACCACCACCACTAAACTAAACGCTGACGCGTTTCGGCACTCTCCACGAGGCCATTTACGAAGCACAACAACAACCGCTCAACATGCCACCACTTCCACTACTACTTGGTAGTAAGAATAAGAATAAGCAATGAAGAATGGCATAAGAATGCAATACATGACGGGCACTGTTTGCCTAGAGCACCCTCTGACTAGGTATCCCGAACTACGAATTATACGAGTAGCTCGGCATGCTATACAACATGCTTAATATTTTAAAGGTATGCGACATTGTACAGACTTAGGCAGTACTCTTGGCAGTATCGTCCTTGTAGCTAATGCAGATCTAGCTGGCAGATACAATCTATATTTTAGACATCGGAGAAAAAAAAATTGATAAAGAGCTTTTGCCACTAATTGCGGGTAAGTGATTGCGACGAAGCAGAACACATTCAATGAGACAAAAATACGATGAAACCAGAGGACTCGCCCTATGTTTATGGAAAGCTGGCCCGGCGAACTACGTACCGCCCACCTACCGCGCCTAGCGGTCAATGTACGGGTGACGTGAGTTATCAATTGCGGAAGATGCATGGCGGAGTTCGAAACCTAGTGTATACTTTCTGTATGATTTTTTAATCCTTTATTATAATCACCTACTTCTATGCCAAATTTGAAGAGTCTAGTAATTATAGTTCATAGGATTTCGTTGAACTGAATGTATAAATCCCATTTTTTCCCGTTCCCGTAGGAATTTCCGAAAATCCTTGAAACTGTTTTTTACTTTTATAATCACCTATTTTTATGCAAAATTAGAAGAGTCTAGTTATTATAGTTACTGAGATAGGTTCACTCGGCACCAAATTTATAAATCCCGTTTTTTCCAGTTCCCGTGGGAATTTCCGAAAATCCTTAAACAGTTTTTTACTATTATAATCACCTACTTCTATGCCAAATTTGAAGAGTCTAGTAATTACAGTTCATAGAATTTCGCTGAACTGAATACACGAATGACTGAATACCTTATCCCGTGGTAATTTCCAAAAATCCTGAAATCGGTGTTTTAGTAATGTAGGGTATCACATTACTAAAACACCGATTTCACTTGTGTGTCACCGACTTGTGTGTCACCGACTTGTGTGTCAAATTTGAAGAGTCTAGTTATTATAGTTACTGATATAGAGTCACTCGGAATCGAATATATAAATCCCGTTTTCTCCCGTTCCCGTGGAAATTTTCAAAAATCCTTCCTTAGTGGGTGCTTACATTGTATAAGTATTAGCTTACATGTATCTATGTGCAAAATTTCAAGTCTCTAGGTCCAGTGGTTTCGGCTGTGCGTTGATATATCAACAGTGAGTCAGTCAGTCAGTTTAAAATTTTATATATACAGATATGCAAACCCTAGCCCTACATTTTTTACGGGTTATTTCGTAACACGTCGCTAATTTCACTATTAAGGGGCCACCTTTAATTCCGTATGACACCTAAGACCCCAGCTTAACACAATAGCGCCATCTATGAACTCAAAGAGAAAACGAATAGAGACCTCTCTATAGTGATACCTGCTATTTATAGCAGACCTATTATTTTAAAGGAACGCGACATATATTATATATATATATATATACGTTGGCAGTCCTCTTGCTTTTGTCTTCGATCATGATAGGGTTCTAGATAGCCATAGCACAATCGGGCGCCATCTATGCCGCTGATGAGGCACTTTAACTATGATAAGTGAAAGGAAACACAAAGGAAGACTATTAACTTGCGTTGCGTGAAAGCCTTAAAGTTCATGGGTTTGTACTTATTTTCGTACAGATGGCGCTGTTTTGATAGAAATACAAAATGTGTAATGCTGTGTAATGCAATAATTTCTCGGTACTAGCTAGTGCTTTGAGATTTCCTATGACAAGATGAGAGCAAGGGATGAGACAGACAAATTATGAATTTGAACTCTATTACATAAATTCTCAATTGTTACATAAATTCTTTGGCAAATTAGCAAGTCCTGAACCATTTTAAAAACTATGCATTAAAATGGGCAAAGTTTTGATGCATAAATGCCACGGAGTGTAGTTTTTTTTTTTACAGTGAAGGGCCTAATTCAACGAATGCGGCTGAAAAAAAATGTTACAAGTGGCTTGTATAACTTTTTTCAGCCAAAAGGAGTAAACGTGAGAACGAAAAAAACTTGAACCATGTAAAAGCCTTATTCTACAAAAACATGAGTCAAAAACTAGATTTTCAAATTTCTTACAGTTGCCCTCAACTTGGCATTAGAAAACTAAACTGATTCAGGAAAAATTTATTATTTTTTCAAATATCAGTATTTAAAAACTAAGTCCATGGGGTCCCAGCGCTTACAAGCTTATTTCTGAGTTACAAAAGCGCTTAGTTGATGCAACTGGGCTGCAAGGGCTGGCAGTTTTCTCTCTCAAAGAATCAGCATCGCTATTCAGCGAGGCAACGCTGCCAGCCTTTTGGGCACTATGCCACGGGGGCCTTATTTAGATTTAATTTAGTTTTAAGTTGTAGTTTATTTAGTTTAAGCTTAGATTTAATGTCATTGTAAATTGCTTTTATTATGTTAATAAAGTAGTTTAGCTATTTTTACTAAATCTGAAATTAGATATTCTGAGAGGTGATTAGCAACCCTGTCAGCTGTCAATTGATTATCGTTGGTTTCCGAGGCATCCTTTAAAATTACCCCATATTGCGTATATTGCGTATATTGCGTATATTGCGTATATTGCGTATATTGCGTATATTGCGTATATTGCGTATATTTTACTTAGGAGCGGGCCTCTACTAATACTGGACAACTTAAAACATCCGACGAAGAGGGAAAATCTTCGTGGTTCAATTTCCGTGATAGAATAGTAACTATTTAATTTACCAAATTTGCATGGAACCCTCGTAGCGCGAGTCCGACTCGCACTCTTTCCGGTTATTTTATCTGAGTCCTGTAGAGATACGGTTGTTGATGAAACTAAGAGTATTGACAGACACGTTATTATCTAGACGAAACATGACTGTAATTTTGTACCACTTTGTTATGACAAAGTGGTACTGACCTGACTCTAACCAATTATCTATTCTATGCCCTACCAATGAATATATTCGTAACATAGTCAAAAGTATGTGCTAGCGATCCTGAACGAGTAGGTAGGTAGGTCATTTCAAAAATATTCCCTCGTTATTCCACTGGTCTAGTTTAAAAGAACTCTATCGTAACTTGCGTCGATCCGTGCTAACCCCACAAACGGACGAACACCGCGTACGACTTATAATGTTTGTCCATCTCTAATTACCACCAAGCACTCTGCAATTCCTGAAATGTTTAGCCCTTGCAACAAAGTAACGAAGTAACGGACAGAGGCCCAAGCACTAATATTCGAATCCTGCGTAACGTAATCGTTATCGTATCGTCATCGAGAAACTTCATATTAAATTTATGTACCTAATACGCTCTCAGGCGGCGCTGTTCCAAACATCATACAAATCCTCTCGGTAACGCTCCACGTGATTCCGTTACGTAGCATTCGAATACTCGTGCTTGGGCTCAGTTTACAAAGAAACCGACTAATAGCTTCTAGGCTTCGGTTTAAAAATGAATTGCGATAAGTATACCTACATAATGTTCTTGCCGATTTGTCGATCACTAGTCAAGTTTGCCTGAGATTTGAGTTTTTACTGTCCCTAACATGGATCTTTATTGGGATAGAAGGAAAGTGTATGTACCTAGCTTGCCGAAAAGCACGGTTGAGAACCTCATGACGCTGGGGGACGATTTTTGAATGTCACTCGGTGACTAAATTCAGTGATTTATAAAAAATCGTATTTTCTAATCTCACCGGTGACTAAATCTCTCACGCCCATGATATCAAATACGAATGCCCTCACCCAGTCGTAAACGAGATCACTGAGTGACTTCTTGACCACTGGCAGTGACAGCTAACCTCAATCCGCTGTGTTGACTCGCTTGTCCACGGCAGAAACGCAAATTATCTGCATGTTAGTAGACGGGTATCACATTCAAAAATACGGCTTTTGGCAAATAGTGATGTCAATGTCATGGGTGAAAATTTAGTCACCAAGTGAGATTCAAAAATCCGTTTTCTGTGTGCGAAGTCAGGTTTTAAAAACAAAATATCTTATTCTTCAACAATTAACTATTCCAACACCACCAAAAAAGTTGGAGCTATTAATCGAGGTATTTCCTCACTAAATAGCACTCTTGGCGTCAAAACACCTATGCAATATGATACACCCTCGGTTCCCATACAACTCGATGACCTCTTTCCTTCTATCCTGATACAGTTCTGGGGTCTCTAAGCTCCGTTCACATTGCTAATGTTTTTTTTTAACCAATAGCACAAACTTGTCAGAGAACATTTGGGTCAATCAACTTATACTTGCCACTCGTTGCCATGGAGATGTCCCCTGGGTAACTCGTCTAAAATGAGATTTTCTAATTCACCACTCCCCCGAAAGTCAGGAAGTGCACGCTTAGGAGATGAAGCATGGAGGAAGCTAATGATTTTTTAATCAGTAGCACAAACTTGTCAAAGAACATTTCGGTCAATCAACTTTTACTTGCCACTCGTTGCCACGGAGATGTCCCCTGGGTAACTCGTCTAAAATAAGATTTTCTAATTCACCACTCCCCCGAAAGTCAGGATTTGCATGCTTAAGAGATGAAGCATGAAGGAATTAGCATATAACTGTTGAAAATCCTAGCATTTGGTGGAGTGGTGCCTTAGAACATCTCCTTGGCAATGAGTGGCAAGTAAAAGTTGATTGACCCATCATCATCATCATCACCAGCCTTCTTTAAGTCCCACTGCTGGGCACAGGCCTCCTCTCAGAATGATTGACCCATTTACGAATAATTAATAATGAATAAGCGAATTATTAATATGCTAACTTTGCTGACTTTGAGCTCTTCACATTCTGCGAGTGTAGTCCTACGGGCAGCATTACATTGCTACGTTAGATCATCTTCATTTAGCAACTTGACCTCTCGGCCCCGCAGTGTAAAACTACTTGTACGTTTCGCCACACCATGTAAACAGGGCTTAAGCCAGTAGCGCGTGTGGCGAGAGATGTCGCGGCGCGGGCGCAGACATTACGGCTAATTACCGCGGTAATCGGCGCGATATTCGCACCCGCGCCTTCGCGGAACCCGCCGCGGCTGACGTACTAATCGTCGGATGCGACATGCGTTTGCTATTAATTATTATAAGCTTTCCTGTCTAAAAAAACTGAGGCGGCTGTGTCAAAGTAATCGAAACATAATGAGATGAAGGACGGCCGTTTGTCCGTCGCTGCCGTCGTTGGGACGGCACGAGAACAAGGCGATGTTACCGGAACACCACCGGTGCGTACGTTTTCAACTTTGGTGAAAAAAGTATGTAAGTAGAATTTAAAAAGTCTGACTGAAAACCAGCTGAAAACTGCCGAGAGCCTAGCAGAGCTGCAAGAAGTAAATACATACAACTGTAAAACAACAGATTATTGTTTGTTGTTGCGTACACTCGTACTCTAAAAACGGTCAGTTTTTTTCTAATACTGAAATACCCACCAGAAAAATTTGCGTCTTTGTCTCTTCAGTTTTTATTTTATTTGTCCAACCCGGAGACGTCCATCGCTGAGGTTAGCAAGTTCTCCTGGAAGTACGCATATCTCCTCAATTTTGAAGACGAGACCAGAGATCGGCTGTACAGAAAAAACTGCTGCTTTCTACACTTTGGCGAAATCTAATTGAATCAACGCCAATGTTTATTTAATTAGAGCCGGCATAGTGGAGCGAGGCGGCGGCGGCTAACGGGGCGCGTCCTGCGCATTGCGGCGTAATTAAAACAAAAACTATTGTTTAATGGAGTCTCACGCATGCGCCGTGAATGGGGGTCGCGGCGGCGGCTTTCATCTGCTTTCTACTTTAGAATTAAGGTGAAATTAATTAATTTATTGCCCTATCGCTTACGGTTGCGAGCTTTTTATTTGTTCAACTCTCTCACCGAACTCAGGCAGCATTAACGTAGCGACAGAAAACAGTTAGTCCGCGCAGGCGCACTCGACGGGAACCCATAGTCGCATGCGGAAATAACAATAGGCTGTAAAGTGATTACGGCCTCATACGGGTAATATGAAACAACAACTACTAATTATCTTATCAATGCTCTTGCATACAAATATGACTCTATTATGATTGCAACCATAAATAAAAAGTTAATAAGCGCGCGGTTGTTTTATGCGATAAACGCTACGCAAAGCGCGATGCGTTTGACGCACATAGACAATCTAATTTCCAAACATTGTTTTACGCGGTGAACGCAGCATTAAAGAAACAAGGCAAAAGTTGATCGCATGCGTCTAACGCTGCGATTTGCGCACAAAATATCTATACATATTATTGTTAAGTATTTTTAACAATTGTCCTACTTAATTACTATGTTAGCTAATCAATGTCAAAAATCAACGCGTAATAATACTAATCAAACAACCCGCCCCGACCGTTCCCGGCGCAAAGGTCCCCATCACACTCGCTGCATTACCAATTTATTATTAACAATTTAAGGAGGTTCTCAATTTGACTTTTATCTGTTTGTTACGCTATTTATGAATTAGTTGATCGTTTTCGTAGTTTTTTTTTAACATAAAATTGTGCTGTACTAGGCCAGGCCATCTACGCTAGGCTTCAGAGGATTATTTCATGTATTTTTTTTTACTATTTGTTAAAAGAGTTTTTATTATTTCACTGAAAAAAAAATAAGTACCTACTGAACCGATTTTGCTACAATTTACTTCATAATACATGTTGGTCACACAGGTACTAGTCCAACTCCAAGTCCCGTCCTTGTGAGAGCCAGCGGTCAAAGTTGCCAAATCTGATCAGGTTTGCTAGAGGGTCTGCGGCGGGGGCGCGGGTCGCGGGCGGGGCGGGGCGGTGGGAGCGCGCGGTTTTTGCGTCGCGGGCGCACGTCCCTCCTGGAAGTGCGCTAATTACAGACACGTACTTAATTACACTCGTGCCGCCGCGCGCAGCCTAGCGGCGGACTTCTTGTTTATTAGTCTTAGCCGTAGACCTAATACACACACAAGGCTTTACCACTTAAATCCGTTCATGAAAGTACATACTTATGACACAAAATCTAAATCTAATGATAGTAGAACATTTGCATTGCTACGGGTCCCGGTCCCTTTGTTTTCCATATTCAAAAAGTCATACTTAGTTATTGGTAAATGTTTATCATAATCTATTTTTTTATGCGACGTGGAAGGCAAACAAGCAAGTGAGTCATCTGGTGGCAAGTGATCACCACTGCCCATAGACACCCACAACCCCGGCGGGTTTGCAGATGCGTTGCCAATCTAGAGAGCCAAGAGCCTCTTGTATCCGCAATAGCACCGGCTGTCTTACTCTCCACACCGGAATACAACAGTGCAAGCACTGCTGCTTGGCAATAGGATTACCGAGTAAGATGGTGGTAGCGATCCGGACGGACCTCGCACAAGGTCGTACCACCCGCAAATCTATCACTAGTCATGACACTTTTTTTCTCTGAAACTCATTGACTTACTGACACCAGGAGTTTTTGTCAAAAATGGGTCCTGTGTGTGTGTGTGTGTGTAAGTAACAATACGGTATTTTTCGATGACGTAATATCAGCGCTATCGTTCGACCAAACTATAACTATATTTGACGCTCGATTAGTGCTCTTTTTTTTTCGCATTAGTGGTATTTTGCTTCGGACTTTTACAAGCGCTAACCCGAAGTCCATGGTGTTGGTCATTCTGTAGAACTCTATTACTAATGTTGTTACATTTACTTCAGAGGGTCGAGCACGACTTTACGAATGCTGCGTAACGTTACGGTTATCGTATCGAGATCGAGAAATCTCATAGGTACTTAATTTTTTGTTCCAAATACGCTCACGGGCGGGCGCTGTTCCAAACGTCATACAAACTCGATAACGTTTACTATTAGTTTTTACGTGACGCAGCTTTCGAATATTCGTACTCGGGCCTCTGTCAGCTACCAAGTCCCTTTGAATTTTTTTCTCCCTAAGTACTTAGTGCCGAAGAAACTGAAACGCGTACCTCTGTGAAACCTTTGTCACAATCAATTAAAACAATATTTTCTTTGGTAGAGTACGTCAATGCAGCGAAAACGTTCCAAAGTGGTAGTTCCTACGCGCATCAGTTTCTTCATTATCAGACAATAATAATAGCTGGTTTAACATTTGCTAAGAAATGCATCCAGTTCGTGAAATAGAACCAGGGTAAGGCTGGTAGAGTCGTTTTGTGCAAATTTTTGTATGATGATTGAAATGTGTAGGAGCTACTATTTTATCTTCGTTTGTGTGCATTTTATATAATTTATGGCAACAGAATAATGTTATACTTTGAGCGTTAAATTACACATTAGAGATTACATTTTTAGAATCAGATTAAGCTAATACGTAGTGTAAAATGCATCATTTCGTTTTTAATGTATGTGTACTTTCTAATTAGCCGGGAATAATTACAAATTACAAGTAAATGTTTAAATTATGACTACGGTGAGTAAATTTGGCATTCATACATTTTGCATTCTCTATTAACTAAAGTAAGTCAAGCTAAGCTTAACATTTTAATTTAATTTAAGAAAGAAAATCAAAGAGGCAAATACGCGTACTTGTGTAGAGAGGGAATAATATGTACATTCGAGTTGACTTAATTATAAATCTCAGGCATGCTTCTTTCTTAATTTTTGTAATTTAAAGTAAAATTGTTTTATCTAACAGTTTATAATTATAACGGTATGTTAAGAAAAGGCATACGTAGTATTAAAAACTTGGCGTAATTAAAAGTGCCTTTAAGTGCCTAATGCGCCGTTTAACGAGTGCCGGGAACTCGACCGCGTTAGAGCGTCTGCACATTATCCGATCCGACATCGGAGTCGAACGCCGATAGGATAATAATAACTTGCCAAGTAAAATGGACCTGACTTTGTACCTGTCTATCAGATCGTCCGATACGACATCGAATATCGGATCCGATACATTTCATACACTTCTCTTGCGACGATATCGTATCGGATAATGTGAAAACGCTTTCGAGTAGGTACTATACTATCGCGAGCTTCAAAGTTTTCCTGCTGAAAGAAGTGTAGGCGTGGGCGGGGGCGGTGCGGGGCGGGGAGGCTGTCCGCTGCCGGCTCAGTGTGCCCGCGCCCGTGATGCCGCCCGCGCTGCTCGCGCTCGCGCTCTGCGCCGCCGTCTGCGCAGGTCGGACATCGACCCCGGTGATATATGCGAAGGATACGAGCCCTATTGCCATCACTTATTTTTGTATATTTTTACTGCCACGATTTATGGCAATTTGGTTTTTTTAACGTCAGGTTCTGTTGATTTGTTTGTTCGCTGGTTCAATAAGGTTTGGTGTGCGGCCTCCTGGTGGGTATGATTTATGGTGAAAATTATGAAATCCTAAACAAATATTTTATGAATCGTCATTTGTTTCAATATTTTTAAAAGTCTATTAAGTACATGTTTAAAATAAATGCATTTGAGAGCTGCGCCAAAAGCACTAGCAAAATAAATAAAAAATGCACAGTCTTTATAAATTGATCGAATAGCTTAATGGTTTGCAATTTTAATTGCAGGCAATTTTTAAAATTCTAACATGATTCTTGCCGACATTTCGGTACTTCTCACGTTAACCAAAAGCGTGAACATTATTTTTTTATTTGACTTTGTTTAAGGAACACGATACATAAATTACGCGGTCAGCGGGTTCGGTTCCCGGCCAAACAAAGAGTTCAACGCGCGAATAAGTGCCGCGACGGACTTGCGCGCGCATCGTCGTGTTTGCTTTGCCAGCTGATTTACATAATATGCTCGTAATGACAAATTAATATTCATATTTAGATTATTTAGCATACGCAGGGAAAAATGGACGAGCGAAAATTGATAAAATTTAACTTACATATTCGCTTTTATCCTAAGGTAAGGTCAATGGTCAAATTATACGCATGCGGCATGACAAATTAATGTCTACTTAACTGTTTGTTATATTCATGTGTTGAGTATATTCTGTATAGTCATTGAAAACTCACTTGAAAACATATTTATAAAATTAGGTGTTTAATTATTTATGTGGCCATTGAACTGTTCGCATCTATTATTATATTGACGTGAAACAGTCAGTGTACTTAGGTAGTTCCAGTATTTACCTTCTTTTTTTGCAAAATTACGGTTTATATTGTTAACAGCAATCATAGAAATTGACTTTTATTGATCGGTTTTTGCAAGGATTTCAAGTCGGGACATAAAGCAATTTTGAAAGTGACATCTCAATTTTCGCTAAATCCATAAATTTCTTGGAGCTAGTAACATTTATTCGTAGGTAGGTACAGTTAAAAATTTTAGATAATAGGTACTTAGTATTTTTTTTAAACTTGTCAGTCCAAAATGGTTTATAAAATCAAGATTTGTTCTAAAGTCGTCCTAAGACTTCGTAGTAGAAGTGTTAAGGCGATGTGGGTCAGTCCTATTCATTAGCCAAGTGGTGTTACTGCGTCGCATAATTACACTCCCGCTACGCATGCGCCGTACACAGCGTGCGTCACATGCGACACACTGGCCAATTGCACCGTCGCAGACACCACAGAAAACGCAGAGTTGCTTACAGACATCGCGCGGTCCTGCTACGGCCATCCCTTGACCGACAAGTGATTACTTCAAGTGTATTACTCAGTCCTTGTCCGCGTGGTTCATTGGCTGGAGGGAAGTTCTACGCCGCCGTCGCCCCCTTTTTCGTATACTCCCAGCCCTAGTTTAGTTGTTCACGAATGCAATCTAAGGTAGCGGCTGTGACGGCCCAGCCGAACACGCCCACCGAAGCCAGGGCAAAGCTGTAACGGTGAAAACACCAACAGCATCAATCACGAGTCAAAAAAACCTATTGACATTGGCTGCCTCTTGGTTTTATCCTCCTTTGCTGTTAGGGAATGTGTTACTGTATTTGGACAGCCGCGATCTACAAGAATACATGGAGCTGTATTTAACACAAATCAGTCCTCACTTTTATTAACCTTCATTTCCACAAAATCCAGAAAGTTATAATACACTCGTAGGTAGAATATGTAGGAGGTCAATTTGGTAATTTCTCTATTTCAAGCACAACACTGTGCGGCATTCTCCAATCAATCGTGCGGCAGCGTGCGGCACAGCGCGACACTGCCGCCGCCGGCCCATTCAAGTCTAAGGACATTTGCATGACACTGAATGAATAGCGCTTCTGTGAAACTGTTGACACAATAGGTGAACTGATTTCCGTTTTTTATTGCCGTTAGTAAGTCCACCGCCGTCAAGCAATTTCTACTGGTTAGCAAAGCTAACAAAGCTATACATTTCAGAATATAAAGCGACTAAATAGAACGAACACTAAAGATTAATTAATTGCTTCTCTCTACCAATCGAAAAGCTTGACTTTCTACTTGTTTTTACTTTACTTCGTGTTTTTTCTAATATTCTCGTACATACGAGAACCTTCTGAGCAATAAAGCAGACAGACGCGCCTGTGGTTTACCTAAGCCTAATTTTTTCTACCACTTTTCGAGGGAGACTAGTACAAATGTACACTGTGCAGTACACGTCTACGCTCATGACAAAATTTGTTACGTTCCTGCTAACTTATACTAAAACAAAACTGTCACAAAAATGCCAAAAGCACGAACACATCCAACAGACCCTGTGCACGTTGCATAGAAGGGCCTTATTCATAAACGTCACTCAAGCCTCCATTAGCTAAAATAGGTTTTGTCTTCTTCTTACTAACGGAAATGTCAATGTGACAAAAGGACAAACGAACTTTAACGGCATTTTAGTTAAAATAAACAGGGTTAATGTAAATTTTTTGGCAGAGCGGAAATCGCGCCTTAACATCTCCTTTCCTTTCCTGCTCTAAGGACTGAACCATAAAAGTTGTAGAGCAGAATTATTCACATAAAAAATTACAAATAGAGGAGCAGATACAGAACAAAGACATGACTGCTGTTCAATTCTCTTATCAGCGCATCGCATCGCCGGCGTTCAACGATAAATGTAAGCCTCCATCCCATCAAATCGATTGAATCAAATGATAACTCAAATCATTGCTATTTATAGAATAAAAAACAGTGGATCTCGAAGCAGAAATTAAAAGCTAACGTAAGTTTTTTAAAAACAAAATATAAAAATTTATCGTTTTGGAGAGCTTTTACTTAAATCAACTAAAAAAAATGTGGATTTCCACGAAAAAGTAAAAATAGGTAGTGGTGCAAAACCGGTGAACGGAAAATTAATTCTTCAGAACTAAATAAATTTCCTGGAAGTACGTTTGCGCCATGAGTCCCGCTGCATTTCAGACCAATTTGGTAGAGTCGAATAAAGAACTACATATATTATGTTCAATTGCTCAGTATACAGCAATACTTACAATACAAATATTCTTTATTGAAAACCATAAAACAGTACAAGGAGATCACAGAAAACAGGTATGGTAGACAATAGGCGGTCTTATCGCTTAAAAGCGATCTCTTACAGACAACCAAAATACAGAAACCAAGATGAAGCGGCTAATTTAAGTGGCAGAAATTAACTGAAAGGAGAAACGTAAAATTAACAAAACAATTTAAATGAAATTAATAACTACAAATAAGTATACTACATAAATAACAGCATACTTCTGTTGACCCACCCAAAACTCACAATAACAGCATTGCGTAAACCGATACGGTTCTAATCCCATTCAGAAATGTTACTTTTCATACGCATGCGATATGGTAATGCCGCCACTTTACATTTGCCGTCACCAAACACGAAAGCCTTACAAAACATGACTTAGCCAGTTACAACAAGGATGATGTAGATATTATCGAGATAACTATGGCTTGTGACGGCAGTACAAGTGTAAATGTTTGTCCGTCTGTCCGACCGGAATAAAAATGCCTGGTGCTATGTTGTTTGCGCAGTTCAACGAATTCTAGAAAAGCTCTGCTTGTAGTTGCTGAGGTAAATAAGCTAGAATAGTATTTTGGCCATTTTTGGCGTGTACATAATAATATACTTAGTTGAGAATTATGTTGACAAAATAACCAAGTTCATACATTATCTTTCTTCATTATACCTAGTTCTTCAAATGGTACATGAATCTCGACAGTACGCGTTTGTTACACTTGATAGGCAAAAGTTGTCCATTTTAATGTTATTTCAAAAGAGTTCATATTTTCACGTCACGCTTTGAGCCTGCTGCTTCACGTCTAAGGTATTTTCCGGAGCAATAGCTACTTGAATACTAATTCTTAAAGCATTGTTGAGTCGCGACCACAATATTATATTAATAGACCATTCAATGTTAATGTACTGCAGGAATATAAAAAAATGAAGGCTTGCACTGGAAAGAGAAGCATACTTACTAAATAACCCTGGTAACTACTGCAAGAAAATCATTAAGTCTTTATTCAAGTTCAGCTTAAAGAAATCCGAAAGTCTTTATTCAAGTTCGGCTGACAGAATTCCCAAAGACTTTATTCAAGTTTGGCTTACAGAAAATGAGATATACGTATTTTCATTGACTTACCAACACCTTACCTACTTGAAAACGTCCGAACCAAAAGACCACTAATTTGCAAAAAAAACAGTCAATTAATAAAACAGCCAAAAGAGGTTTAAATGCAATGTTTTCCTTAAGCATTGTTCCAGTTGGTCTGAGCCTGGTAATTATAAACAGTTATAATTACCAAAAGCGCTAATGCCAGCCGCGGAACAATGCCTCGTGGTGATCTAATTTTTGCGGTACCTACCTGCTCTACATTAGACCGCCGGCCGATAGCTTACAAACAAGTTAACCCTAAAATTTCGTTACTGTGTGTATCTGTCTTGCATTCCTATACGGTCACGAGCTGACGATAGTGACGATCATTAGTATTTAGTGGTTATTCGCACGTTATTCGATGAAGGTGACAACATTTGCTGGCATATGCTTTTTCCTTACTTAATGAGGTGAGATTTAGCT
The DNA here is from genome assembly GCA_963691665.1 of Clepsis dumicolana. Taxonomy (NCBI): domain Eukaryota; kingdom Metazoa; phylum Arthropoda; class Insecta; order Lepidoptera; family Tortricidae; genus Clepsis; species Clepsis dumicolana. Next base: position 17,937,661 of record OY829509.1, read on the forward strand.
TACTGACAGAAAACAACAGCATTTCTGACGCAAACAGAGGGGTATCATGAGTCATCAGAGACATGAAATTTTGGCGAAATCGAACACCATTCGAAAATGGTGAAAAACTATCATGAATTTAAAGAATACGAGTCCAGAAAATTGTCGCCCTTATTCACTATCACAACCAGCGAAAAAAAAAAGTGCTCTAGTTTTTAGTTTTGTATAAATACAAAGATTTGACACCATTTTCGAATGGTATTCTTACAGGTGTGATTTGAGGGTCGAGCACGAGTTTTCGAATCCTGCGTAACGTTACGGTTATTGTGTCGAGATCAAGAAACCTCTTAATAAATTTTAGTTCCAAATACTCACACGGGCGGGCGCTGTTCCAAACGTCATACAAACTCGATAACGTTTACTATTAGATTTTACGTGACGCAGGATTCGAAAAGTCATGCTCGACCCTCCGTCGTGTCGGACATCCCCGGCGCGCGTGCGCAGCTTTGAGCGGCGGAAGCGCGAGTTCCCAGGCCGCGTATGGGAACCATTGTGTCGGTACAGTTAGCCTGGCGGTGACCGGCCGCCAGGTCAGCCGCGCGTTGGGTCTACCGCCCAAGCCCCTATTTCATCAACTTTACAATTGTCAGTTTTACATGACAATTCGAACTACATTTCTTTAACAATATGAAGCGCGCTAAAACAAAAGCTCTTCAAGTCAGCAGTTGACACAGAATTGTCATTGAAAACTGACAAATGCAAAGTTGGTGAAATAGGGACCTGGGCAACGACACCACTGTACATGAACATGCCTGTGCTTTTTGGTGGCAAAGGCTAAGACAAGATAATATATACTTAGATGATCGTATCTAATTAAATTTAATTTATTTAATCGTAAATCTAGAGCATTTTGCAAAACTTCGGCAATGGTGCAGACGTGTGGACGGCTCATATTGCTGGCACTAATTTTAATGCCACAAAATTAGCAACAAAAATGGAGTACCAAAGGGCTCGTCCATACGCTTTAAACGTCTATGGGCTTTTGTCGAATTGCGTGCGTGCAGAAGGCGTGCGGTCTTTCCTTGTGTCTTTGGGAAGAGGCCTAAGCTAAGCTAAATTCAGTGGATATCCCGGTTAATATAATAATAATAATAATATCGTGGGACAATTGACACCAAGTGACCTAGTCCCCAAATAAATCGTAGTCAGAAAACAAGGTTGAAAACAAGAAGATGATACGACACCTCTAAGTCGTATACTTATATAAAGAATGTTTTCGTATTTATCGTGCAGTAAAACGTCCAATCGTGAATATTCGCTTCACCAAATTTCCATGGAATATACCTTCAACTGCGGCAGAGGATTGTGGCTTCCGCAAGTGCGCGCCCGCAGCCCGGCGCCCGCACGTGTTAAGTACTTCATGTGTCGGCTGAGGTCGCAGACCACCCACGGAACAAAAGGACGACTTATACACGGGAACCGACCTCGGACGTGGAATTACTCTACAGATTATGTTCTGGTAAAAAAACAACTTGATCTCAATAAGTGACCAGTGAACCGATGTTCTGGTAGGATTATACCTACGTACAACTAAAAGACTGACCTAGGGGGAGCAAAAAGTCGTAACTTGAATTACAAAGGATTCCAAAGAGTTGCTTAAGAGTAGGTTCTTTAAGGCGCGCGGCTGTTTTATGCGATAAACGCATGCAGCATTGCATAAACAAGGCAAAAGTTGATCGCATGCGGCTAACGCTGCGGTTTCAGCACAAAGCAACCGCGCGCTTAAGTAGGTACTACTTGCAGACTACAATTGGACCAAAATAACGTACGTCTAGTTGACCGAGCGAGCGCTAAGCGTGAGCAAAGCGTCTCTGTTTCAGCTTCGGCAAAAATGCTTTCATATCGATATCCGGCTTTCCGGCTGTCCGCGCGGCTGTTCTCCTCTGCAGATCGTATTTCTCAACCGATTCTCGTGAAATTTTGTGACTAAGTTCGATATAGTATACCTAGATATATTACTATAAACTTTTTGTGCATCCGTTTTTTTTTTTAAATTGAAAAAAAAAAACCGGGTAAGTGCGAGTCGGACTCGCGCACGAGGGTTCCGTAGAAAGATTTTAACGCTTTTCCCCAGTGTTTTAAGAAGTCCAGTGTTAGCAGAGCCCTGCTCTTAAGCAAAATGTACGCAGTGTGGGGTCAACTTATATATACAGACAGACATGAAAATTTTAGATTTTGAGACTATTCCGAGTGGTTGTGCTATAAGAGCTACCTTTATACCAAATTTCAAGTTTCTAGGACATCTGGAAGTACCCTTTAGGTTTTTGGAAATCGGCAATTTGTATGGAAATAGCCTTTTTAATTACCGTATCTTTTGATTGCGTTGACTTAGTAGGTTGATTTTTTCACAGCTCCAAGGGACCGCAGGCTTGAGTATTTGATATTAATTTTAGCATGCTACCTCCACGCGTTCCAGAGAAAAAGGGTCTTGACAGACAGACAGACAGACGGACAACAAAGTGATCCTATAAGGGTTTCGTTTTTCCTTTTGAGTATGGAACCCTAAAAATGCACAAAAATGCGCATCACGGGGTCTACAGCTCACAGAGATTGCTACTAGTAGGATTTAGTCACAAGACGAGCTTATCAAGTAGCAGCAGGTTGTACAAAGGAAGCTGTTAAGTCCCAGTTTCAAAAGTGCAGACAATGCACACAGGAATTAATTGTTGCCAAACCAGTTTGTCCGTCCTGCGCATGCGGGCGAATGATTTATACGCGGCGGCTATTGACGCTCAAATTGCTGCTATTTCAAGCCGAGACAAAGCCCTGGGAATATGCAGTATGAGTAAAATACATCGTGATTACTTCGGCGTTTGCGCCTGTTTATGCCTGAGGCTGTATTAGGTACTAATAGTAGATTGTTCAACGTGGGAGCAAAAGGTTCAATTTGTGACGAGATGTTTGGCCCGAGCATCAGCGAGGGTGAAAATAATTTGGAGGAGTTTTTGTTTAATATATTTTATTGGCTACTTTCCTTTACAAATTCAATTTATTAAGCAATTAATAATACTTATTCAAACCAAAGAGTTGGGCTCTATAGGCTGCATTCACAATTCCATTGCCATTTAACGAGTGTTTTTTTCTGCTGCGCTGTGCTTGCACTGGTTTGGACAGTAAGACAGCCGGAAAAATTAAGGGTGCGAGGCATTTCATCGCAGCATTCTAGGTTGGCAACGCTTTTGCGATCCCTCCGGTGTTGCAGATGTCTATGTGATCGCTTACCATCAGGCGACCACAACTTGCTCGTTTGCCTTCCATTTTCTGTAAAAAAAAACTGCGAAAAATCATAGCCATACGTTACTAGACGCAGACAAACTAAGGTGCCAGTGCGAAGTTGTAAAACCAGTCCGCCGCCTGCGCAGGCTGCGGTGTAGTGGCGATGAATGGACGCGCGCCGCGCGCCGCACGGTACCTACTGTTAGCGCAGGACTCATTCAGCCGGCCGCCCACTCCCGCGCATCTCTGGAGATGCGATTACTAAACAAAAACATAACAAAATAGGATTTTGCACATTTATGTCGATCGGTTGTAGGTCGACTAGTTTTTCAATTCACGGTACCAACAGAACCTGATGTGTTTTTATTTTTATTTTGTTTAGATTAATGTAGAATTTATTTGTTTTAAATATATGCACTGGGCTATCCTTCGCGTATTTTGCTGGATTTGTTTATTCCTATCAAAAGTTCCAATTTTTACTTTTGCCCGAGATTTCATTACATTTTCAGACATGATTGCAATCTGACCAGATCCAATTTCACAGAAATATTATTTCTTCATAAAACTTTTTTTTTTATATTAAAATTTGTGACAGTGTTGAGTTGGGAACTAAGAATTTGGAACATCAGTAACTGACCATTTCCCTGACGTGCCTTATTTATTCCTAATGTATCCTAATTTGAATTTGTTGCGTTTTCCAGAGTTATTCCAAGTTCATGCTTCCCATTCGAACTACACTGCTCGGAGCATAAGAGCCCTAGGTGAGTTAAAATTAGAAATATTTGCATTATAATAAATAAAACCAGAAATTCTGTAACCAGTTTTTTTCTTACCAATTTCCAGATCCCGCGGAGCACGGCAGTTGCCTGTACGACGACCACTGGCATCCCCCGGGCGCGCCGGTGCGCACGCGCGCGCCGTGTCTGCGCTGCACGTGCGCGGGCGGCGCGCTGTCCTGCCGCCGCCGCGCCTGCGCGCCGCTGCCCGAGCCGCCGCCGCGCTGCCATGTGCTGCACCGCAAGGGCACCTGCTGTCCGGAGCTGCACTGCCCCGGTACTTACAATTTTGAAGTTTTTAGTATTTCTACTTTCAGTAACATTGTACCCATACCCCGGCACCCGGCATATTCTTTAACATTGAATTTATGGCGACGGGTGAAAGTTTTGCGATAAGGAACTTTTGATAGACCTGCATTGTTGAGACGAGTTTGCCGAGGACAAATGACGCAGGAATATGTTCTGACAGTTCGGTCGTAAAGGCAGGTTGTAGCGTAGAAGCCTCGTGCACAGACTTGGCTGTGTAACGAACACCTTATCAGCACGCCAATTTTTCTTAATCGATGTTTTATAAATTTCAGATGGAGTAAAACTAATGGAACTAGAAGCGTCTTCGCGGTTTGAAGACGAAGATTACTCTGACATCTCGTCGGTGTCGTCTGCTGGACATGGTACGTTTTCTATTCGTCACTGAATCAGAACTTAGAACCATCTTAGAACATACTTGGCTGAAATAGTCGTGTGATTGGAATTGTATTTATTTTTAGTTTTATCCACTCGACAGACAACCTATGTAGAATTTGTAGATGCGTGTTCGTACTTCTCCAATTAATTTTAATGGTGCGTTGAACTTCAGTTCGGTTTCCAGCGTGCGTGGAGGGCGGCGCAGTGTTCGGCGCGGGGTCGGCGCTGGCATCGGCGGTGGCGTGCGAGCAGTGCTTCTGCCTGGGCGGCGCGCGACGCTGCGTGCGCCCGCGCTGCCTGCCGCCGCCGCCCGGCTGCGCGCCGCGCCCCGCGCCCGGCGCCTGCTGCCCGCAGCGCTACTACTGCGACCACGCCGCGCCGCCGCCGCACGGCTCACATGGTAAGATACCTATAAATTGTATTGTCTTCTAGAAACTACTGAAGAGTGGGTATACCTAAGCTCAACACATGCAACTGTTAGTTGTATCAAAAAACTGCAACAGTAAAGTAGACGTTTGATGCAATGCATTGAGCATGATGTGCCGAAAGAGAGAGAGAGTTTGTTTCAAAGTATTAGTAGTATTCAGATTTTTTTAACCTGTAAAGCCTTTTAATGGCTTTGCGAAGTTACAAGTCCACAGAAGGACAAGTTAAAAAGCCTGAAAGAGTTGTGAGAAACGGCAAGAATCAAATTCTTTAAAAAATATTTTGTTCTTCTTCAGACTGCGAAGTAGACGGCACCTGGTACTCGGAAGGGTCCCGCGTGGCGGCGGAAGAGCGGCGCGGCGGCTGCGCGCACTGTTTCTGCCTGCGCGGGGCCGTGCGCTGCCAGCCGTTGGCTTGCGCGCCGCCGCTGCTCGGCTGCCGGCCGCTACTGCGTGACGGCGAGTGCTGCCCACACCAGTACCACTGCGAACACACCGGTAAACTCGTCAGCTAAAGTTTAAAGTTGCTTATATTACTTAATAATTAAGTGATTTTGCCAAAACCGTGACTCAAGTAGGTACAATGACGAGCTAATAAAGGGACACTTTATGCAGAAAATTTCTAGTCCAGTTATTTTTGTTCGCCACTATATTTTTATGCGATGATAAATTCTTAGTATTATTTTACGTTACATTCATGCCTAATAATGTAATGTCATCTTTGTCTTATTCCAGCTAAACCTCAGAATCCAATATCTCACAATTCGCTGATATCGGTACGGAACGACGACCGCTCTCTTCACACATCCAAATCTAGTAAAGAAGAAACTTCAACAAAATCAGTTTCCACAAGTATTGCGACTAAGACGAGCTCCCCGATCACGTCAGCTACAAAGGAGATGCCTGTCACAACGACTAAAGTGAAAAGGAAAACCAGTGAAACACCTTCAGATAGCACCAGTCAAATACCTGATCAGAGCAAAGCCACTACCACAGTGGAGTCCCCTCCGCCTCCAACGATTGCCAGCACAACTGAAAGACTAGTTCGATCCAATTTGGAAACTTCTACAACAGAAGATTTACCAGAAACTACTGCAACAGAACAACCAGAGGGATCTGTAAGAATCATGATAAACGGCACTATTAACTGTACAGCAGAACTCTCTTCAACATCTTTACCTTTAAATTTTACAGCAAATGACACTGAAAAAATTAAAATGGAAGTGCAGCCTCGGATACCAATCTTAACGGCAGAAGACATAGAGAGTCATACATTTAATCCCAATGACATAATCACTGATAGAAGCGTGAACGGAGATTTCGATGAGAATGAAATGTTTACTATCAATGTGACTAGTTCTTTGTCAACCAATTCGAGCCGCGCGACCCCTGGGCCTGCGATGTCGGTGGTCGCAAAGGTCTCTACACCAACAGAATTGCCAACAGTGTTGAATATGTCAAAGAAAACAAACGAGTTTGACTTTGATTATGCTGAACCTACGCTACCTCCGTCACTGCCAAATTTAAAGTAAGTATAACATGGACATAAATGTTATCATTATCATTAATACCGACGTAACTTTTGAAGCAACACTTAAGTAATTAAATTTTTCAATTTTGTGTTTCAGAATTATTCCATTCGTAGCAGCTGATGCTGTAGTTGACGACGATGATTCACCAAAAGAAGTGCTCACATATCCAATTTTAGAAAGAGAAGATAAATACCCTGTCTACTACCCCAGCAGCCTGGAAGCTAAAGTAACTCCCTTCATATCACGACGGAAAGACGTTTACCATCCGACACAGTACCCGGTCTTTACGTCTGAGAAAGTGGATACCCATTACCCTACTTTATCCCATGAAGTTGACATCACAAGTTCAGACTATCCTACTGCTAATGATCTGCTGCATGAGCAGATCGTGTCAACGTCCATCGAGACACACGTGTCAGAGGCCAGCAAAGCTGTGACCAACACACCAAGCAGTAGCACTACCTTCAAGCTAGAAGCTCCATCGGTCAACTTATTCTCACCGCCAGTGGAGACCGAAGGTAAGTAGCATGTTACCGAAGCACACGATTTATATTGGTTTTAGAATTAGTATGGAAAATGGCTTAATGGTGCATTTCTGTTGCACAGGCGGATTCATGCCAAAAGGACCAGGCTCCTTGATTGATGAATACTACGCAGTTTATCCCAGTACACCCTCCGGCCCTTCCGTCCCGCATCTCACCACATCAATGCAGCTGGATACCGTAAAAGGTAGCACTATGATTATTTTAATAAATTATGACCCATTCTTTGATAATACTCACGGATACGGATAGTTATTCAGTACAAAAGGAGAGTTATGTTTATGATTTTCATCGTCATGTACAGCCGGCGTCAAAAGTACGTGTAGAGCGACAAGGTACTAAAGCAACAAGCTAGTTTTGATGCTGACTGCACTAGGCCCAGTATGTAAATCCAATTCTACGTTCCCTGCTACAGCTTCGGCTTGAATGATTTGACAAATGAAGTACCATTGGATCCGCGTACGCGCGTATTGCGATTTTTTTTTCATAGTGCGGGTTTCACTTTTTTTAATTATTTTGTTGTAGAGTGTATATCGAGTGATGGGCACCGCGTGGCGGAGGGCGAGTCGGTATCGCTGGCGTGCTCGGTATGCGCGTGCGCATGGGGCGAGATGCACTGCTCACCGCGCCCCTGCCCCGCGCCCGACGGCTGCCGCCGCGGCCCCCCCGGGCCTGGCGACGACTGCTGTGGAGAACTCATCTGCGATACCGGTATGGTACCAATCCCGATCCCGATATATGTACTAATAAAATTTTAAAGGTGTACCTTTTTATTACCGGAGTTTCTTCGGTACACCATGAATCTTTGCGCACGTAGGTAATGCTTATGATTATGGAGCCAAAATGAATCTTATTGTGTACCGTTTTACCATCCCCGATGTATCATGCTTGCTTAAGTGAAAATATTTTTTGCTAATAAGATTTAGCATTTAGCCTGACTTTATAGTAGAATCAAACCCTGATTACCATGTATTCAGTTGCAGAAAAAGAAACTACATCGACAACAACTATAACCACGACAACTACAGAAGCGAGTATCGAAAAGAAAAATGAAAGTGAAAACCAAAATGTTAATAAATCAGTCAGTAAAATAACTTCACCCCAAAACGCAACAGGTATTAAAGAAGACACTAGTATCGCTGATAGTGATAATTCTATGGATATTAGAAGAGACGAAATTGCAACTTCCAGTAAACCCACTCCTAATAACGATACCGTGACGTTTTCTACAACTGTTGCTCCAACAGAAAAAGTATCGACCACGTTATCAACAACAACAACGACCACGACAACAACAGCGCCCGACAACATGGAAATGAATCAGACTAATTATGACCCCCCAGATTATGAAGAGGAGGAAGATGATGGAGGCTTCTCTTTCGGAAGTGTTCTAAAACTCCTGTTGAGCGACAGTTACGACGCAACGACGGCTGCCCCCTACAAAAAGAAGCCTGTTACTTTTACTACAACCACAAAACCGCCACCCCCAAGAATAACAACCACGCCACCACCAGTAACCACAACCAGAAAGCCTCCGAAACCGTCTGTTTCGCCATTCGTCCCCATGCCTCACCACTACCCTTACTCGCCTCCGAAAAAGACTTTCCAGCCAAACACTGTCAATCGAATAGACCACTTGGTGCTTGGTGAAGCGACTGCCATCAAAAAGACCACGATACGGCCCACCACAGGTGCCTTTAAGCCGGTGACAGCTACATTCAAACCAGTGACTAGAGTCACAACGCAGAGACCTTTCTTCACAACGCGGACAACGACAACTGGGAAAGAGGTACAGATAAATCAGCAGACGTCGGTGTCCCCGGAAGGGCCTAGGCCACCCGCGTCAAACGTTTTGCCTGGTGTCGGCGGACTTCTGAAGCTCGCAGGATGCAACATCTATGGGAGGATGTACAGGGTGGGTCGTATCATTGCTGAGCTGTCAACGGCCTGCCAGGAGTGCCGCTGCACGGAGCTGGGCGTGCAGTGCCACCCCTTACCCTGCTGAGACATCATCATGGCCTCATGATTGTTGAAAATAAACTAATCTAATCGTAAAATGGGACGGCGGGCATTCTTTGTACAGAGAAGGTGAGCGAGTGGCTATGGTTGTAGCAAATAGTTGATTAACAGAGATTTTATTTATTTAGGGAACATTATTGCATTTATAGCCTCCGGCAATGATCTCATACGGAAATAGAACTACCTGCATGCTCATGTTGAAAGCTACCAAACTGTCAAAAAGTAGAGTGCATTTGTTTTCCGTCACTGTAGTTGGGTTATTGAACGATAGATTGTTATTACAGTACAGACGACTGATGCAATAACTTGTTACTTATTGACTATGTTATGTATGTTAGTTAAACCGTCACTAAAAATACTTATTATAAAGACAGCTCCTTGCATTTACTCTTATATAGACCCTTATAACTTGCCCCGAGATTAACAACGACCTAATGTAAAATAATACCTAAGATAACTTTAAAAATAATGTAGAAATACTTATTAAATATAGATACTACAAAATACAACTAGGGGGTTTCATTTCAGTAATTGTACAACCGTTCATTAGAAGTTTAGTTCATCTACTGGTTACTAGATGGCGTTATGTTCCCACCACAACTTACCATGATTAGGGATTTCAGTAAAAAAGGTTTTCAGTTATCTTCATAATTATATTCAAATATGCATTACAAATAGTATCACAATTGATATGTCGCATTCCAAATCGGTAGTGCACAAATATCAACTTCATCGTGACATGAACAAAAACGTCAGTCGCTTAAAATACACGTAAACTTATGGCACGAAATAGACACCTTTATCTTATGAATACAAGAAGTGCGCTTAAGGTAATATACAACCCGTGTGTCGGTGCACACGGCGACTAGAATCGATTCATCTCTTGGGGTGGCCCCTTAATAGAAAGTAAACATTTTCATGGGCTTCTTGCCTGCCTGTGAAATCTGCCGTAGTTATGTATGTTGTACTTTCTTGGATGAGACAGGCAGGCCCTAAGCACAAATACCATCTTTACTGATGATAAATCTTATCGAAACAAAGTATTGCTTTCGGTTATTTCATTGAATTAATCCGTATACTTATGTAGTTTGTCTACGACTTGCTGTATGCTATTCTTTCTTAGCTCTTTTTACAGGAGATATTTGTATTATATGCAGGGTATTATTTTATTCCAAATCGCTGTAACAAACTAAATTTGTCCATCTTTCACACAGAACTATAACGAGATAGAAGGAAAGAGTACATCGATTTGCATGGGACTGAGCATGTAACATTTTGCGTAGGTATTTTGGCATCACGAGTGTAATTTAATGAGGAAATCCAACAAAGTATTTTATTTTATCTACACACATATCATAAGTCCTCTATAATGCGTTCAGAAACCGTAGAAAATGACCAACATTGCAGCACATCGTCGCCTCACCACGACCAGCAGGTCCAGCAGTAAAGTAATAGTCATTACGACATCGAATTCGATTTTTCGAATTTGACAACCAACGTAATTTACAATCATAGTGAAATAAAACGGATCACTCACGTATATAAGTCATGTTCGGTCAGACATGTATAAATAATAATGTGATATACATTTTCTTTTACAATAAAAAAAATCAGTTTACGAAACGTCAGCTCGGTATGTTTGTCTATGATAAAAAAAAACTCTCAGACTTCAGCAACAACAAACGAATCTGAAAGTGAACACTTCGTACAACAAGCATTTGATAACTGTATTAAAGTTTACAAATCAAATCAATTGAAAGGTCACCGATATTGAAAGAAATCTCTCTTTCTTCTTTCTAATATTGAAAGCATAACCTTATTTCTATAATTTCTTACATTTATCTTACGTACAAAAAATAAGGTTGTCAATCGCTAGGTAAAGTGTTATCGCTCTGGTACCATACAAGGCAAGGCACAATGTTGTACAAAAATGTTATAGGACACTAGTTTTCGGCTCAATCAGTACAGGCGTAAAACCAGCTGTCCTGACTGATTTTCTGCTTATACTCGTACAACGATTGACATCCTGTTTTTTTTTCTAATTCCATATTGCGTATTTTATTTTAATGTGTATAATAATCACAAGCCATTTGAACCCAACGTTTTGATGCAAAACAAGTTTAAACATATCGATTTCGTAGAAATCGAGGGTTTTTAGATCTTCGATCAATAATTACAACTGGGTTTCGGTACACAAAGTCGAAAACGGCACGGCGAATAACGATTCACTTGCAGAGCGAGATCTTAGATAATAAATAGCACGCAAATTTGCACGTTGTTTTAACCGTGGATTATATAAGATCAAATAAATAATAGTAAACTGACACCACAAACGGCGACATATTTTTTTTTACTTTTTGTTCGACACCAGTTATCTAGATAATTATTCATCGAAGACTTAGAGCTAAATACTGGCCCAAGAGAAGTACAGTCACGGAATCTGAATGTTTAGGAAGTATTTCATAAATTTGCTGTATTGTAATTCCCCACGACTCTGACACGACCGATAAAGAAAAAATTTTTTTTAAGTATATTACCTACAGCACGTAATGTGTCAGCTTCCTAAACATTCTGATTCCTCGAATGTAGGGACAGGGGGTGTGGCAGAGTAGTAGCAAGGAAGACCACATGACAATTAGTAAAGCTTTAGCAACAAGATTTTCGACACTGCTAACCAATGAACCGCCAGTTTTTTTAAACATTTTTTTTTTGCGAATAAACACGGAATTCTACATGTCCGATATCGCCTGTGGCAGCCAAAGATTAACAAGAAAACTTTTAGTCTAGAAAAAGTTAACAAGATTTGGATTAGGTATGTCTGTACCCTAAATAACAATACTTACAATCTAGACAAAATAGGAAGACTTACGCGCGATTATCTGCGTCCTATTTCTTTGATAATCTTACCGTTCCATATCATAAGTACAAAGGTACAAAGTGTAAATTCCATCAAAAGGCTATTCTAAGCTAGACATAGCGGACGGAAGGCGAATTGCACTTTAAGTCGCCATCGCAGGAGGTACGTGTCGCGAGGTCAGCAAGGTCACGCGTCGATGTGATGCCAGTACGTGTAGTGGAAGGCAGCGAGCGCTGCGCCGGCGACCAACACCAGCACAGAAAACAAGCGCGCTACAAAAATGGGCCTGCTCGCGCAGTTCTCGCCCGAAAAGATAAGGAAGCCGACGGGCACGCCGACGGCGGCGCCCAGCGCGTGCGCTGACCACGCCACGGGCGCCACCGCCCACGGCTGCGTGTCCGCCGCCGGCGCGCGCAGCAGCACCCAGCTCAGTGTCTCCGACGTCGCCAGCACCACCACGCTCAGCGGACGGAACCACCACAGCGGGACATGGCCCAATCTGTTGAAAAAAGAAACAGAGACTTGATACAATGATCGCAGTGGTGTAAAAATAGAATGGAACAAGTGAGCACATTCTACAATACGCAAAGTCAGGTCGTGACGCTTAGTATGTACAGTCATATATATATGACGCTGACTGTACGAAAGCTCGTTGACAAGAATTCGGTCGTTTTCTGTAATAAATCACAGGTTCGAGCCAACTCAGACGACACAAATAAAACGATATCAGACGATAGTTTAGTAACAACTATGCATGAGGACTCATTAAGTATAACTCAATATTTCGAAATGGATTTGACAAAGAATGTTAGTTCACCTGAGCCAGACGTTGGGCAGATGCGCTGTGAGCAGCGCGTAGACGGCGGCGGAGGCGCCGACGACGCGCACGCGCGGCTGCAGCGCGCCGGCGCCGAGCGCGCCCGCCACCAGCCCCGCCGCCCACACGCCCGCCACCTGCCAGCGGCTCTGCTCGCGCTCCAACACCCAGCCCACCTGCAAACACATAAGCCATTGTAGCTGTTGATGTGGCCACTGAAGTCATCTCAAACATATTTATTCAGATCAGAACCGGCAGCACGTTCTTGCAACAAACGTCAACTCTATTTAGTTGTTACGAGTACTTGGCAATACAATTTGGTCAGAAATTACATGGTACAAATCCAGTGATCCGATAACAGGGTCATATCATCAGTAGCGTGTAACTAATAGGTACTCGTAGCTCAATTTTGACAAAAAGTGCAAAACGTGACCATCAAATGGCGGTAAAGGTTAAAGTATGTTTGCGAACTTACAGCGAGCGCGACAATGGCGTTGGTGGCGAGATGCGTGGCGGAGGCGTGCACGGCGCCGTAGGTCAGCAGCCGCCAGGGCTCCCGCCACCAGGCGCCCGGCGACCACTCCAGCTGCGACCGCAGGCGCCCGCCGAATAAGTACATGCCCACCTGGAGAGGAAGAGAAGAGTTACTTTAGATTTATTTAACGACCATAAAACAGGAAAAAAAATTAGGGGTTCGTAGAAAATTTCATGTGTAATTTAACAGGAAGCGAAAATATAATATTTTACTAGAACAACAATATGTTGAAAATAGAGGTACTTACGATGAACATAATAACGGTGAGAATGAAGTAAGGCGGTTTGAGGACAGAGTACAATTTCTCCGATCTTATCTGGAGTTTCGTCTTAGCTTTCTGTTTTTCTGACTTTGGTGTGTCTGGGCACTTGGTGTGCTTTTTGGCAGCGTTCCACACTCCGAGCGTAAGGCCGGCCTGGAGCTTGGGGCTGGGCGGGTCGGCGGCTGCCAGCAGGCGGCGGTGCTCGCCGGGGCTGCGGCCCTCGCGCTCCAGCCAGGCGCGCGCAGGCGCCGGCCGCGCGGGCGCCACCCGCCGCGCCCCGCCGCCGTGCACCGGCACCGCCCGGTACCCCGCGCCGCCCGCGCGCCGCTCCACATCCCCGACGTCCGCCGCATCTGGAGCCATGCTGTCTCGGGCACCAACCACTTAACATCTTCTGCGCGAGTCAAGCGGACTTCCCCTTCTCTCTACGGAGTGACTGGGCTCGCGTCTGAAACCAAATAATAGTTGTCCTGTAGCGGCGCGGGTATTTATACGGGATTTAGGAGTAAACATGTACGCGTCAGAGCAGGAAATCGATTGATGGGTAATTTGTTTGCGGTTTGTCTCCCTGGCTAGAAATGTATTGTATTATTATGTAAGATTATAATTGCATAAATGCTAGTATTTATTCTATTTATAAATAATCCACCTTACTCATGTTATGAGCCAATACAGCATATAGCGGCCATGTCTTGGCTAGGTATTTATTATTTCGGAGGATTTTCTTTTATTGTTATCACTTGTTGAAATTGAAACATGCATCAATAGGGAAAGTGAGCAAAGTGACGCGATGTGTCATACTGACACAATAGACGCACAATTCACCTTTTTAAGCATATTTTAAAATTGTTTTTAAGCGACTCTGTGAAGCGACTTCAAAAAAAGGAGGAGGTTCTCAATAATAAAATTCGTCGGAATATTTTTTTAATTGAAATGCCACACGAGAAAGGCCTTATTGAATCATACTACAAAAACGACTTATAAGGTAAACGTTAAATAACTATATGATTTACTGTTCCTTTCATTTGTCGATAGCAAAAGTATGTTTATAGTTTGGATACGTCAGACGTATTTCCCACAAGCGTCCCGCTACAATATTATAATATCTCAATTAATTATTAGCTGCGGTCGCGCTGTTTATCCGCTAATTGGGTTTTCAAGGAACCCCCGCCAGCGTTACGCACTAATTTAATATCATTATCGTTTCCAAAAATTTATGAGTACAATCTTAAATAGGTCAACCTATTGAGGAAACTTTCAATGGGTAAAAATATTCACATAATTATTGGTAGATTGGTAGCTATGGTACATGAGAGATAATGTTTTCGAACTAATCTAGTAACCTGAGCGGCTAACACTCGAATCCGCTCACGTCCGTAATTCGATAGTCGGAGTGTCTTATCAGACCATTGTTCTTCTCGTCATTGAGTCCCGCGCCTTTCAATCGCTGACATCAACCAGAGGCCAACGTTTCATGCTGTTAGCATCAACTAGTGAGCTCTAGACTACACACCGAGCTCACAATGCGTGTCGACGTGGTGGGTCTAGCAATACATGGATTGGGACTTGAAAATGGGCATCTAAACCTTTCTTTATAAGGCAATGGCGAATAGGGAAGGTCCGTTGAAGGTACAAGTAGTCTTGATTAGCGGAAAAAAAGTCGAAATCATGCACACTATCAGGATGGATCATAATTTCTTCTTGCCAATAAGGCGACAAGTCAGGCAGATATAAAAATAGTGAAAAATGCACAGATCAGGCAAAAATAAATCTTATGTCAAGGTCATAAACACTTTGACATGTAAATACATTTGTCAATTCAACTATACCTTACGTCGACTTCTTGGTAGTTGTTTCATTGACTTTAAATAGTAAGAGTTCTCTAATGCGATGCGGCGCGCATCGATGGACGCATGGCGATCTACTAATGAGTACATCCTTACCAACCCTGATATACTTGAAAGGATTCCCAGAAACCAAATCCGGTGCATGCATGCAGGCCCTATAAAGGTACCTGTTGGGATCGGATTGCAGCTATTACAGTACGAATACGTTTAATTTAAAACAATAATTTACCTTAACAGTTTTAAATGATTCGCAGTTAATTGCATTGCGCAACATTAGTGTCTATCCCCGTTTCGTCAGTTTGCCCGTGATCTTGATGCATGCAACTGCATCGAAATATCGGGAGCTCATCAAACCTATATAAGGTAATCGCGGGCAATATCCCGTTTTCATTATGTCTAATGCAATGTTTACCTATACTTTAAAAACTTATTATGTAAGCATATAACGTGAAATGCAATAAAATATTTTAATTTGTTCTTTTTAACCCCTGACCCAAAAAGTGGGGTGTTATAAGTTTGACCTGTGGCACCATAGCTCCCAAACGGATTTACCGATTTCGATGCAGTTTTTTTGATCAAAAGCTAGTTTAATCGAGATGGTTTTGAACTTTGAAATGACAATGTCGGGGGTTTCCCAACTTTTCTACTTTTATTGAAGAGCAAATTGGATCCTAGGTACAGTCGAACCATAGACCACCCTAGAACGTTCTCGCATTAAATGTCATAACCATTTTGCTTTTCATGCAACGCGATGGCATTATGATATTTTCTGTGGAAAAGTTCCTTCCGCAGTCATCAAGTATCATCATCAGGTTCCACGGCCATCAAAATCAAATGGTTCGATTATACTGTTTGACGAAACGGTGAACTATTTTAGGTTCATTACGAGTATTTACATACCCTTATTACAGGTATTCTTGGACAGTCTTCGAAGAAGTTATTAGAGCCTTTACTCGTAATATTACATGCACTCAAGTCTTTAGTATGGAGCCCACGACTTTCTTTCAACGAAGCGTCGCCCCATGTAATTGTCCTACAAAAACTGCTCAGTATTCCCGGGCCGTGGCAGAGGCCCGAGGTGTCCAGCGATGCGGCAATAGCCCATAGCCCATTACACATTACACCTAGAGGAATGAACCTAATTAAGTGCGCCTTTGTTATTTATTATTGATGGCTTTTTATGCTCACCGTGTACCCCATTTTCTGGGTTTTAAAGGGGCACTGGAGTCTTGATTATGTCGTTCGCATACTACTTTGTAAGATCTTTGATTACAAATTCTGCAGCTCTCTTGTAACGCCTAGTTCAGACCGGCAACCACTAACCAACTATACAGGATGAAAAATAGCCGATTAATGATCCACTAAGAGAACATCAAACACTTTCGTTCAAATCATCAAAGAAACATTGCGCATTTTTAGCATAATGGGTACCCAATCACTGCTTTTGTAATAAACACATTATCAACTGTAAACTCCTGCTTTTAACATACATACTTCCGCCTTTCATCTCCACAACATACATCAAAGGAATATGGATCATCATAAACAATAGAACCAATATTTTTAAATCAAGATAAATATACAGAGGATGCACCAGGAAGCGTCTGTCTGTCTGGCAACCATCGGAGACGAATCGAGGCGAGGAATACGCGAGGACGTTGATTGGCAGGTTACCGTGTTATTAATTATTAATGACACTATCATTATTCAATACCTAAAGACATCGGTGACATAATTAATTTCCTGTATCATAGGTACCTATGGGAGGTGGACAATTGTTAATTGATTGCGCCATTACGATTACCTACGATTGCAAACAATTTAGTATAGTGTGTTTATACAGTGTGTGGAAGGAGTGTGTTTGTCAATGTATATTTGAAAATAAATAGGTAATGTTTTTAAAATGTATGTATATTGATGTCTTTTTCGTGTAGGTTCATTGAAGAAATAAAATTATTGAAAGATATTGTAATTTTGAATTCTGTATTGTTTGAAATTCAATTCAACTAATCATCTGATTAAAAAACCCTGGACAATTCGAAATTTCTGATTTCTGAAAATTTTGAATGCAAAAGGAATTAGTGTGTATAAAAAATAATTCCTTGAACGATCCTGGGCCATCGCAAAATTCGTGCACTGATAACAATGTCTCACTGAAAGTACAATAAGTTAGAATACGAGTAGGTAAGCATATTGTATCTTATGCAATTCATAGGTGCATCACTCACCACAACAAACTCGCTGATAACGTTGATAACACAATCACAAACAGCTGATCGGAACACGCGGAACTGTTACCCCACCTACACCCACCTCGGCACTGACTACGAATACCACGATCACGTCAATTTACAAAGAAATGGGATTTTATTAAAATGCACATAATTTAATCCCACGTGCCTTTGTGTAGTGAGCTGATGCTGAGCGAGGACAGATGCGCTCGCGCCGCCGGGCCGCGGTGGACAGACGCTACCTGCGCCGACGCGGCCCAAGCCGTGGCGTCACTTTTTTGGCACTTGATTTAAAAGACATTAAGTTATCTTAAATGTATTTATCATTCGCATGGAGCGGAAGGGTAAAAAAACAGCTTTTGCTATGAATGACGCTTATGACTAAGGGTGGGTGCTTCCAGGAAATGCATTAGAATATAGATAAATCATTTGAAGTACGAAACAACACAAGGTTCTAGTTTATGTGTGAAAACGACCCTATGACCTCTTCACGTGGACCGAAACTCTTCAAAAAATCTATTTTTGAGAACATTCGCTTTTGATGCTGCGATCTGACCATGATCTGACAATCCCAAACTTAGTTTTTAAATATTGTATTGATTCAGGCGTAACTTTGCGGAGGTCCATGTTACAAGTAACAGATTAAATTAATTTGTTCCTCCGCGAAGTAAAGTAAGTAAGTAAGTTTTTTTTTTTTTTTACCGAACTTTATTTTTTGTGATTGGCCGGAAACAGCACAGGTGCTAGGGCCAGAAAAAAAATGGAGAAATCAAAGAAACTTGTCAGAGGCAGCAGGTTGCCGCCAGGTGTGTGACCGTAGAATTTAAAGTATCACAGATGGGTTCAACAACCAACGCCACCTGCGCGAGCGCACTCTCGGGCGAGGGTCTACAGTCGGCGGCGCAAGTTGCACAGGGACTAAAAGGTACCCTATAGTAATGATAGACTGGTTGTCGGGTGTAGAGTCCATACATTGTCAGGATGGGGTGGGAAAGATGTCATTGTTCTAGCACTCTTCTAGCAACATGGAGTAAGAGACGCTCTTAGCTATTACTTATGCAAAAACACATAGGTACCTCGTTTAGTGTTATCAATCGAAGAGTTTACTAAAGCTCAAGGTGATATTATTTTTAAAAACGTAAGCTTGGCCTGTAAAACAACAGATTGGAATACTGAAGCTTTTTTCTCATAATGTAAACAAATATGATATGACCTTTGACTGTGATGAAAATATTATTTTGCTCGAAATCAAAATATTTAGTCTGAAAGCTGCAAACAAATTTTGTAAGCTAAGGCACGCCAAGGATAGCGGATGAGACGAACTCCTGCGCAGCTGTCAGCCGACACGTGTTGCGTGGATCCGTTTTAGGATTCCTCACAATAAATGCATTAAGAGAGGATTCCGAATAATTTTCGAGGTTTAGGTGCTATAGTCTTCGCCGAACACCCGGAAGAGTGGAGGTCAAGTTCGTCCGGGAATAGCCGCCGCCAATAAAGTGTGTTTAATTTTACTGCAGATTTACGACCCGCGAGTGATGGCGCGCGCGCACCTTTACGCGCTTACATCAGCTTTACGGCACCATCCGCATTAGCCAGCCTCTTGAAAAAGTCGGTTACTTTATTTTATGATCATGCTTTTGCTCTTCTAACTATTTACAAAGATGTGCGTCAAATCACGTCTAAAGATTTTCGCATTTAACTTGTTTGTTGGTTCATATATTCGGTCTATCCACATCAGTGATAATATTCATATCATATAATCATATGTCATATTAGAAAATTTGATACACAATAAGTAAATTCTCAATGATTGACATGTTTATTCCAATAATCGTCACCCTGGTTATCACTCTTATTGCTGCTTATTAAGATTGAAGGTGCCAACTACCAGTGCAGGCAGTGTCGAGCACCAGAGACCCGAGTACGAATATTCGAAACTTGCGACACGTAAAATCGAATAGTAAACGTTATCGAGTTTGTATGACGTTTGGAACAGCGCCCACCCGTATTTGGCACTAAAATTTAGTATGAGTTTCTCGATCTCGAAACTCGATACGGTAACCGTAAGGTTACGCAGGATTCGAAAACTCGTGCTCGACGCTCAGAGCCATTTACCTTGCCCAGATAAAGATGTTCCTTTTCTATTTGGAGTATTTAATTATTTTGCGCATTGATGTGTAAATGCCGTGTGATGTTTTAACAAATAAATGAATAAGGAAATATGCACAGTTTAAAATGTTTAAATAGTTGTTTAGAGGAAAATTTTAATTATTAATAGAAATGATGAAGAGGCAATAAGTGAAGTTTAATAATAATAAAAAATACACATTTTTGGTTTGTAAAATCGAATGCCAGTTAAAATCGTTTTATTTATCCTCTCCTTCATCTTCTTCTTAAAGTGCCACTCCATTACTGGAGGTTGGCCGTCCTGAGCCATCCGGAACAGTTGCTCCGCACTGCTGATCCCGGTCCACTCCCTAATATTCCTCAGCCATGATTTCTTCCGCCTTCCAGGGCGCCGTTTCCCCTGTATTTTGCCCATCAATATTAGTTGCAGCAGCTGATATCTGTCATGGCGCAACACGTGACCCAGATATTCTATTTTGCGGTTTTTGACGGTGTGCAATAATTTTCGGGTCACACCAGCACGCTGAAGCACCTTTTCGTTGCTGACTTTCTGGGTCCAGCTTATACGGAGCATGCGACGGTAGCGCCGCCTGGTAACTTCCTTTATGGTCCACGATTCGCTGCCGTACATAACCGCAGGCCAAATGTAGCAATGTAGGATCCCGAGTTCTGAGTCTTAGGTTGAATTGCCGGCAGCACAAAACTGTTTTCATTTTGTTAAACGAGGCACGGGCAATTTTAATGCGGGTCTTAATTTCTTGGTCCGACTTCCATGCTTCATTCACCCATGCTCCGAGATATTTGTAATGCCGAACTTGCTCAAGAACTTTTCCTGCTACCGATATTCTTGGTATCCTCAAATAACTTAAATCTATCATTACAGGATACAGGCACAGTAGAGGAAATTAATTCCTGGCCATTGATGTACCAAAAATAGACGGATATGCCACCCTTCACCGCGCGTGGACAAGCAATATAGGTGATTTGATGACTTAGTCGCCAACGGCCGCCGCGCAGGTGTCATCTCCTTGACTTGCCCAATTACAACAGTTTCACAAATTTTTCAACTGTACAAACAACACGAAAAAGAAAAACAAAGCACAAGGAATCACATTCAATACGTAAATAAACAATATACTCATTATTTGTAAAGAAAACCACGCATTTAAAATTATAATATTATAGCCAAATACTGCAGCGCCAACAATCTATTTCCCCACCTGATAAATTCCTACCTCTAATATTATGGCCAAATAACATAGGGCCGTTAATTTCCCGACCTGGTAAATCCCGACCCGAGTAGAAATTCGGAAAAACTCCCGGTTAACTTTCATAGAATATTTGTTTTTTATTTTTATTTTACTATAGCTTTGTTCGATCCTGGTAAATTGAATAAAACTATTACAGAAACTAACTATTCCATCTATTTCCAATTTTCCACTGATTTTCCAGTTTTTAGATCTACCGATTTAGACTGTGCATTATCTGGCCAATGACGACACTGAAATATTTTTTTGTATTTTTTCCGTTATTTTTTTTTTACCTTTGAAACTTGCCACTCTGTGAACTTTCTCGTCTTTTATACGTAAAATATTATCAGTAGTGGCTCTGTGAGCTGTAGACCTCGTGAGCTAATTTTTTTTTCCAAAAAAGCTATAATTATCGAGCCTGTGTACAACATTTTACACCGTAGAGGAGAACAGCTGGACAGACATACGAAAGATTTTTTGTCCAATTTGAAACGTTGACGCTTCGCTCGCTCGGTCAATAAAGAACGACCTGTTATTTTATGTTCGTGAATTAGCAGGTCATTATTATCATGTGACTACTTGTTATTTTGAGGACATGAATTAGCAGGTCGGTAGTCGTACATTATCCAGATGGTATATTTGTCTGTGGTATATTCCCTAGAAGTTTGACATGTCAGTGTAATGACAGCTAATGAGTGAAGGCCGCATTTTCTCAGCGCTAAAGAGGTGCGTGGCCAGTCTTTCATGTTTAAAAGTCGATGTTCCTGGCCCATCATGGAACCTTTTTACAGTAAACGTCATAGAGACATCGCATTACTTAACAAGGAAAATCGTTATGATATGACGTTTACTATGAAAATGTTCTATGGTGGGCCAGGAATTAATTTCCTCGGCTGTACCTAATGCGATAGACAAGTGAATTATGGGCATTACAATAGAGAACATTCATGTATCAATGTAATGGGGCGTTTAACTGACCATGCGTTCGTCGTCCGTTCGCCAACTGCGTTCCATTAGCTAAAGGGAATTTAATTAAAGAATGTAGTTAATGTGACCTACAATCATTGCATACTATCGTAAAATCAGGAAATTGTCCTAAAATAAGGCAGGTTATCGCGCTGATTACCCCGGCGACCTGGCGTGACATCATTAGCTACCACTGACCCTCTGCGCCTGCGCTATCGAACAAGTGTCTACGTCAAAGCTAACAACTGTTAAATGATTTATACAAACACTAGATAGGAACCAGGTTATGCCCTGATTTCGATGGCACTACAAATCGACGGATAAAGAAGATTATGTCAAGACTAGTTTATTCAACTTACCTAATTGTTTTTTGATGGATGATTATAAAAATTAGTTGACGTAAAAGGGATTTTGGATTTAAGTAGGTACTTATGTAGAAACCCGTGCAAAACTACCTAGTAGCTAATGTACTCCTATTAACGCGTCGTCAGATTACTTTCGTACCAATATGCAATGTTAAGTATTAGATTTCTGTAGCAATTTTATATTCTGAAATACGCCACAACTGACGACAAGGTTTGATCAAAAGGTAAACAAGTGGAGATTTGCGAGCTTACGTTCAACTGAAATATTACGTACATACGTATCTTTCCTTGATATTACCTATCAGTTTTAACGGCGTAAGTTCTGATACCCAACAACTTCGTAACACGGATGGGGATGAGATACTTTATTGATGTACCTACCTTAAAACTTGATTAGGTAAAAATCTGTCATCCCTACCCTATCATCGAATATTGGCGGCAAGTTAGTAGGTACTGTGGGGTGTAGCCCAGGGAGTGGGCACTGAAGAAGGTACAGTCATCATCTACTGCCCTGCAAGTACTAACGTAACTAAATAAAAGATAGTATTCTTAGCCAGGACTGGGTCTATATTCAAGAGCAGGGGCTTAAATCTAATCCATGTACTGTGTAACAACTATCTTAGTCCGAGGTCCCAGCCCGACTGCACTGCTTTCTGGGAACCAAGTGTTCCTTTATTTCAATCAAATTCTAAGTTTAAAATGGACAAATCAGTCTAGCTTGCCAGGACTGCACCATGCACTTGTTGCATGGAGGCTAACACCCTACAGTACCTATTCTGTGAGTTTACTACTTAATTAGTTGCCTCCCTAAAACGATTAATTAATTTTTCGGCACATTCCCTTTTGGACATATTCCTTTTTCGTCGTATTCCTGATCACTAAAATGTGTCGAAACAAGAATATGCCGAAAACGGAATACGTCCAAACAGGAATGTGCCGAAACAAGAATACGTCCAAACAGGAATGTGCCGAAACAAGAATACGTCCAAAAAGAAATGTGCCGAAAAAGGAATCAATCCCTAAAACAACAAATTCATATAAAGTAAATAATATATGATGCATACTAAATTCTTCGAACAATGCTAAGACGTACCAATTCTCGTACTACAAGGAAGTTTATTTTAAGTTATCGCTGTCTAGAAATACAACTTTACGTTTTATTTACTACGAGTTAGCACTAAGTCTTGTGTCTCATTGGCTGGGGCAACGCTCGTGGCAATGACTGTAGAGTCCAATCACCTAAATAAGACAATATTCTCGACGTTGTTTAGGTCTTTAAACTTTTTTATCTCACACACAATGTATTCATAACCTGACCTTTGTCGGACGAGACAGAAATAAGGCTCTATATTATAATCGGATACTTAGCTGAAGTTGTAACCTCAGAAATGCGTGGTTAAAAATTGTTCGGATAGCTGGGGGCAATTTTGGTCCGGTGTATTTAGGACAATTATTTGGGAAAGTCAATGGTTTTTGGGTAAACGTAAGTCATCCGTGAAATAGGGCGCCGCTGGTGCTAGGACGCCGTTGGTGCTAGGGCGCCGCTGGTGCATATCTAGGGATCCCCTGGCGCCTACCAACCCGGCAGGACAACAACACCGGTGGGTTTTAGTGGGTATGCCTCTCCTTCCACCCTTTATTGAGGGAAGTTTAGGGGATGTGAGTCCCACATAACCTCCGCGTCATCCCCACGGCGCGGGTATACCGCATACGCGTAATGCATTTCCCACCATTAAAAAAAAGGGCATCCGTGAAATAGACATTACAACTTTAACACAGGGAGTACTTAAAGTGAGTAACCCATAAGAAGATTACGATTACTTGTATTATCAAAGGTGTTCGCCAAATTAGAAAAAAATACTGTAAACACCCAATCAAAACAACTAGTTAGCTCTGGTTTAGGGGTTTCCCATAAGGACATATTTTCTCGGACAGACAATGAATTGTCCTGGATCACACCTACCTACTTGTTTGTTACTTACTCGTATTAATTACGGTAAAACTATACTCAAGACCAATAATAACGGGTCACTTTGTATGAACAATTCCATACAACACTTCACCCGTTTTTTTTGCTCTTGAGTGAATTTCCCGTCGTCTGAAACAAATATGCATAACTATACTACCTACCTACAAAAAATACTGTAAAAAACGTTAATTACGTTTTTAATTGGCCTATCGTGTTTATGTTTTTGTAGTTCTCTATCAAATTAATTTATTTTAGCTGGTTATCTGTTATCACTGAAATAGGTCAAGTGCCTACTTTTGTTTTACGTCAGTTAAAAAAATAGCAAGAAGTATAAGATAATGATAAGTGATAACATCATGTACCTACATAAAGGCCGTACACCGGAAGTGTCATTACTTCATATTCTCAATGTCATGTTCTTGGTAAAGATGATTGCCATCATTCAGGAGTTAATGCTTCTGTTCGAACACAAAAACACTTGTAAAAAACTGTCATCAAGTATGTTACGAAAGAGTCTACCAAATATACAAAAGCAAAATTTTGTACCTCCATTAAACTTAGTACTGTTTGTAAAATTGCTACTTAAAAATACTTGTTTTTTTATATATGACCAGATTACCACTGTCCATAGACACCCGCAACCCCAGGGATTTGCAGATGCTTTGCCGTAGAGAGCTAAGACGAAATGCCTCTTGTGCCCGTAATTACACCGGCTGTCTTACTCTCCACACCGGAACACAACAGTGTAACCACTGACGCTTAGCGGCAGGATTACCGAGTAAGATGGCGGTAGCGATCCAGACGGACCTCGCACAGGGTCCTACAATCCGCAAACCTAATAACTTTTAATAATTACATATTTTATTTTTCAAAATCATCATGAAGGAGTCACACGTTGCAATGGGCCGGGAGCAGTGACAACATTGGAGACAAAGGCATAAGAATAAATAATAACATAGTAGAACGGAGACTCCCGCTCCGGACGGGCTCAAGGTCACGATATTAGAGTATTCGTTAAACAGACTACTCAGACAGGCTATCACGGCCGGCGTCGCCGCACGCGCGATTGGTTGTTTATAATCTGGTTGTAATAGTTTTACGTGAGCCTGTATATATTTTATTTTATATTTGTAGGTAAGTAATACTTACTTAAATCACCTTAAATGGCATCATTTGGTATGGCACTTATAATAACTTCTTATTTAGAAGTGTCTATAATTATGTAATGATTTATAAATCTCATATTTTTAAAATTGGAATAAAATAATCATCTCAAAGTAAAGAAAAACTTATATCTTAGTGATGTTATCTTGGACGTAAGTACCTAATATTTAACAGCAAGCAACCCTAGCAACACGCCACGATGACAGGGGTGTAACGACGTGAAGGGGGAAGTAGGTATATAAATAGCGGCGTTTTGGACTCGGTCCAAAGAGATTCCGTTCTACTATGTTATTATTTATTCTTATGACAAAGGCTTTGAATGATAAAAATAAATAATATCGATCGAAGTGTAAGACACTGGCTTCAGTTGGCTGAATCATAGCTGATGTAATTCAACTATTGCACGTGGCAACGCGAGGCTATCGCGGGTCAAGTGCGAGCGGTTGCCCCACCCACCCTCGTTGTGAGCCGTACTTTGCTGCAACATTACACTGTGCGACACTAGGGCCAAGACATTATCAGAGGGTCGAGCACGACTTTTCGAATCCTGCGTCACGTAAAATCGAATAGTAAACGTTAGCGAGTTTGTATGACGTTTGGAACAGCGCCCGCCCGTGAGCGTATTTGGACCTAAAATTTAGTATGAGGGTAACCGTAACGTTACGCAGCATTCGTAAAGTCGTGCTCAACCCTCAGGTTCGAAAATTATATAAAATATTTTGTCGATAGCAAAGTTTCATAGAAATTGGTTCAGCCGTTTTTGTGATATTGAACTTAGAAATGAAAATGTCTGGGGTTTGTTCAACTTAGATTAGGTACAGTTAATGGTACTCTCGAAGAAACTGAATCGCGTAACAGTGTGAAACATTTACAGAACTAATTAAACAATGATTCCTTTGGCTAATGCTTATGCGACATTTAAAGCGAAAGGGTTCCTCGGTGGTTGACGAATCAGTATTCAGAGGCCGAAGTACGAATATTCGAATCCTGCGTGACTATTAACGTTATCGTACGGCGCGCGCTGTTCAAACGTCATACAAATTTCTCGATAACTTTACTACTCGATTACGTTCGCAGGATTCGAATATTCGTACTCGGGCCTCAGTGCATAGACATATAAATAAAAATAAATAAAATAAATATAAAGTTATGTCTATGTCTATATGATCCGAGTTGCACCGTCCGGTTGTTACAGCCAAAACCGTTTTTTTTTTATGTACTTTGAAAATTTAATTGAAATATTCAGCACTAAGTATAGCTTTCTGCCGCTGATTAAGCACCAGACAGCATACAAATATCTATATCAACCGGTACCCAACTAACCTTTTCCGGAAAAAAGATTTCGAACGCAAAGTAGGCAGATATCACCTACGACTTTGATAATTAAGGGCCTTATTCATAAACGTCACTCAAGCCTCTATTAGCTAAAATAGGTTTTGTCTTCTTCTCACTATTGGAAATGTCAATGTGACAAAAAAGGACAAACGAACTTTAACGGCATTTTAGTTAAAATAGGTTAATGAATAACAGGGTAAGTGTCACGTGTCACGTAACCCTCATAACCAACGATATAATTATGCGGTGTTCAGAGTTACAGGCCTTCGTGGGTTTCGTAATATAAAAATTCAGAGTTCAGTCGGCGGTGAATGTAGTAATGAAAACGTACGAATACGACATTGCAGATCGTTGCATTTTTGTAGTAGTTTCCCAATGCCAATGTCTATTCGAACAATTACATAAAAAAATGCCGTAGTTATCAATAAGGTTAACCTTGTACTAATGCTCTCGCGATAAAAACAATGGGTATCTTTTACCTAGTTAGGACTAAAATGGAACACTGTGTCATAACATACAAATGTTATCTTAGTATTTAAAAATTATGAGGGCAATGGCACCTTGCCCAAGCATGCAGCGCAGTAACGGGTTATCAGATCCGATAATAGCGTAATAATCCGCGCTGGTTTAAATTAGTTCAGGAAAAGCGATAATCTTATGAACAATTCTTAACAATAAAAATAAGTATCTCGTCTTTTGACTTCTTTGTCTTTTTATTTATTATTATTACTATTATTTATTTATTATCAAAACAATTTTACAGCATTACAGCAAAGCCAATGCGCTATAAAATTTAAAAATATAATTATTTTTCTCACATCGTTGCCTTGCAAGTTAATCTAGGTACATTTCTTTCGATTTTCTAACCAAATTTTACTAATATCGGGTAAGAACATTTTGTTAATTTCGTAAATCAGTAAAATAACTTACCTTAACCACAACGCTTGTTGTTTCCGAACACATTTTGACGTCATTGTGAACCAAAACAAACATTTCTTAACACAGATGCGGTCAAATTCCCGCACATTGTTATTTCCTCGTCACTTTAAAACCGTCACTTCATATCGGTTGCGAGAAAAACATACGACTGCCACACCGACTCTAGCTACAGAAGCAAACTAATCGCACACACTTGGTGTTATCTATCAGATAAAGTTATCAGGGACGCGTTTAGTCGCGCTGATTACTAACAGCTGACTGTGAGGCGAGTTTTGCAGCCGCGGCGAGCCGCTACGAAATGTTCACTCTAACTTAGATAGGTAGAGCTCTAGTTCGAACGGCGACATGCGTCCATGTGCCAGCCATGTGTTCCTGCGTTAGACATTTAAGGTGACGGACGTGTTAGATGACTACAAATGTCGTTAGTACTGTCTTTGTTAAATTGTCTAGCTCGTGCTTTGACCATGACCTAAACTGTGGACTCAGGTGGGTACTTTACTGAACCTAGTATCCAATAAAATTTTAATATCGTAAAACGTGATAAGGGCTATCGTCAGTGTAGGTAATACAATAGTGGCTCTGTGAGCTGTAGATCTCGCTAGCTAATTTTTGAAAATGTTTTGTTTTGTTTTTGTAAAATGGCTAAAAACCGAATCGACAAAAAATCTGTAAGTACTTAGATATACCTAATTATCAAATCTGCTCACAAAATTTCAAGAAAATCGGTTGACAAATCCGACCTGACAGCCGGACGGATCCCGGACGGACCTATGAAAGAATTCTTGCCTAATTCTTACCCAAGCTGAAACGAAGACGGACAACTGAGTATTTCGCATGCACCTAAAACCGCAAACCATTATTATATCTCATCCATAAATAGAAGGGAAACGTTCAGCGTTTTTCCTTCATGGCCTTTGCGATACATACATATACGTAACAATAAAACATAACTGGGAAACTAGGTCCAGTGAAAGGGTTTTTTTAATGAATCAGTAGATATCAGAATTATCCAGATGGGTTTTTCAATCAACATAAAGTGATAATTAATATTTTTTATCAGAAACCGTTTTTTAATTGAGTATACGTACCTATGTATTGTCAAAGAAACTTTAGTTTAATTCACTGCTGCTTAAATCTTGCCGTAACATTTCCAGCAATTAATAATTGAGTATTCAATGGGACGGGAAACCAAACGGGAATCAATTAGAAGCGTTTTGAAGAGGAAAACAATCGACAATTTATGAAATAAACTTAGCAACTGTCCAAAAATTTGCATTTCATATTTTTCACACCTGGAAATTAATATAGGTATCAAAAGGACTTTGCCTCCTGACCACACCACTATGTTTGTAAAAATGTAATATTACTTATTTTTTTAAATACAAGAGAATAAAATAAAATTACCAATTCTACCAAAACTACGCAAGAATGGGTGTAATACCTTTGCCTTTTTCAAACAAACCACAAGCACAACAATAATTTGACATGACACATTATGTTTGACATCTTGGGTTTTGTTTTTTTTATCGTGACAAGACAAAGGCAATTGATTCATCCTAGCGTAGTTTCGGAGTTACGTCCTTTTGGAATAAGTACCTTTTAATAAATTAATTACAAATACTAATGAAAATTTAAAATCGTAGGTTTGCTCCTCTTTCAAAGTAGATTGCAGACAATTAATCAAATTATAGTCTCAAAAATACGAAATGTTGTCAATTAATCAAGAATGGATTTTTATAGGTATCCCTGGACTTTCGTAATTTTTTAATTTGATTTATATGTAAGTACATCTCACACAGTGCATACAAGTAAAATAATAAGTCAAGTGACTAATCATTGCGAATTGGCCAACCAGAGTATTAAATCGATTCACTTATTACAGCAATAAATATCAACTAACGCTGTCCGCCCGATATACATCACGCCCGAACAAGGCGTCTTTGTTCGCGGTCGGCGCTCGGACTGTGGTGAGGTGGTCGCTCTCCACTCGGCCAACTTCTCCATTAAAAAACAAACCTTTATTCTGTAATATAAGGTTCATTATCACGTCGCTATTTATGTATTGTCATTGAAGAAAAATCGCTTTCTTCTTAACGGCTATCCATGACGAAAAACCTTACGCACAACAAAGTCTTTGTGCCTGGCGCTGGCAATTGTTTCGGCAAATGACTAAGTGCCTTATTAAGCATGTTAAAAAATGTGGCATGCTGATCGGGTTTATTAGTGACAATGGTTCTGAGAAACAGTTTTGAGTCCTGTTCATTCGGGGACCCTCTTTTATTAGAATGACACAATAGGAAATGACAGGCGTATGTCAAACTGTGACCACTAATATAATACGTGCCTTAATTGCTTAGCTTTAACTTTTCGATTATTTCTAGGTATTTAACTTAGGTAAGTACTCCGACAATCTTGGTCCTTGGAACACAAGATCTGATTGGGCTTTTTTTGGCTCTGCCACGGTCAAGAGCTCAGGTTACAAAGAAACCTCTGTGCCGAGTCTACCGGCTCCGGTGCTTCAAGTAACAAAGGTTGTAGAAAGCGCAGTGCTGTGAATTATTCAGCGCAGGCGGCGATCGATCGCAGCCGACAACCACCCGACGGGGAAATTAGTTGACAACAGTATACCCGTACGTACCTTCATTCATACATTTCATATGTATACTATACTGTAAAACTAGTTATGCTAATAGATAGAGCTGAAATAAAAATCCATGTCTATCATTGGAAAACTTGGAAACTTGTTTGGCTGATGTGGTACGTTTGTAACTCAAATTTTCATGTACCTACCTCATAACTAGTTTTTTTACGTCCCACAGGCCTCCTCTGAGAATCAGAGGGCTTGGGCTATAGTTTACATACAGAGTGTCCCACGAATATGCCACATGGAGGGAAATTACCTTAAATGTTGTAGATAGATTATTTTGCTCTACGAAAACAATCCTTTATTATTTTAATTAAGTAACACAGCATTGAAAGCTTAAAAAAATGAAAAAAAATCTATCATAATTGTCAGTGAGAGACTTTATAATAACTTTAGTGTAATATTTCACAGTGTTCCTTTATTTTAAAATGCACTTAAGGCGAATTATTTCTTTTTTGTCTTTTAGGTATACTTTTTCGATTGCCATCATAAAAATACAAATGTTTTTTTTTTCACACATTTGGTATCGGTTCGATTCCCAGGAGAAGCAAGCATCTTTTACTAATCTGTGCATGTACTATTACCTAAAGTTATAAAATAAAGGAAATATCCTATCTACAATATTTAAGGTACTTTGCCTCCATGTCGCATAGTCGTGGGTGGGACATTCTGTATAATTATTTATGTATCATTTTTTGTGTGTTAGCTATTTATGTTGATTACGAAGGGAAACTGACACAGAGTTATTCCCAAAATATATACTTTAACTAGCCCTTCCGTCCGCAAACCCACGCAACGTCTCTTTTCGTGATTAACTGAGATTTGAACTGAAATAAACCCCACAGTAACTACGATATAATATATGTTGAAATAATTAAGTTTCTTGCTGCGTGACGCGTGCTGTGGTAAATAAAATTTCGGTTTAATATTAATATAGTCACCTACATACTTAACTGCCGCGTGCTATGGCACGAATTTACCTTGAATTAAAATTTTCGGTAGAAGGTACAAACGGACGACATAATAACTTATTTGTTTACTATTATTTACTATTATTACGTGAAAAGTGTGACAATCAGGAAGATAGGGGTAATGTCAAGAGACTATTATTACGTGAAAACTGTGACAATTAGGAAGATAGGGGTAATGTCAAGAGACTATTATTACGTGAAAACTGTGACAATTAGGAAGATAGGGGTAATGTCAAGAGACTATTCTTGTAACAATACAAACCAACCAGAGATCTACAAATAGCCGCCCCGCACTCCATTCTAAGATGCTGAGTGTTGCCGCAGCGGGGTGCTCCGCGCTTGAGGACGCTGAGGAGCACCCGGGAACTGGGTTACGGGGCAGTGCGCGTGACCCGGTGCCTGCTGTTTAGTGTTTACTGCCGAAGCAGTATCGTGAAAGTTTACGACTTTCACGCTTGCTCGCCAACAGAACTGTTTACAACATTCAAGCATTCCTTTGTTTGTTTGAACGAGAATGTAGAGTCGGTTGTAAATAAGAGACATGGCGGTAGATTTCTATCCTATTAGTATCCTGGGATGATTAGAGATAAATTACTAATACATTTTTGTTTAATTAGTATTTCCATAAAATACGGCAACCTATGCATTTGGAGCTGTCAAATGTATTTTATAAATGGTACGTGCTTGGGATACAGTTAATTAATTTACAACGATAATATAACAGGCAAACCCATATCTAATATATGTATAAAGTCGAAAAACCAGAACGGGATAAAATAAACGAGACAGAGCGAGATGGCACTCTACAACACCATTTTGACACGATTCTCCCAAACAACGCATTATTTCTCCGGATTTTTAAAGCAATTCGATTCTTTGATCTTGGGAATCGCGAAAAACTTGAGAAAATATGATATTGGGTGTGTAAGTTTTGTATATTAAGAAAAGTAAAATCGCAATTTCGAATTTCGAGCCAAAAGCGAGTGATCTATTATTATTATCTATGCCAGTGTTGCCGTTCAGGGATAAAGAAAGCCATTCATTATCCTGCATTGCAGTCTATGGAAATTTTAAATTTTATCTACGTAAATTTTTATTGATGACATAAAGCAAAAAATTCGTGTCCAATATTTTTTTCCGATAATCTGTCTGACGGACTAATTAGAAATATTACTTTTTTACCCAGAGGACATTCCTATTGCTATAGAGATTCCTTACGTAAATATATACCGTACCTGCATAAAATAATATCCCACGCGGGCGGAGCCGTGGGCGCTCTCTAGTATGTAATAAGATTAACCATCCCCGTGCGATATGTGAAAACGAATTACCACGAAATACGTCAAAGCGATAATAATGTCGCTAAATGTGTTATCGCATCGATATCGCTACCAATAGGTACAATAAGTGCAACCACAAATTCCAACACAGTGATGCATTTTCGAACATTAATTTAATTAACTAAGCATTTTACCTTTCAAACGTTATCATTGCCAAACAACGATGTACATTTCAACCGACGCTTATAATATGTATTTATATTTATCATCATTTTGTGTTTTATTGCTTTTGCAATGAACGTTGTACAGCACAATTTTTCCACGATTCAATTTCACCTGCACCGTCATCGTAGGCACGGTATTGGCCGCACGCTATCGCCCCACGAACCCACGAGCGCTGCTGAGGCACTCCGATGCCCTATCTGTGACGCAATATGACGGCACGCAGGAACTGACCTTATCGCGCGCAGCGGCCTTCCCCCTGAACTATCACTGCACATTATCACACTACACTGTTCTGGTAATCCTGGAGATAATACTAAGATGTGGAAATTGTTTACAAATAAAGCACGGCGCTAGGGCGGGCGGGCGGCGGGCGTCGGCGGCGCGGCGGGTCAACGCCCGCGGTTGCCATGGCGACCGCGCAGAGCGCCGCCGGCTGAGGCGCGGGGCGCAGGGGGTTCATTCAGTTGGCTCGCTTTATCTGTATTGCACCTGTCATAATTATTCTGATGGCGGTTGTATAAATTTGCGAGCGAGTACGTAGCTAGATTTAACAGACTGAGCTGGGTGTGGGGTTAACTCAAGCAGTAAGTACATTGGTGCCTCTGTGAATAGCTATACGGAACTCTTTACTTTGCACAGAAAAAAGTAGCTTAAATAAAGATGTAAATGTAATAGTTAAATGTTTATTCATTTAAAGTACTTAAACATTTTTCAAAATAACATGGAGGCCTCCTAGCAGGTGTTTAACACACCTGTGAAAGGAGGACTCTCTCTTCCTGATGTGGTTCATTACATTTCGTTTACCCTTTATGAAACTAACAGTACAACCTCTATGAGTCAGCGGGTCAAGCACGACTTGTCGAATCCTGCGTAACGTTACGGTTATCGTATCGAGATCGAGAAACCTCATACTCAATTTTAGTTCCAAATACGCTCACAGGCGGGCGCTGTTCCAAACGTCATACAAACTCGATAACGTTTACTATTCGATTTTACGCGACGCAGCATTCATAAAGTCGTGCTCGACCCTCTGCTCTATTTTAGGCATAACGTTTACCACGTAGGTACCTTAATTGCCGCCGCGCTCCGCAGTCGGTCAAGGGTAAGGGTATCCTCCAAAACCGACACCACATGTTACTCGCTCCAGTTAGCCTCTGATTAACAGATTGTTAGTTAACGCAGCTTTAATGAGGAGAGAAGCCCCAACTCCCAGCAAGGGGGAAACCCTTTGATGTTCGGAAACATAGGGTCGAGTTTGTATGACGTTTGGAACAGCGCCCGCCCATGAGCGTATTTGGAACTAAAATTTAGTATGAGGTTTCTCGATCTCGATAAAATAACCGTAACGTTACGAAGCTTTCGTAAATTCGTGTTCGACCCTCAGTGCCCTAAGCACGGCTAATCGAATCCTGCGTTACGTTACGGTTATCGTATCGAGATCGAGAAACCTCGTAATAAATTTTAGTTCCAAATACGCTCACGGGCGGGCGCTGTTCCAAACGTCATACAAAGTCGTTATAGTTTACTATTCGAGTTTACGTGACGAAGGATTCGACAAGTCGTGCTTAGGGCACAGGTGTGAGAGGTATTTCACTTTGGTATTTTACTTCAATGTCGAAGCAGAGTAATTCTTTAAGAACTAAAAAAAGTGGACTTAGGGTTGATATGAGTTTTGTTGAGTAGTTATAAAATCTAAAACCATTTTCTTGGGAATCATCATAATCACCATAGTAGTGGCATCTAGTGAATGATGCATAAACTAAATATTAGTTGATCAAGCGACATCTTGCGTCGAGTAGTCAAACTGCGCAAGCATTTGAAAACCAGTCATGAAGACGCCAAGCTAGTTAGGAGTTGTAGCTGTTATACCAGAGATGTCGCCACCAGTAAGTAATGAGTGTTAAAATGAGTTCTGGCGGCACAACTGAGCAGTCATCGTATCTCATCCTATACAAACAAAGAGGCTCGAGAATTATTTTTTGTTACAATTTATGTAATTGCTTTCAGTTTACATTAATGCTTACATAGCTAATAACTGGACACTGGTATGAGATCGCTGTCAAAAGCCTATAATTTGGACAAAAGTATCTAAGAATAAGAATATATTTATTTAAACAGTTAACTTACAATTACAATTTAAGACAGAATTACACAATTATCTGTTACATAGTAATTATGTATGGTCGAGTAAATAAATTCCTGACCTACCTTTCCCCACCTTTTCACAGTAAACGTCATAATGATATCGCATTGCTTGACAAGAAAAATCGTTTTGACGTTTACTATGAGAATGTCCTATGGTGGGTCAGTCATTAATTTCCTCGACTGTACTTAGTTGCGAACAATTGGTACACCTAAAAGCTAAACGTAGGCTATGTAAACATTTACCTCTAATTGTATTGTAGGTATGTATTGTAGATCCAACTCTACATCGTAAAAAGTTTAATTTCACGCAACTGGCCATCGAATTTAAACAATCACTCTATCAAATACATACATAGGCTTATAAACACATTAACCTCCTTTGCTTTTCGCAGTCGGGTAAAAAGGACAAGCTCATAAATTCCAGTTTATCAAACAATCCATTTGGGCCTGCGAGATGCTCTGCATACTGATACAAATATAATTCCGCAGATAGCCAAAGCATCGAAGGTTAATCTCTCTCTCTTATTGCGTGGGATTAAAACATCCAATATCATAACTTACTGACTCTTGAGCGTGGCCATAACACGCGAGATACGAGATTTGGCATTTTTTCATAAAATTTTGTGTTTTTTAATTGGATTAAATTTACCAAAATAAATACTGGTCTTTATTTAACGCTAGCCAGACTTCGTCTGTGTAGCATTCGGTTCTATGGGTCAAGCACAACTTTTCGAATCCTGCGTAACGTTACAGTTAACGTATCGAGATCGAGAAACCTCATACTAAATTTTAGTTCCAAATACGCTCACGGGCGGGCGCTGTTCCAAACATCATACAAACTCACTAACGTTTACTATTCGACTTTACGTGACGCAGGATTCGAAAAGTCGTGCTCGACCCTCTGCTATTTATCGCTATCCCGCGGAAACTAAAAGTAACTTACGTCCTAAATAGTCCCACCTATCCCTATCCAAAATCCATCAAAATCACTTTCTTAGCGGTTACGGCTGAAAAAGTAGCAGACAATGTTACTTTCGAATTTGCAATATAAGTTTGGATTAAACTCAAAGGATGCCTAGAAACTCAACAGTAGGAAGAGTACGAAGTTTACGAATCCTGCGCATTACGTTATCTTATCGAAATCGAGAAACATACAAAATTTTTGTTCCAAATACGCTCACGGGCGGGCTGGGCGCTGTTCCAAGCGTCGTACAAATTTCTCGATAACGTTTACTACTCGATTACGTTACGCAGGTTTCGAATGTTCGTACTCGGGCCTCAGCAACCGAAACACGGAGTTAGAAGTTGACCAGTTGAATGATTTATGCATACAATACGGCCATTCCGCCCTCGACACTACGGCTGACTAGGGGAACCACTTAACACCTGACCTCGAAGTTAAATACTGAAGCGGATCGATTAAAAAAGTTCAGTCTAAAATTAGGCCCGTTCTGCAGAACTCGCGACCCACACGATAACGATGCGATGTACCAGTAGGTACAATTGCTAAGGAAAAAAAGCAGCGCGGGTCGCTGTTGAGCTATTCGCCGTAAAATGTCACGGGTGCCGAGGCCCGAGTACGAATATTCGAATTCTGCGTAACGTAACGTTATAGTATCGAAATCGAGAAACTTCATATTAAATTTTATTTCCAAATACGCTCACGGGTGGACGCTGTTCCAAACGTCATACAATTTTCTCGATAACTTACTTTGCTCGTTTACGTTACGCAGGATTCGAATATTCGTAGGTACTCGGGCCTCTGGAATCTTTCGTAAGATCTGTCTCTCCCATATAGATTTGGTCTTTGAGGTTTGAATTTGTATGAAAATCATAGAAGCCTGATAGAAGCCTAATTGACCAAATAGAAAAAAAAGCAGACAAAAAGAAAGCTAAAAAAAATAAAAATTAATGCAGTAGCTGTTGCCCGCGACCGCGACTTCGGAAGAATTATCTATATTATCTAAGCGTCGTCGGTGTCGAGGGGTCGCAAAGTCAACCACAGTTATTCTTTCTATAAAACAACATACCTACTTTAGTTTGCGGTTGACTAGCGATCCCCCGACACCGACGACGCTTAGATAATATAGATAATTCTTCCGAAGTCGCGGGTGGGGGGGTTTTTAAATTTGTAATTTAAGTTTTTTATTTCACGTTTTTTACATTATATTTCACTTCACAATATAATTATATTTTATTATTTGACTTAAACCAATAAAAAATCCAAGATATCAACGAGCTCCCGGATTAAAATTTCCGAACTTAGCCATACTGAAGACATCAACGGGCTCTCACATCTGGGATCTGAATTTGAGACATTTAAAAGTTTAATATCTCAAAAAGGATTGAACCGATTTTTATGAAACTTAGCTAAGAACCATCTCGATTAAACTACCTTTCGATTAAAAAAAGCTGCGTCCAAATCCGTCCATTCATTTACGAGCTACGATGCCACAGACAGATACACAGACACACAGGTTAAACTTATAACACCCCTCTTTTTCGTCGGGGGTTAAAAAAACCCGCTGTTATGTCCATAGAGCATGATTACGATTAATGTAACACGTTTTGACATTTGTGTAAAAGTTTGGTTTTGTGTGAGTTTGTAGGAGTGTTCAATTTTGACATGAACTTATAGATTGCGCTATACGAGTGTTATAGTCGACCAAGAAAGTCCTTTACCACTGTTCAACCTTAATACCATACAATAGAGACGAAAAGTGGTAACGCACTTTCTTGGTCGACTATACCTTATCTTATCCCCTCCAAAAGTGGCAAAAAGATGTTAGTAGCTCAAAGATCTGTCTGTTCTAAAAGTCTATGTCACTTTGACTGTGACTTTTATTATGACCGATTCTGCGGTGGCTCACACTCGAAAGGTGCGACTCTACCTACTAATGCATCCCAAATCCGTCGCTCGACTGTTGCCGGTTGAAAGTGGACCAATCAGGCACAGGCGCGAAGGGTCCACATTTAGACACTAAAAGCCACAGTTAGGACCCACTCGTGTTCATGTCACATCCTTGACGAGGCGCTAATTTTGGCACTTTGCCGCTCTAATTCTGAGATTTTAGCATAAATCCAATTTAGCAGAAATACCTAATGGTGGAGCTGTCAGCCCCGTCTCAGCAGCCCGGCGCCGGACCGGCCGCCGCATCGATCGCGTTATTCCGTTACTGCTCCTGAATACTGTAGACCGGATCCAATTTTGCTCGGACCCTAGTGTGCTGACCTGATGCTTTGATTAAGCTTGTGATTGGTTCTTGAAGGCGTTACAGTTGGAGGCGTCGACCTCGCCGCGATTGACAGCAATATGAATGGCAGACACGAGTATGCCTACTAACCTTTAACTCAATCATGTCTAATATGCAAGTTCACGTTGTAAGTTTGCTGAAATGTCTGCTTTATGTGAAACTAGTAGCGCAGCTGAAAACAGGCGATAGGGGTGTGTCCAGGATAAAAAATAAATTAAAAAATATTAAACTTCGTGGTAAAAAATGTAGAGCGGGGCGGAGCTTCAGCACACTATATAACCTTCGTTATTTTTCATTCAACTGACAAAAGAAAAAATACTTAGCCCGTTTATTTTGTAGGACACTCTAGCCCAATACGCTTAAACCATCCCTGGATGAGTTTCGAAAATTATCTTAGTGGTTTGACCTAGAAGTTCTCTTCTCCAGATTTTTTTCGCACGCCCCTGCACCTGCATAGCTCGTTGATACTTCATTTTGAGCTCTGCCGTACTATAATTCGTCCTTTATATTGAATAACTTCCGTCCTGACCTGACGAAGCTGATCGTACACATAGACGTATCGCGTGATGCATATTACTAAGAATTGAACCGCTCAATTCCATTCAGTTCGTGTGACCGTGTGAGCCAAATGCTTAACAGCTAAGTATCACATTACGTTGGTGTTCCACTGACTCGTTGGTCGTCGTGCATAAAAAATACATACATATTCAAGCAGAAGCCATCCTCTTGGTAGGTACCCACGCGACAAAGTCCGTTGGCAACTCTAATTAACCATAATTCATACAATTAACATGATGCCGTTTGTTCCTCGTCGGTCGCTGCACACTCTCCAGCAGGATGTCTCTTGTCTGAGATAATTCAATTTCCCATGCTTGTTTCCGTTCCGCAAAAAATATCCCTAAACAAATGAACCAAATTAAGCTCCTTGAGGGATTATTTCAAATATCAGAGGAATATGTCGGAATACAACTCAAAAAAGTTTTATTGAATTACGAAAATAGACAACCGACAACCCTTGGGCTTATAATTAATTCCACCCCTACGCGCATGAATAATAATTACGACCTTTTTAAAACATTACCGCATGTTGGGATAATTAGGCGGCCGGCTAATCCGGCACTCAGAAGTCCGAGTACGAATATTCGAAACCTGCGTCACGTAAAATCGAATAGTAAATGTTATCGAGTTTGTATGACGTTTGGAACAGCGCCCGCCTGTGAGCGTATTTGGAACTAAAATTTAGTATGAGGTTTCTCGATCTCGATACGATAACCGTAACGTTACGTAGGATTCGAAAAGTCGTGCTCGACCCTCTGAAGATCGCGCGTCTGCGCCGAGAGCCCACCCGCCCGCACTGCGGCTACGATACATCCTACCTAAATCGCAAATCCTCACTTGATGCTTGTTTAGAAGTTTCTTAGAATTAGAATGTACTTACCCTTGTCATCAGCTCCTTGAAGTTGATTGAGGGTAGTACTCGTATGCATACGTGTCTAACATGGTTAAAGACGTTACTACTTCACGTTAATATGTATTGTGTACAGTCTCCGTGAGATATTTCGGAGCAGTCATTGCGATAAAAACTAAAATAACTCTTATTTTCAAGAGCATTCAGTGCTGTACTCCGAAAAAGCCCAAAAACGTACGACACTCTAACAGAGCACCTAAGTCTTACTAAAAACCGCTGAAAAAATAAACTTCTTAGTAAAGTGCTTTTATACGCTGCGCGGTCATAAAGTCTTAACTTCATGCCTACGATGACTGAAAATGTCCGAAATTAACCAAAGTCATTGTACTAAAGATGGCATGGCGTCCAGAAAGTCATTCAAAAGTTTGGACGTTTAATTTCATACCTTCTTCGATAATCCAGGTGCGGCCGGAAAGATGGTCGTCGTAAACCCGAAACTTGGGACATATTTGGACCATTAAGTATTTTACTTACTTACTTGAATATAATACAGGTAGTTACACTGTGTGACGTTTCATGTTATTTCAGGCTGAGGCTACATCGTCGTCTACCGCATCAAAGCCTATTTATCAAAGTGTAACAGCACGCAAAAGGGTGTAGGCAGGTTGAGTCGCCGCGGGCTGTCGGCGCGGTGGAATCCGTTCTCTAATGAGGCAAGTGAGAGCCCCGGACCAAACTACAAGCACATATCTCACGAGACATTTAGCTCGTCTCTATCTTTATGAGTTAATTGAAAAGGGATGAAAATGGAGATACAAGTCGCGGATAAACTCGGTAATCGACCCGCTGTATGTAGTTATAGATAGTGGCCGGCTGCAATGTCCTGCCGTGCAGGTGCCATGTGTCATGTGCGGCGGGAATAACCGCAATAAATTTGTATGGAAACAGCCTTTTTAATTACAATATCTTTTGATCGCGTTGACTTAGAAGTTTGCTTTTTACATGACTTCAAGGGACTGTAGGTTTGAATATTTGATATAAATTTCAGCCTGCTATCCATGCGTTCCAGAGAAAAAGGGTCTTGACAGACAGACAGACGGACAAAAAAGTGATCCGATCCTATAAGGGTTCCGTTTTTTCTTTTTGAGGTACGGAACCCTAAAAACCTTCTTGAAAACTTTTTCGAGACTTGATTTTAAAGTCCGATAAAATGAATGATCGGGCTTGTTACTCCAGCCCTGTTTCCAATTGATACAGATTTATCACTTTCTGAGCATGAGCAAGTATGGCAGAGTATCAAGATATAGTTACTGCGGCGCTCGATCCCATCCAATATACATGGAAAGATATCCATCTAGTCGTTTTATGGGCAGCTCCGGTTACAGCGCAATTTATTGACAGTTCGGTTACCGCTGGATAGCGGGGAAAGGCTGCATTTTCATATTAGACTTGTTGCTTAGATAAATACCCGGTAAGCATTTAAACGGTACGATAATTATCTTAGAAAAGCAACGCATTTCCTGTTTAAATTAACAAAAATGTTGTAAATATTTGTGTGTTATTCGATTTCATTAACAAATTTACGCTTGCGAATCATCGAATAAGCATAGTTGTTCTATCTCTTGAAATGCTTCGCTTCGTTTGTACTGCATCAGGTACTACAAGTCTTAGGGCGTAACGTAATAATTAGGTACTTGGGTTTAATGTGTAGGTACATATCCATGCTGTTAACTTCAAAATCATTTGAAAGCCTCAGTTTACCCGGAAGAGGTTCCGCTGACGCCCCGGAGCTCCCGAGCTCCCTGGAACCACGTGTTGTCCGACCAAACACGCTGCAACATCTAGCTTCGCTACTACAACAATATTAATAATTGCAGTTGCTGGACAATTGGGATCCTTAGTTAACACAAGTTTTGCGGATGTTTGTCTCGTATGTATAGTTGGAAACTATGGAGAATCAAGCCACTATAACCGCATCGTACGGTAGCCTATCCGACAGCTTTTTATACTCACTGAAGAGTTCGATTTTCATTGAGACGCCAAGTCATCGATCGCTCGCCAAATATTATTTATAGATTTTTTCCTAGTAGTGCAAACCAATCGAGATGCTAGTAGTTAGTGCTGGCAACGCGCGTATTCTAAACCAACCGTTCTATATTGAGTCACGGATCACGGACAATGATAAATGGGCGGCCCACGCGCAAACTAGCTCAATTACACCTCCAGTAATGATGCATTTACATTTAAACTATCGTCGAGTTGTTAGGGATTGCGTTTTGTATCGCAGCATATCGTCTAGCGAATAAAAAACTTCCACAAGTTGGTACGTAAATTCGCAATAAACTGTTTTTTTGTATGTGTGAGCTGTAAGACAAGGCGTTTTTCGTGTAAATGTAAACCTGAGGGAAAAACTATGAATACAGTTGAATTATCCGCCGGAGACGCCGACGGCCGCTGTAGATTTATGCCGAAACGCTTTTTGCACATTTCTGACACAATACGTAATTGATAGCAGGAAATTCAATAGATTACTTTATTTCGCTTACAGATTTTTTGAATAATGTTCAGGATACATAAAAAGAATAGAAATAAAATATAAGAAGTGTCTTTTTGCGTAGACAGCGACCTCGGACTAGAACGTGAAGCACTTCTTTAATGTAAAATATTAACAGGCGTAGGTTTTCGAGTGGTTAGTAACAGGCATTCTTAATAAATATTGCTGATTCCATATTTTTAAAACACCTCTTCTGAAAATAATACAAGTTCCTAGGTATTGAAAGGGAAAGTAGGACGTACGCATTTCAATACTCAAAATTGTTTTTTCTATTAAGATCAAGCATACCTAACATATGTAAGTAGGTACGTTAACTGAATTGTACATTTCTAAAACTATGCATAATAAGAGGAATGTGTAACTCTAACCAAAGATAATATTTATACTCAGAGGCAAAATTAATCGCCCACCCTATTGTTTTTCTATTTATTGTAAAAGTATTCTTGAATTAAATAACACTTTTTACATTAATCAAGGAAAAAATGGTGGACGACATTCATGGTGGGTGATTAATTTTGTCTCTGAGTATACATAGGTACATTTATTACTATTTATTTATGGTCTCTAACTTACAAAACAAGGTACCTATAATTTAAAGATCTTTTGGAAGCACGTTTAGGTATCCGAATCTGAGGAGGAATAAGTACATAGGCACTGATAATTATGAGCGATTGACTATTTCACCAAAGTAGGTTTCAAGATTATTTTATTCTCATACTTACTTACTTACTTTATTACTTTAAGATTCACCTATCTGTATTCAGGTAAATAGCTGACTTGAAGAGTTTTCATGTTGGCTTTGAAACGTAGACCGAATTGTCTCATCCATTGCTTGCCATATTGTTGGTAAAATAGATAG
Source organism: Clepsis dumicolana (assembly GCA_963691665.1). NCBI lineage: Eukaryota > Metazoa > Arthropoda > Insecta > Lepidoptera > Tortricidae > Clepsis > Clepsis dumicolana. Next base: position 17,980,898 of record OY829509.1, read on the forward strand.
AGCCCAGCTAAAGGTGTAAAATGATAGCTACGAGATAAAGTGGCCACAGGAACCCGTGGGTTGCTGGTTGGGGCTAGAACAAAGGCTGGGACCGGTCCCACTCCCACGCCCAGCGTCGGGACTGTACGCATGCAACCACACCAGTTTTACTACCTAAAGACCTTTATAAGCCATATAAGGGAGGCGTGTGGTTCGCCTTGCTTATGCACTTATGCCTGCTTATGCACTTTTTTTTGCATAAAGTATTGACGCATTTTTCCTCACGTGGCCTTAGTAAAGTTCTGCATGGCTGCGATAAGCTTAAGTTGACAACACATTGGACTATGAATACCTATTAGGTACCCTTGAGTTGACAAGTGAAAAAGGTACCTACGGAAAGGAAGGAATAGTTTAAATTGGAGGATGGTATTATGTAGGTACTTAAGTAGAAAACTGGAGAAATTTTCCGAATTATTCAATAATCTATATGCTTCACCCGGTGGCTTCACCACTTGGTTTTGTCGTTGAAAGAGTACGCAATAGTATGTTGAGATAGCTTATAGCCACCTATCAATACCGTGACCATTTAGTTAAGAGATTAACACGTTAAAAGCGCTGATTTCATACAAAATGAACAAAAAATAATAGTGACTTCAGTTCCACGAGTAAGATACGAAATGCACAAAAAAGTATACGACCTCAAGGCTGCTGCGGTGGCCCAGTGCGTCGCTTGGTATTTATGGTTATTTTTTACAAGTTTTTTTGTCTCATGGCAGGGCATTGCCATTTACCTGATACGGCCTTGATGCATCTTGTTTAATGAAAGAGAAGGGCACGAAGATGCACTGTACAATGCTATTGTAAAAATGACGTTAGGTTATCGATTAGTAGGAGGATTTCAAAAAGAGGTCGAACGCATAATGCATGAAGAAGTTGATGAAGTTACTGGCCGGTTATAATTTGGCGGCATTCTTCTTTCTTTTCATTTGTTTTCTCGTAGGTAGTGATGAAAATTATTAGTGTGTGTCACTCGGTGCGAAAACATTTTGGTCTCGGGTGGCATAGATAAGTTTGTTGAATTCCTCGCTAAGCTCAGGATAGGTACTTTAAACTCTCTCGCTTCGCTCTGAATTCAAAATAACGCCCTCGAACAAAATTACTAAATGTATTACTTCATCCCCTTGTAGCACGAACAACTATTGTATTTTATCGAATCAGCTAGTTTAGGCCGGAAGAGGGTTTAAGAATGGGAAAAACGGTGTCGGCAAAAAGCACAATTTTGTTAGCCCACTCGACTTGTCGATAACGATTTATTATTAAATTCCTTTTACACGCGTCACGCTGCCTCTGACGTGGGTCGAGAGCTGCAGCCGATTATTGAACAAGAATAAGATAGGGAGGGTAAACAGATTTGTCTTCAGCCCACCTCCGTGCTTCGTCGGTCGGAGGCCGTGCGTTGCAAGGTCGAAGACTCGTGTGCGAGACACTGAACTGTGACATTATTCCCGTCTTAGTATTAGTGGACTATTTAGATGAAAACGTGGTCTGAGAAACCATGCTAACCATTTTAACGACGAGAAAAGTTGTTACTCATACATTTATAAAAATCCTCATTTTATAACGGTTCAAGAATCGAACCCAACCATATTGACAAAATAAATATTTCTATCGTCGATATCGACTGTATAAGTTGTAAGCAGTAAATGTTACCATTAAACGTGGTAGGTATGAAATAGAATGCCAACAATAAAACGTGTGTAGAGCGATGTGACGACCGAAAAGGGTCAACAAAAGTCCTGTTGCGAATCTCATCTCAGGAGTCTCCGAGTCACCCTGCATCCAACGTCTCAGACTATCTGAACTTCGATTTGAATGCATGGCAATTCGCCACCACAGTATCAAAGTTGCGTTGGCCTTTAGAACGATTACATAATGAAAACGAGACTTGACCAAATCAAAATACAAGGCTAAAAGGTAGGGCCGCGGCAGCATGCGGTCGCATGCTCGCATATTGGCGCAGATGGACTAATAGAGGTTGAAAGCGCCGCCAATTGCCCGACCGAATCAAGCTGCCGCAATTACCGACCGCTCCTGATTACCAATTGCAAAACCACAGTACACTATAGAGTGGAATCTTTTTCGTTACACATTCGCACGCTTTATGATAGCAGTTTCTGATCTGCGTTGCATGGTGAACTTCCACGTAATCCATGTTTACCGAGACCGCAAACACGCCAGTTAAAATATTACCACCGGAAAATCACTTTAAGTATATTAATTACTTATGACAATCATCTTGTTCACGCAAGTCGATATGCCTACTAACGCGGTATACAATTAACTCCCGAATTGTTATTAGATCATTAAGGCGAAAACAGTTCCTAATGACCTTGTGCACGCTGGCGGAGTTTGGTTCCCTCTCCCCGCGCGCACTGCATTCGCCCCTTTTGTCTTGTCATTGGATTTAAAATTTGAAGATCAAAGTATAAATACAGCAAAAAGTTTAAAAAAAACTCATTTTGATTGAACCATTAATAAGTAGTAGACAATTAGAAAGAAAACTGTAAATCAATAAGTAATTAATTTACAAGATATAAATTGTAAATTATAACTTTTTCAATCATCTGAAATATTATTGAAGACTTGAAGATTAACGTTTTTTTTTCGCGGACTTATAATATAAACACAAGGGTCCCTTTTACATTAAGTACTTACCTACCCTTTTACTTCGCTTTCGTTTCGGTTTCGCTTCTCGAAGTTTTTACTACTTATGAGTCTGGAAGATGGCGGATCATAAAGCTAATCTTAATCAAATATTTATCTGACATATTGTTTGTAAATAAAATGAATAGTACATAACTGACGAGAAATAAACCTCTCAGCCTCCAATCTCTTTCGATCTGAATTCGAAATCTACGGGCCTTAAAAAAGAACAATGTTTTAGAGGTTTTAGATTAGATGAGATTAGAAAAATTATCACTGATGATAAAGTACCCATCTCATTTGACCTTGTCGCCCCACTTTAAATTAAAATTTTAAGATCATTCAGCCTTTGCTGCAAATGTTTTTATTTATTTTCGATTTGCAAAATACTTGGGCAATTGATTGAATCAGGCGTTTGAGGCGTTACTTTGCGGAGGTCCGTAATTGTTAATTGATTTTAGTTCGTACTTGGGCAAGCCTTATCTAAAACTATTCTAAATTTCAAGTCCTTCCTTTTTTACAAAATTGGTTTCGAACCCTAAAAATTTGGACCTCTGAGACGCGTAAACCAGTATTTTATATTTATGGCTTTAAAACTCCAGGTAAATAAAAAAATACTGTATGCAAGGCAATTCCTTTTTTTCTCAGTTATATTCGTTTTACAGCTGAAATTAATTCTTTACACATTTATGAGCACAATTCTCTCGCCATTTCAGTCAATAAATCGCACGCAGTCACGAGACTGCAAATATTTAACAAGCGGAAATGGTAGTCTGTTGACTGCTGTTTTACCAGCGATAGCGAGATGGAAGGCATCGAGAAGAATCTCGACTGCATCGTACACTCCGTCGCCTGCGCTAATGGGTACAGTGTTATCGTTATCACTTTAAATGAGAGAGGTTTGAAAAGTAAAACGTTTCTTTTCGTAAATGTATTAAGCTCGCGGTTGTTTCATGCGATAAACGCTACGTTAAGTGCAATGCGTTTGACGCACGTCATTTTAGTAAGTCCAAAACAACCGCGCGCTTCAAAGTGTATAAAAACTGCATTCCCATAAATAAATAATGAAATGTAAGAAACAGAAGTATTTTACCTTAAGTATCTATAATTCATAGCTAACTTTATCTAGCTAGACTGTAGAATTTGATATGGAGTAAATTATGAAGTTACTTATACATGTTTAAGTACAAATTATAAAACTAAATAGGTACCATAAGCTGCGTAAACCAGAGTTTTTTTTTGTTTTTCGTTGAAAGATTGAGGCAAAAATCTGATGGTAAGCGATCATCGTCACCCACATGAGAACCAGCAACGCCAAGAGAGTCAGTCAGTCAGTGTACCTTACCTACTCAGTATGAACCGGAATTTAAAAAAGCCCTTGTTCTGTTCGTTTTACTTACCTCCCATTAGTTATCAACCAGTCTACCTATTTGTAGAGCTAAGTATGTCGAAAACATCATCTTATCTAAACATGTTTCACAGCTTTGGCCCCGTTCGTCTATTCATAGAGTCCTAATCACATGCATTGAAAGCAAAAAGTTTTGCTCATCCTCAGTGGCTGAATAGAAAACTGGCGTATTATTTGTTTCTGTTTTATTCCGACAAATCCACAATCCACACTGTCGCAACACACCAAACCAGTCAGACGAGTCTCTTAGTGTAATTTTTGAGTTTTGACACAAGAAAACATATCGAATGCGTCCACGTTAATGTCTCAATTAATGAGCAAATCGGCAGATCCACAAGCGGCACGTATCGACAACAAGTAATTTTCAAACTATTTTGTCACTTTATACGCACTTTATGCTTTATTACGCAAACGCGTTCGAGATGTATTTTTGGTCGTTGATTACCTACAATAGGCGCTGACTCAGATCAGACGGCCGTTACCAAACTCATCCATCACAGTATAATAAATGTATCTTCGCTCTTCCTTCAACTATGCGAGTAGCTAATTAACTGTAGTTATTGTCAACATTAGGTACTTACTTTGCTTACTAAGTTAATTTCTCTATTAGTTTGTAGACTTAGCTACATCAACAGCTTTCTACATAAGTTTGTAGAGCAACGTTTGCTCGCACTAAAGCGTGGCGAGTAAACACTCGAGGCAAACACACGGCGGGAACCAAATTCCTTATGCCTCCTCTACACGACGGGCCATCACGATAGTTCATCGTGATCACGATCAACAACAACATCATCGGCAGACGCCGCTACGCCGCTGTACAAATGTGTAGCAAACTCTTTACGAGCTAGTTCAGCAGTCGCTTCGGACTCACAAACTATCACCTGTTCGGTCGGTTCCGGGGATCTGCCATGGCTTTTCCTTTGGTGCAGACTCGGTTACTATTTCACCCGCTCCGCCGCAGACGGATGTGGAGATGGCAAACGCAGTTCACCGCTGCAATCCGTCTGATCCTCCTGTAGGGCCAAACGGGCTGGGGACCCACGCTATTTGGCCCCACAGAGTGGGCAAGAAGGTCTGACTTTTTCATTTAGCGCTTTCGGCTGGGGTCACCGAGGGTGTCGTGGTAGAAATGTTTGCGATCCCACTACTCCCCCATACGGCTGAGCTGATAAAAGGCAGTCTGTTTTTAGTGGGTATGCTCCTCTCCTCCCTCTAACTAGCAGAGGTAGTGAAGGAGGAGAGAGTCCCATACAAACTCCCCAATATGCTACCAAAGGTGGCGTATGCGTAACACATTTTCACATGGTAAAAAAAAAGACTCGGTTACTATTAAACCCGTTATCGAGCCAGGTCGACGACTCATTAAAAGTAACGTAAACGTCCCAATGTTTGACAGCTTAATTTCAACAATTGACACCTTGCTTATCACCTTCATTGCTATGGATTAAGATTGAACGTGCCAACTACCGGGGCGATGTCGAGCACTCCCACGTTAAACTTAATCGGTATGTTTTTTATTATTTTTTTATTTATTGCAATGGGAAACAAACAGCATAGATAACACAAATAGTCAGCTCTTAAAGTTAATACATAAGCCACAAGAGTTTCCACTTATAGTTTATACATTAGTTTGCTCAGAAAGTACACCAAATATACATCTGTTTATTATTTTACGCAACATAACGTTCGTTCGGAATTCATTACAGGAAAACGCCGCGCGTTACCCGTCCTAATGCCCACAGTTCACGCGGTCTGTTAACATCAATATCAAAACTTTCTCTGTCGACATCAGCCTTCGAGAGTGCAGCGAGAACTTTCTGCAGAGGAAGACATCGCTCACACGCAGCGGGTCCTTCCGGGGGGCGCCATTAGTAGCACGGAATAAGCTTCTTCATTATCTCCCGGCTTAATGGCTAAGATAAGCAGTTTGTGTAGGTATGCGATGCTTCCAGAGCGACTCATTCAATGGCACCATTGTTTTCTTGGAGCGCTACTTAACTAAACGAGATAATATTGACTTACCAACATATTTGTCTGGAATGTTGTGTCCAGTCAACTGATTCAAGTACGGTCGTAATAAGCGCAAACAGGCTCGTAATTAAGAGTGTAATGTGTGTGGGTCTCGGCAGGAAAGCAACAAGTTTTCCACGGAAAAATACATGTTCTAATATGTTGTGATTACATCGGTATCGGAATTGGATAAGCTTACACAGGTTCCAGCGCGGCGGGCAAAAACTGATGGTGCGCTTCTTAAATAAATGCATTCCGGTATAATATAAGGCGTAGGCACTCATATGACTTTACCTACTATCTTTGGAAATGATATGCTCTCTACGACTTCCAGAATATCCTACTACCGATAAGATGAGACTTCAAGTGGTTAAGAAAATACCAAACAATTTTTATTTCCCTATGTAGGATCAGCGTCAAAAGTCGCGTTCATCATTTTTTAACCGACTTCAAAAAAGGAGGAGGTTCTACGTTCCACTGTATGTATTATTATTTATTTTTTTATGTATATACATCGATAACTCCGTCAATTGTGGACCGATTTTCAAAATTCTTTTTTTGTTCGAAAGGGTATACCCCTGAGGTGGTTCTATTGTCACCAAGTCATGATCTGATGATGGGATCCCAGGGAAATCGAGGGCAACCCTCAAATTTTATAGGCACGTATTATGTGTTTCATATATTTTCTAAAGCTATTCAAGTATTTACATCTGGTAGTCATCATCTCGTGTTGATGAGCTGATGATGGAAGGTAGAACTCCTTAACGGTTAGGAGTTGGAGGATAATTCTGAAAATGTTAAATCATTATTCGAAAGGGTATACTTCTGAGGTGGTTCCATTGTCACCAAGTCATGATCTGATGATGGAATCCCAGGGAAATCGAGGGCAACCCTCAAATTTTATAGGCACGTATTATGTGTTTCATATATTTTCTAAAGCTATTCAAGTATTTGCGTCTGGTAGTCATCAACTCATGTTGATGAGCTGATGATGGAAGGTACAACTCCTTAACGGTTAGGCGTTGGAGGATAATTCTGAAAATGTTAAATCAACGTAAAATTGTGAAATAAAAATCTTTTAACAAAAAAGTAAAACCGCCTTCAAAAAAAACCTTAGAAAAAAACGTACATTAATCCTCTAAAATGACAATAAATAAAATAAAATAAAATGCATTTATTTCGGACAACAGAAACTAAAGCCTAAAGTTTTATGGCCTAGCACTAAGCAGCAGAAATATGAAATCGGTGCGGTGCGAGCGGAATATTCTTTGAATCAAGCACAGTTTCTGTTGTCCGAAATAAATGCATTTTATTTTATTTTATTTGTTATTATTTTAGAGGATTATTTTACGTTTTTTTTCTAAGGTTTTTTTTGAAGGCGATTTTACTTTTTTGTACCTTTTCGCTCTATGGCCAGATACAGCGCGTCATACGTGATTGACAAGACAAGACAAGTGTGTTATTGTGTCAAGGCACAAAAGTGATGAGATAATTTGGACACTGACTGTACCTCGAGACAATGGGTATTTGGAAGGACCAGAAAATATATGCAACAAGTCATATTAATTGCGGATAATTAAGAGCTAAGCCGTCTACTGTGGGCGCAAGGGTCGTCGAACCCGGTCGTAAACACGTCGCAGTGCGCGTGCGGCGCATATATCGCTTCTCGCGCATCTCCATTCGGACCTCATTCGCAGTAATGCATAATAACACTTGATACTGACGCGTAATGGTTGATAGAGGCAGCTAACACGCACATTTCTAACCAACATAGATTTTTTTTTAGTAAAAAAGATGCCAAACGAGCAACTAGGTCACATGATGGTGATCACTATGCATTTACTCAGCAGAGTGACACTCCAATGGACTTAGAAATAATTTGTACAAACGTTTCCTTCGAAAGGTTATCGTCATTTTGGCAACGTTGCTGATATTTCCGGCGAAAATAGATTCATAAAATATTAATAAAGTAAATGATGCGTGAGATTTCCTTAAGAGACGGCGACCACCCGGAGCGGCCGCGAGCGACGACGGCAGCCATCACCATAAATTCACAACACCTTGTAATTGTAATCAGTGTGCAGGCTGCCACCGCAAATAAGGAAAACTCTACCCACTGCAACAAACGTATCGACTTCTCATGAAAACCAAATGACATTCGCAACTCCGCAAAACATAGCATTTTACGGGTGAGCGGAAAAACAGAAGAAAATGCTGTTATATCCTACTATAATTATAAATGCGAAAAAAAAAAAAAAACACGGATACCGAGGTTGCTGGTTCAAGTCCAGCTGCTTAACGAATTTTTCTTTGCATTGTGATTGTATGATAAATGCGAAAGTTTGTGAGTGAGTATGTTTGTTACTTCTTCACGCTGAAACGGCTAGACGGATTTGGATGAAATTTGGAACGGGGATAGCTTATACTCTAGATTAAAACATAGGTTATCTTTCATCATGGAAAATTGTATAGTTCCCGCTGGATAGCGATAACCGAATTTTACGCAGAGGAACTCGCGGGCAACAGCTAGTTTCAATAATAACACCACAGAACTCTATCAGGTCAGGACAGAGGGAAAGAGTTTGTCGATTTGTATGGGAACCAAGCACGTAACATTTCCATGTCACGAGCAAAAAAAACGGGTCACTTTGTATGGAACTGTTCATACAAAGTGACCCGTTTTTATTGCTCTTGAGTATAGTTTAGTGAGGAAATACCTCGATTAGCAGCTCCAACTTTTTTGTTGATCAAAAGGTTAAGTATTTTCTTTTTAATACCTGACATCCTACGCGGAAAGCCGTCGCGAGCTTGGGACAGCTTTCCGTCGATTGATATAATCGGCTTCTCAGAGTCGCTCAGGGCGCGCCGGAGCCTTTAATTTAACAGGTCGATTGAGCGATATACCTATTAGAGACACAACAGAATTTTAATCGAAGCATACATAGTAAAGTTTGTTCGGTGACCCAATACTTTTTTAGTCCGTCTTAGGGTTCCGGACCTCAAAAGGAAATACGGAACCCCTATAGAATTATCACTTTGTTGTCTGTCTGTCTGTCACTGTCTGACCCTTTTTCTCTTGAACCCGTAGAGGCAGCATGCTGAAATTAATATCAAATACTCAAGCTTGCAGTCCCTTGAAGCTGTGAAAAAATCAAACTTATAAGTCAACTCAATCAAAAGATACAGTGATTAAAAATGGTACTTCCAGTTGTCCTAGGAACTCGAAATTTGGTATAAATATATAACTCTTATAGCATAACCAATCAGATAAATCTGGAAATCTTTAATTTTTATGTCTGTCTGTAAGTACATGTCACAGACCAATATAAAAATGACCCCACATTGCGTACATTTTGCTCTGCTAACACTGGACAACTCAAAACACTCTTGGTAAATAGGGAAAAATCTTCGAGAACTTTTAAATGGAAACCTCGGTGCGCGAGTCCAACCCGCACTTGACCGGTTTTTCATCTTCAACCGCATTTTTAACGCCAGCGTGGTCGGTATAACAAGGTCGCTGTTAGATCGCTCTTGATTACTTCACGCACTGCGCTCATCCGTCTAATTTCTTCAGAGCAATTAGAGGCACGAGGCATTTGGAATTGCTTCACGCGTCAAATAACGCGCTCGGCCAGCCGCGAGGCCCTTATACGTTTAGCCCTTCGATTTATTTATTTGTTAAACGTACTTTTATTTTTCCTTTGAGACCCTGCCCCATTCAAACGTTTTCTGTAGAGGCAAAGCCGATACTTAATATCAGTTAAGTACTAGACCAGTGAAATCATATTTTTGTAACTCTGGTTTATTTGTTAGTATTTCGTTTCAACTTCGTCCCTCGCTGATCTGGGGGCACGGCAGTGTCCCCGCCAAGTCGAGCAAAACAAAACGGCACGGCCGTATCACCCTTTTCTCGAAGCCGTTTAGGCCATTTTCAAAATCCTGTAATTTTGTGCTGTACAAGACTTGCAAAACTTAACTTTGAAACATCTTGGGAACAAGACTTGTAGTTGTAGTGTCAAGTGGGAGAAGTGAACTGAAAAACTATTGGTTATTCTGTGCTGAAACACCAATAGGCCAATAAAATTAGAATTTTTCCAAGAATTAATTTCTTCATTTTATCCCAAATGCGTGTAATCCGAGTTTACGTAATCCCAGAAGGTGTGCATAACTTTTGGGAGCCAAATGACTGATAAATTTTTGGCTCTTTCAGTTTTTTGCCTGTAGCACAAAAACGATACGTCATACGGACGGAAAATGTCGTTCCGTTCAATATTAAAGAGGGTTAAATTCTGCTTTTCATGAACATCTAAAACTTCAAATTTGTTTCAGTGTTATAGTCAAAATCAAAGGTTAGAAACCGAGATTGCAAAAGCTTGCTGGAAATTATTTAATTCTTCGAAAATTTTAAATTTTATTGGCCTAACAGACAATACCTGCTACTTGGCAAAACACACACTTGTAATAAATGTATGCGATATAAGATGACACTAGAGAGAGATGGTGTATTCGATAGCGAGCATTCGTGCGCGTAAGACACTAAGCTTCCAAAATCGAAAAATCGGTCTGTTGCAAAATCGGTCGCCAATCGACACTGCAGCCGGAAATAGAGCCGGGATGGGACCGCGGCGCCAGTGCAAACCGTTTCCGGCGCCCAATTTAAACTGGAAAATCCTACGGGAAAACCAAGCACACAATGGTGAGGCGAGATTTACAATGAAAATTTACGGCGTGTATTGTGGTAGCAGAGATAAATAGCTCGGCACGAGCGTTGATACGGTAAGGCCCGGTTGCAGGGTGATATTTTTTGCGAGCGTTACGTAAAATAACACGCTATGTTGTAATATTTCGTGCACCGAATTTTGTGTTTCGAAATCTAGTTGTGGGTTGAAATACGTAGCATTTTACCTAGGTACCTAGATTTATTTGTACTAATTAACCTGCCTTTCTGGTGAGGTTTGGAAGTATTCCATTTGTCACAAAAGTTTAGCCAAAATTTTCTGACGTGCTGAATTTCTATCGACGAAAGTGAAATAATAAAAAGGATAGATCCTTTAAATATTTGTAACGTAAATTTGAAAGTCACTATGGTTTATAAGAAATTGTTATTTAATGAACAATGTCAATTAATCATAATTAATTATGTTCGTCTCAGACGCCGGTTAATGAATGTTCTATGCCCTTTCGCAGACACGTTACCACCGTCACCGACGCTTTTCTCTTAAGGCTGCTCCTAAAACTTTCTCAGTCATTTTATTTTACGTAATCAAATGTAACAAAACTAATTTCTATCACCTTCCTTCCGGTGGTCGGTTCGACTCGCAATTTTTAATGGATATGCAAACTCAAGTAAGTACAGCTAACAAAAAGTACATAGTCAGCAAAAGAGCTTGAATAAATTTAAACAAAAACTTATTCTATGGATAGTCGTGTAAAAACAGTAAAAAGTAATTTCAAAAGTTAACATCACGTTTAATTAATTACTCAATCTAGAATATATTCAATAGAATGTATTCCCTTTGCAAATTTCATGGTCACTATACACACCGCTCACTAGTTTTTTTTAAATATTTTACTTTGATCAAACACATCGTCCTCCTTTTGGGGCCGTCTCCAGTCGGGCATTAGGGCTGATTCCTGAAAGGCGGCGCTATTCTTGTTCGGTGAACTCCGTGTTTTCATATCGAGGTGTGACGCCTACAGCCTTCGGGCCCATTCCCTCTCTGAGTAGCAGTTTCAATATTTTCCTTACGTCCTACACAAAACACGTTGAAATAATTTTGGTAAAACAAAACATTGGATGCGAGGACGCGCGATGCGAGGGAGTAAAGCTCGAATAAAGGACTGCATTTGTTTTTTCTGAGACAAATGCCTACGCGGGTACGGCAAAGGCTTTGAGAAAAGTCCTTCAAGGATCCACCTACATTCATATGCGTACAAAATCAAAATGTTCGATCTTCTACCATGTAGAAAACGAATACTTATTCCCAAAGACATTTTGGTAATTATCTTTATTTATCCTAACTAATCCTAATCCTAACTAATATTATAAATGCGAAAGTAACTCTGTCTCTCTGATGTCTCTCTGTCTTTCTGTCTCTCTGTCTGTCTGTTTGTTACCGCTTCACGGGAAAACCGCTCCACCAATCCAGATGAAATTTGGCAAGAAGATAGTTTGAATATTGAAGAATAACATAAGCTACTTTTTATTCGGGACAATTATATAGTTCCCGCGGGATTCCGATAACCGAAATCTACGCGGACGAAGTCGCGGGCAACAGCTAGTATTATATATGCGAAAGTAACTCTGTCTCTCTGTCTGTCTGTTACCTCTTCACGGGAAAACCACTGCACCAATCTAGATAAAATTTGGTAAGAAGATAGTTTGAATATTGAGGAATAACATAGGCTACTTTTTATTCGGGAAAATTATATAGTTCCCGCGGGATAGCGATAACCGAAAAAGTTTTAAACGATCTGCTGTGTAGTATTTAGATTTTCGCGGCGGTCAGTCTCGCACTACCTATTGTTTGTGTTGAAAACCCACATGAATCGTTTCGTCTCGCGTTTAATCCTGCTTTGATCTAGTGCTATAATCCGCAGCTCTGCCATAAATTCCCAAACAGCTGTCAAATTTCATGATTTTTGATCTAAAATTAACTAAACAAGTTACATTATATACCTACATTTTGGTAAAAAAGTGATTCGGTGGGAATCATTAAGGGTACCTACTTACCACAAATGAAATTACAGATCGACATCTGGTTTGTTATTGAAATTAATTATTTAATGCGAAATCGATTCCCATCTGCGCTCGGGCTTCACATCAAAGTGTTGTTGAAGAGCTTTTAACACGAACACGCTCACGTTTCTGCCCAATATGTGACCTTTATTACATTAATAAAAGGTGCCTCTTAGAGTTTAGCTTAAAAATTAATAACCTAACCAACTTAGGCATTGTCATTTGAAATTTCAATATTTCAAAAAAGGGAATAACTGATTTTAATGAAACTTAGCTAAGAACCATCTCGATTAAACTAGCTTTCGATTAAAAAAAACCGTATCGAACTCGGTCCATCCGTTTGGGAGCTATGATGCCACAGACAGATACATTGATACAGAGGTCAAACTTATAACACCTCTCTTTTTCGTAGGGGTTTAAAAAAAACTCTTGGCGTGTGATGAAATTTAATTCAACAATCATACAGAAACATTTAACTATATAACCCGCCACGGTGTCTCCTCCGGTGCCTACGTAGACTGAGTTAGACCACCCACGATCATGATGAGTCTGTTGCAACAAGCTTAGTAGGTTGGGTACATAACGCGATGATCACTGGCCGCAAGTGTGTGTCAGTTTATTGGTAGACTGGTCCGTTATCGCAATGCGACGGACGAGGGATGCAGTATTAATACTTACTTATCGGGCCATGCCAGAGAAGTTGCTTGACAGCTCCGCTTCCTATCCGGAGGCAATTCCGATAGCTCGCCTCGATAACTGCTGCATTTGTCTTTATCGCTCGCTGCAGGTGTAAACGGGACAGCATTAGCGTTACAAGTTTGGATCGGTCGACTCTGAATATGCTTTTAGGATAGCAGGGCTGGTAACGGGACCCGTGGGAGCCTCGCCGGCCGTGCGCCCGCGCCGCAGCGGAACACAGCTGGTCCTGATCGGAGCCGTGGGAGACAGGTGTGCAAAACAAGGCCAACAGTAATGTTGACGTCTGCCTTAAATGGAAGTCTTTTTACGAGCTCAAAACTATACTATACGCATTACAGGTACTTAAATATTAATAATGACAATATTTATTTATTCTTTGTAGCAATAGAAGCAACCTTAAAGACGTGGTATCACTGCTGCTTGTTGTTGTATAAGTCAGTATCAAATTATTTATTGATTCAGGCGTTACTTTGCGGATGTCCATATTTATGAATGAGAAACAATAACTTTGCTCGCCCGCGATTTATGCGATTTGGATTGTGGTCGCGGGTGAGCAAAGTATTCATTGTTTTTATTTCATAGTTAGTATCAGGTAGGTTCAACGCGATCTGCTTCTAGAAACAGCGCACCGCAGTAGATAAAAACCAGTTACCTAACTAGACATTTGAAACATACGTTTTTGTGAATTTCGTGCTTCACCGAGCAATAAAATTAAAAACTAAGTAGGTTTTAAAAATGTAGAGTCATATAATTCAGATATTCGGTCAATTTTAGTTAACATCTAACATTTTGTGTGCCTGTTGCTATGCTCAAATTTAACAGCTGTGATGTTATAAAATAATCCTCTAAAATAATCATAAATAAATAAAATAAAATAAAATGCGTTTATTTCGGACAACAGAAACTAAAGCCTAAGGTTTTATGGCCTAGCACTAAGCAGCAGATATATGAAGTCGGTGCGGTGCGAGCGGAATATTCTTTGAATGAAGCACCGTTAGCAGCTTTAGTTTCTGTTGTCCGAAATAAACGCACTTTATTTTATTTTATTTATTTATCATTATTTTAGAGGATTATTTTACGTTTTTTTTCTAAGGTTTGTTTTTGAAGGCGGTTTTACTTTTTTGTTAAAAGATTTTTATTTCACAATTTTACGTTGATTTAACATTTTCAGAATTATCCTCCAAACCCTAACCGTTAAGGAGTTGTACCTTCCATCATCAGCTCATCAACATAAGATGATGACTACCGGACGCAAATACTTAAATAGCCTTAGAAAATATATGAAACACATGATACATGCCTATAAAATTTGAGGGTTGCCCTCGATTTCCCTGAGATCCCATCATCAGATCATAACTTGGTGACAGTGGGACCACCTCAGGAGTATACCCTTTCGAATAATGATTTAACATTTTCAGAATTATCCTCCAACTCCTAACCGCTAAGGAGTTGTACCTTCCATCATCAGCTCATCATCATGAGATGATGACTACCAGACGCAAATACTTGAATAACCTTAGAAAATATATGAAACACATAGTACGTGCCTGTAAAATTTGAGGGTTGCCCTCGATTTCCCTGGGATTCCATCATCAGATCATGACTTGGTGATAATGGGACCACCTCAGGAGTATACCCTTTCAAATAAAAAAAAAATTGAAAATCGGTTTACAATTGACGGAGTAATCGATGAACATACATAAAAAAAAAATAAAAAAAAAAATACATGCAGTGGAACGTAGAACCTCCTACTTTTTTTGAAGTCGGTTAAAAATTAAAAGAAGTCTAAATCTTAACTGATTATAACAACTATTTCAATATAAATGAACATCCTACCGCGAAACTGCTTACTGTGGGTATTTTCTTGCCGCCCTGAGGGTCGAGCACGACTTTTACGAATCCTGCGTCACGTAAAATCGAATAGTAAACGTTAGCGAGTTTGTATGACGTTTGGAACAGCGCCCGCCCGTGAGCGTATTTGGAACTAAAATTTAGTATGAGGTTTCTCGATCTCGATACGTTAACTGTAACGTTACGCAGCATTCGTAAAGTCGTGCTTGACCTACTGGAGTCGCCGGATCGGGTTTCATGGACAAGGAGCGCTATCGGTTACCTACTTGGCAACTATCGACAAAGGGTGTCCAACGTGAAGCGTACCGCGTACCGCGTACCTGGCGGGGAAATTATATCCATCATATAAACATAGTAATACCTACAGGTTACAAATTAATACGTGCGCTGCAGACGTAATGCTCGAATTCTGAGCAGTGCCCTAAGCACGACTTGTCGAATCCTGCGTTACGTTACGGTTATCGTATCGAGATCGAGAAATCTCATACTAAATTTTAGTTCTAAATACGCTCACGGGCGGGCGCTGTTCCAAACGTCATACAAACTCGTTATAGTTTACTATTCGATTTTACGTGACGCAGGATTCGACAAGTCGTGCTTAGGGCACTGAGAACCCTTTTGACATTACGTAGACGAGACGCTTTCATCTAAGTATTTATATTAGAGCTACCTACATTAAGTTGCGAAGTTTTTCTAATATTGTTTGAAGAAAACTTGTTTCACAATGGATAATAATAGTAAGTACTTATGTAGGTACGTCACATTTTATGTTAGTCAAGAATTATGTAAATTTATTAAAATGCATCATAAAAAGAATGAGCTTTCGTTATTTTTGAATCGCCGTCATCGTTTTCAGTGCTTATCTGGGCCTTCTTAAAATCAAAGAGCTTAGGCTAGCTCTCACGTGGACCCACTAGACTGAAAACTTCACACAAACACCATTGAATTGCTTCAGATTCCTCGCAGTGTTAATTTTCATCCATCAAAAGGCTCTATATAAATTACCAGCGGAATTTATCATACGAGTTTCGCTAATGATCCTCTGTTTGATATGGCATACAAAATTCAACCACTAGCCTACTAGGTTACCACAGCTTTAGTTTTTCCAATGTTACGTTCAATGAAACCAAAATGAAACTAATGTACAAGTCATAGCTAATGTACAAAAGTACAAAAGAGTTACAAAAGCGCTTAGTTGATGCAACTTGTGACCAAAGGGCTGGCAGTTTTCTCTCTCAAAGAATCAGCATCGCTATTCAGCGAGGCAACGCTGCCAGCCTTTTGGGCACTATGCCACGGGGGCCTTATTTAGATTTAATTTAGTTTTAAGTTGTAGTTTATTTAGTTTAAGCTTAGATTTAATGTCATTGTAAATTTCTTTTACTATGTAAATAAAATTCCACCTTGTAAAGTATAGCTGTCATGGCAGTATCTCAGAAGTTGTATTAGGCACTGGATGGGCCGCTTTACTTAGGCAGTGCGGGCCACGTTCCTTGAGTACGAAGCCCGATCGATGCGCTGTATGTCGCCGAGAGCTGCCCACAGGTTCTAATGTTTCAAGAATGGGCTTCTTTGTCTCTGGTGACACTAGCAATACAACTTGACCATGACAACTAAGTATTATGACGAGCAAAAATAACAGGTAAATTTCACACTACTCTTGTCAATATTGTTTCGATGTTTTATTAAACTTAATAGCGCACTGAATCCTTTGGAATAATCATCACTAAAAAAGCTTGCATTTTTTTAACAATTTATTGAAATACTACCCCGTTATTCACAAGAGTTCATTTGGCCTCGGTATTCGAGTCAAAGTTACCTAATTAAGCCATTTGCTTTCGCAAAAACAGATACCAAAATGAGGCTCGTTCCTGAATGAATATGGAGGTTAAGTAGATTCATTTCTTAATTATTACGAATCGTTTACGGTGACTCACATACGCGTAGTTACTAAGCCGGGATGTATAGGCAGAAATAATTGAAACCTATTTGTTATCATAGACCAAACCTCAGAAGGACTTCCTAAGAGATGGAGTCTGTTTTCATTACCGTAAAAGTATTACTCACAAATGGCTCCTGTATCGTAAATCGCGCGCTATAAAAACTAGATTAACGCCGCAAGGGCGCACGTCGCAAGCAATAAATGTATATTCACGACCGAATCGCGCAGAAAATGAGTTTCAGTGCGAGTATTTCCGTTAATAATCCGATAATACTACCGGTCACGGCGCGCGCCCGGCGGCGGCGCGTGAGCCCCATGATATAACCATTGACTGAGTATTTTGATTTGCTGCTCGACGGTAATTGAAAATATTTTCTCCAATAATCCCCTCCGGAACAACATTAATTTGTTTGTAAGCATGACGCACCCCAAATAAGTTCACAAAACTACGCTTAAAGCGGCCACACGCGCTGGGTTATAACCGATGGTTAAGCCTGCACAGTTCATTTGTGCAGGCTTAACTGGACGTGTGTAGTACCGCAAACAAAATTTGAAATATGAAAATAGATATTTTTTACACGTGCAGTTGAACTGTACAGGCAAAACTGCACAGGCATACCCTAGTGTGTGTGGCCCGCTTAAAGCTACGAGTAAGGGAGTTGATTGCTTTTGTTAAGATTTATCTGGACTTGAGAGCGTTAGTTATACTGTTATTTCCTTCATTCAAATAAAATAAACAAGATAATTGTTAGACTATTAAGATGACTTTAAAATCAGTAAGTAAGTAAAACGTCTGGATAATTTATTTCACTTAATTGGTTTCCACAGACGTCGTCGCCCCTAAAATCACGTGAAATGAAATGTTAAAATTGCTTGTCTGCTCGTTATGTTTAATGTAAACGTATATTACTTGTATAAAGGTTAATATTGTAATTTTGCGCATGATTTACGTCGTCATTAGGAAGCAAGATGAAAGCCGAGGTATCTGCTTGCGATGCAGCGCTGCGCTGCGCCCGCGCTGGTTCCCGAGCGTAACGGCTAACGCATTACCATACATCACTGCAATACGCGACGCATAAATTGATGGAATCACTTATGCGTATTGCAACTTGTTAGCGATAGTGCGCCGTTCCTCATATTTGATGACGAAGTCTATATTCGTAGCATTTCATTTGTAGATAACGCGTCGCACAAAGCAAGTCGCAACCTATAAGTACCTACTTTAGCTTTAGTCATTCGTAGGAAACTTTATTGAACGCTATTTGATAAATGTTAAGTCAAGAATTGGTACTTGCGGATTAGCGTTGCCAGACGTCCCGTATTTCCCGGGACGTCCCGTATTTCAGGCATCATTTTAAATGTCGCGCCGGGACAGACTCTATCCCGTATTTTAACCTTATCCGCGTCGCGCATGACTCCGACGGCTAGCTGCGCTGCGCGCGCACGAGAGCATGAGCTAGCTGTGGGTGAACGAACAGCGTCCGTCCATCCGTCCGAATGCCTTCGATGTCGACCATCTTCTTTAAAATATAATTACTTATTAACTAGCAATAAAAACTACGTAAAATACATGATTTTCATTTGTCCCGGGGAAAATTTTTAAATCCCGTATTTTTTTGCCAAAATGAGCATTTGTCCCTTACAGGATCAAAAAAAATTTGGCAACCCTATTGCTGATGCTCCTGCCGCCCCAGCATGGTAAATTTTATATACGACGTAAAGCATTCGTCACTTTCTAACAAATTTGCAAGTCCGAGAGGGACAAAGGGTCTGGATTACTTAAATAAAAATGTTCAGCATACTTTCAACATGAAACTACTGTGAGATTCAACATGTCGGGCTATACTCGGCTGACAATACTATACAATATATTTAATACAATACAATAACTGTTATTGAACACCACATAACAAACAAAACAGAAAACAATACACTCTTTTTCTTTGGGCAGTCGTGTAAAAAGGTACAAAGAAAATACAAGGTAGCAATGGGCCGCCTTATCGCTACAAAGCGACCTCTACCAGGCAACCACAATGGAATAAAGATAAGAACAGATTAAAGCAGGTGGTGCTATTTGAAAATTTTACTTACGTGAGTGATCTGTTTATTTCACTACAATAACGTTAAGCATGAATTAAAAATTATCAATCACAAGCTGACGTGCGAATGATAATCGATTGCACATGACGGAGCCTCGGGCACATGATGAATGGGTTTACGCGGGGAGAGGGTTCATTCATGTCAGACCTTGACTGCCATCCATGATGCATCTCCCCCGGCGGCGGGAAATAAATGGCCTCACGCGCTCGCCCTACCCCCTAAAATTTTGCATGGTTTGCAGAGAAAGTAAAAACTGGTGTGCTGCTGATAAAGCTTAACGGTAACAATGTGAAAAGTTATTTAGAATTAATAGTAAATAAAAAACCGGACAAGTGCGAGTCGGACTCGCGCACGAGGGTTCCGTAGAAAGATTTTAACGTTTTTCCCCAGTGTTCCTAAGCAAAATTACCTATTCGTTTTCACAGATGCATGAGAATTGCGGTAATCATGCCGCATTTCTCGTGTTTGTATTATATTAAGTTTTGGAAACTATAGGTCTGTATTCAACATTATACGCTTGTAACCTTGTCTTTGTATGACCGTTTGTTTCAAAATAAATAAATAAAATGTACGCAGTGTGGGGTCATCTTATATTGGTCTGTGAAATCTACAGACAGACATAAAAATTTAAGATTTTGAGAATTCTCTGAGTGATAGAGAGTAAGAGCTACCTTATTCCTACCAAATTTCTAGTTGACAACTGGAAGTACCCTTTAGGTTTTCGGGGTACGGCAGTTTGTATGGAAACAGCCTTTTTTATGACTGTATCTTTTGATTGCGTTGACATTGAAGGAAGTGTTTGATATTAATTTCAGTATGCTACCTCCACGTGTTCCAGAGAAAAAGGGTCTTGACAGACAGACAGACAGACAGATAGACAGACGGACAACAAAGTGATCCTATAAGAGTTCCGTTTTTCCCTTTTGAGGTAAGTACTTCCGTACCCTAAAAATAAATCAAGCTTTTATTGAAACACTCTAAAAAGAACATGATAACGCTTGAATCAAAATTAGAGGTAAGAGAGTCAGATTGACTATGAAGCTTGAGGTTCCGGGTTCGATTCCCGGTCGGGGCTGATATTTGTGTGATGAATACGAATGGATATTCGACACGTATATTAAGTATGTTTATACATTAACTAAATTACCCATTGTACAGGCTTTGCCTAGTTTGGGACTAGATCAATTGGTGTCAATTGCCTCATGTTATTTATTATTACATATTATTATTTATTTATTTAGTGCATCAACAGGATAAGATGCATTTTGTTCGATATTATCATTCGACAGATTTTGATGGTCGTCAAGTCGTGGATTGTTCTTTGTCATACTCATGTAGACAAGGTTCTCCGGCCAGACTCTATCAATCCTTAATGATCTCTGGTTGTCAACAGGGCCCGGGCCGGCGCCTGCTCCCCGGGGCTGCCTTCAAGGCTTCTCGTCGCGTCCCTTTGAGTCCGCACCCAGGTCACACCAGCTCATACAACAATCGAGCTAAGATGCAGTCCAACGCTCTCCCAGAACGCTATTCAGCCAGTCGAGCAGACAATAGCGAGCGTTGTACACCAGCCAAGTCAAAT
Source organism: Clepsis dumicolana (assembly GCA_963691665.1). Lineage (NCBI taxonomy): Eukaryota > Metazoa > Arthropoda > Insecta > Lepidoptera > Tortricidae > Clepsis > Clepsis dumicolana. Next base: position 18,001,908 of record OY829509.1, read on the forward strand.
TGACGATGGCTGCGGATGTAGTGGTAAAATACAGACATTGCTAGTGTCATTACAGGCGCCTCCAGTTGTAATGCGGTCATTTCGTCGCATTCACAAATTGGGTATCTATTATTAGTCTACTTGTCACCATTGCGGAAGTCCTCGTTAAGTCACAAAACAAACAAACGTACCTACATTAAGGATAAATTTACGTTAATGTTTTTTTATAATGTGTATGTGTGTAACAAATGCAATTGGCACACACTATTTAGAGTATAATATCTAAATAATGAGAGCAAACTTATTTCTGTCATAACTTTCATAATCCTACTTACCTTACCTAATGGTCATAGATTATGACTTTTTTTCTTGCAACGACATGAGACTAGGAATTTTAAAAATATAAACAGTAAAATAACAGTCACAAAAAACTGTTTTACATATCCCGGAGAGGCAGGTCTCTTGAGCGATTGTCACACACTCACAAGTATCTGTTATCATTAAATCGAAACTATTTGTACCTGTAAATTACGAGGCTGTTTTGTTCGCATCGCTCGGTAATTGCTATGTATTTGTGACGACAAAGGCGGCGTCAGCGACAGTGCTCCTAACCCTCCAACCCTCACTCAGCAGGCACTTTGAGAAACTTGGAGAAAGCGTACAAATGGCAAGCTAATAACTATCTTCCTTATCTTCAGAGAGCTATTTGTCTCGGACGGAGCGAGCTCTATTGTTACAATCTTAATAGATATTAGTCTATGAAACTTTCACTTATTGCTTTGATAAAATTAGAAAACTACTGTAGCATATGAGAGTGCTCGCGGAATAAAGTTGGCAAATGTTTGCCTCGCCGCCGCCGCCACCGCCGCCGCCCCCGCCCCGAAACTCAAACAGAAACTTTGTACTTACTAAAGATTGCGAGCCAACTGAGCATCGGTAATAAGACAATATCAGAAATAACACAAAATACTTTATCAGACTATTCCAAAATATGGAAATCAATTCTAATCTTAGGTACCGATTTCAGGATAGTGAGATGGAGAGCATAGCTGTGAGAAGCGAGATCCCTTTAAAAAATATATTTCAAGTGTTTATGTAAAGCTGTCGTAAATATACTGTTATTAAATACGTACACAACAACAAGCACTCGGCAGAAGGATTTCTAATCTAGTTTATGAGGGTATTTGCGTCTCATAAGTCAGCGGCGCAGATTAACATCACCGCTGTAATCCTGTTGTGAAAGTTTTATGGCAGCGAGTACACCCGGAGCGGGAGCCGGGAGCCTGGAGCAGCGCCAACCTGTTGCCGCCGCTACAATGCCGAGCTGCTCACCAATTCATCCATCTTCCACGTCTCACCGCTGGGTGCAAAGCAGGAAGTAATAAATTCCCAAACATCTTAATTTCCGAGCATCGTGTTCACACGAAACTTATCACTATCACGAGCCGGCTGCGAGGACGCCGAAAACATTTGTTTTGTTCCAAATTGTAATATCACTTCGACTTCCTGTTGCAATGAATCGTGAACGATTTATTAGAAAGCTTATAATCTCGAAAGCTGCGCTTCCCTTGACTGGGAGATGAAAAATTATGATTTCGAAGCTGGTTTAATTTGATATCGTTATTTATGCATTCTTCTTTTAGTCGGCCTCCAATATTTACTAATCTTGAAAAATGTTAACCTTCATTTTGTTTCTTTGTTGTTGTTGACTGTCGGTGTTGTTGATTGCTGAAATATCTAAATATGTAAAGATCGATTAGTAGGTACCTAGGTAGGCTTTTCGGTGAAGGAAAACATCGTGAGGAAAAAGGCACACTCCTGCGAAGCAATTCAATGATGTGTGTGAAGTTCCCAATCCGCACCGGGCCCGCGTGGTACCTATGGCCCAAGCCCTATCATACTGGGAGGAGGCCTATGCCCAGCAGTGGGACGTAAAAAGGCTGGTGATGAAGTAGGTACCTACTGTTGGTACTTACATTTTGGGAGGCAAACTTCTTAGCTCGGGTCGGTGCACTGCGAAGCTCTTTCTGTCGGCTGACCGCAACGAACTTGTCCTTGCTAAGCCGGGTCGCGCAGGCCCTCTGGCATGTCGGAGTACCTAGCTAATGTTGAGTGTTCAGTTTGGAGAGTCGTGGTAGACACGCGTCGAAGTAATGCTGAAACTATTTACGCCAACGACACTTTTCGTCTCTACACGTAGAGTCAAGTATGAGTTGCTCCTATTATCAACGCTCGAGAAAAGTACCCTACGTATACTTACGTTAAAAGTTATTCATTATTAGAGTGCAAAATGTGACAAGTAACAAAGACGTAAATGAAAAGTAACAGAGCGTAGCAAGTTTGCCGCAGTAGCAATGAACAGCCAAAACTAAATATTTAATTCGATGCGAAGGCGTATGCAAATGCCTCTGATTTTCGTAACGTAAATACTGTCTGATTAAAAATCAACAAAGGCTCGCTGTGGCCAAATAGAACAACATTTAGAATAAACTGTTTTGATTTTGATCACGCAAAAGAGCCGATTGGTTGTTTGCTGAAAAAATAAATCGGTCCCGGTAAAGGTTACTCTTCGTAAACAGAGCTGGAAAAATTCGCAAAGCCAGTACATGTTGTAGCTACCTAATTAGAATGAAATAAACCAAGGTTGCTCAACAGTGTTTCTCCGTAATGTGGAATTTAACTTTCAGTGGAATATTTATGTTTGAGAGCAAATATGACGGAATAATATAAAATGTATAAATGAACATCTAAAAGTTTTCTTACGAGCATCGAAAATTCGTATAAACGGCTCTGCGACAGTATATTATTTAGGCGAGTCTATGATATCAAAGGATCAAGGATGCGAGGGAAATCGCAACTCGGAAATAATGACATGCCAGCTCTAGGAGGGCTGAGACATTCGCAGAGACGAGTCACGGCGGCCGCGGGGTCCGCGTCTCGCGCGGCAACGAGGCGCGCTCTCGAAACCCACCGAACTGTATCAAAATATTATGAAGGCAGTCGGTTGGTTAAATTTAGCTGGTTCCGGTGCGATGGCGGTCACTGTTACACTCCAGATATTTCCGACCCTGGCGGAGGCGGCCCGCGACGCTCACTAACCACTGCTACGAAAACATTCAGCTGTCGGATCGAGTGGAATTCATACTGTTTACATGATGGCGTCGATGCTGTGAAATAGCCTCAATAACAAACACCACACTTTAGAAATACAAATAAATAAGTGATTTCCTATCAAAAACAGAACGTAGAAGACGCCAAGAACGTTGTTTTCCGTAGTTAATGCTTAACGACTCTATGTATACACCGACTCACTTCCCATGTCACGGGTTTTACATGGGATTAGCAAATGGCTCTTGTAAAGGGAGAGCTTATGAATGAATACCTGGGCCGCGTTTTATAAAGCTACAAGTTACAATTTTCAAGCGGAAGTCTCATTCTATCACCTTGTATTAGAAAGAGACTTCCGCTTGTAAATTGTAACTTGTAGCTTTATAAAACACGGCCCTGGTGGTTGTGTCGTGACGTGAGGCTCGCGACGCCGGCAGGCTCGTCATCGGTGTTCGGTACTAAGCATGACTTTGACGTCCGATGCTCGGCACTCGGCGGTCGGTATTCGGTGTTCGGCGTTCGGTATTCGGTTTTCGGTGCTCGGGTTAGTCCAGCGGCCGTTACAAGACCTCGTTATAAATCACCACTTATTTCAGTCGAAGTCGACCAAACGACGCCGAAGAGTTATTCTCGGCCAAACACGATGTATTTATTTCAATAACTTTTATTTTGGGCTGACGGTGTATTAATCAAACGCTCGCATGACGCAGGCACCGCTACCAACCGCTTATTAAATCGCTCCGGTGACGGAAAAACCTATGCGAGTAATTTATTGGGTGAGCTAAACGTATGAGTTGCGAGAAAGCAGATTGAGATATTGTAACTGTATCTCCGAAATCAACCTTTGAGTCCGATACGGCCACAACATCGGGTCAAAATCAACATTCGGGCAAATAATCTCAACTCAAGACTCTATGAACAGTATAAAACTTATTAATGAACCTTTTCTGGTATATAGTATAAATTAAACGGTATACCTTGTTATATCTGAGATGCTGACGCCTCCGGGGCTTAGATTTAGGTACAAACGAAAGCACAGAATTATATCGGAATAGAAGAAAAATAGTTTTCTCAAACATTGTCGGAAATGTTGTCATTTTACTCGAAGTAACAGAACACGAAGGGCCTTGTTGACGGCTGCATTACATTGCAGGCGCGATTACCTGTCCATAAATCGGATTGCTGGACTGTTTTTCATTTGTTTTTAACTTTTTAAAATGTAAAATAGACCATGGAAACATTGAGTGACATGTCTCATTCAGCCAAACCGGTGGCTGTATGCAGGCGTTCTATTCGAAATTTAACATTTTTATCAATGTCTTAAATAGCTTGGCAGTATTAAAAAGAAAAATACACTTTTTTATTTAGAAAAAAATGGCGGGAATGAAATCATAGGTAAACAAGTACTTAAGTCTCGATTTATTTAAAGTTATGCAGGTTATATTAATTTAATAGTTTTTAGTGACAAAATCGTGATCATTTGTTGTATAGAAGTCCACCATGATGAAAATCAGAGGAGAACTATTAACTAAATCAAACTGCTTAGTACCACTTAAATTTCAATGGAAATATTTAGTCGTTGTGAAACTATTATTAAATAGGGGTAAGAAAATTAATGAATTTAGTTAGTTAATAAGTATTTTTAATTAAATTAAATATATTAACAATGACTCAGATATTGTAATGTTTTGCAATAAATAATATTTAAGACACTGCCATAATTATAGTACTTAACAACAATGGCAGTTTTGGCTCGATGTATTACAAGAGTTAATTATTAATTAAAAATTCCTTATATCCTCATAATGTTTGAGAAAAAATCTATATCTGCCACGGCTGGAATAGCAATTGCTGGACTCGTACTTATTAAAAACACTCACCTGCGGTTCGTGTTTTTAAACTAAGTTCTCGCTCCAGCAATTGCTCACTTCCCATGCCTGGGCATTAATCTACTATAATCGATTGGCGTGTAACATTTTGCGTATGTATTTTGACGTCACGAGTGTAATTTACTGAGGAAATGCTTCGATTAACAGCTCCAACGTTTGTAATCGTGTTTGAACAGTTAATTGTTAAACAACTAAGGTATTACATTTTTAAAACGTTGGAACGCGTAATGAGGTTCTCAGCCCTTCTTTTCAGCATACGAGATATACCTACAAACACTATTTCCTGCTATCCCAATATAGTTCTGTGGCGCCTATTTACTAGTAGATACAAAGCGTCGCTCACCCCAGGGTCGCCATATGCGCCGAGTCAGGCGCGACAGCAATGAGGAAGAAGAATAAATGAAATAAATCTTCCCATCGATTGATCCCCGCGGCCGCCGCCGCCGCTTATCGTCGCGTCGCGACATCGCGCGAACTTGAACCTGCCAAGGCCGGCGCAATTGGTGTCGCTAATGGGCGAGATCAAACGACAACTCCCACAATTTCGACTTAAAAGCCGCTCAGCCGTTACAGGCCCACTGATAGTAATCAGACGCGTTTGAGTCACGTAGCTTTTGTGTTTTTATCTGATGCTGCTGTACAATTTGGTACATAAATTCTTAGGCGGCTTATATCGTTGCTGGGGCGACGTAAGACGTCCGGTGTGTAATTCGACACGGACTCCATTTGTCGCGTCGCGCTCGTTTCCCGATCTCCGCTGACATTATCGCCTCTCGGCCGCCGTGCTACAAACATTAAGCGCGTTATTTATTCGTAATCTTCTAGGCTTTCAAATAAATCCTTTGACAGTAATTTAAATGGATCCATTAAAGTCGGCGAGCTACGGAGCGATAAGAAGAAACACTATAGAGGCGACGAAGATGCGCCGGCGTCGCTGTTGCGAGGCGGCGCGCTGTGATGGCGGATAATCTTATATGATAAGGAAATGTTATTTAAATATGGAGGAGTCTACTTCGCCATGTTTTAATGATACATAATATTATGTACATAATATTATGTATCATTAAAACTATACAAAATCAAGAGGCAAACCTGACAAGCTTGGTAATAATAAAGCCATGATGCAAGTCGATGACGTTTGATGTAGGTCGAGCATGGAGCACATTGAGCACAACTTGGTGAACAGCGTGAGTGTTTCGTGTGGAAAGCTCGCGGAAGCTACCCGCGCCGGTTATTCCGATAACAATGCCAGTGGCACAGTAGGGCGCTGGCTGCGCGTGCGCACCGCCGGCGACGAGCTGGCTGCGGGTTTGACAATACCGGGTTTTACGGTATCATCTCAGAAAATAATGAACGTCAAAAATCTTGCGTGATCTCTTAATGCGACATCATGTACCTGGCTCTAAATGGCTGTAATGTCATGTCAGTCGACTGATATTAACATTTGTAAAAGATTATTGTTAATTAAATCCTGCAAATGAAACAAACTGTGTATATCCGCACACTGTGCTCTAGTTCTGTTCGCTTATAAATTGTACCACTAATGCACATCGCGGAACTGTGCTTAAGTTGTTACTGAGGACCACGCGCAGGTCTAACAATGAGTTCAGCATCCCATTATCTCTACATAATTATCCCTCGACATTTCATAGCTGTTACGGCTAATTTTGTGATTTTTCGACGTTGACAGACGTAAAAGTTATTTAGGTGACGTTTAATGACTTGGCTAAGAGCGGCTCATAAGCTGAGTTCTGCTGCAATTTATACCTCAATCAGAAACTCAACGTAGGTATTGCGTATTCTTTTGCAATTCATGTGGTAACTTTCATTCAATCAATGAAGCACCAAAAAGTCCAACGAGGACTTCCACGAAAGTTGGTCAGAACCAAAAATCAAAATCAACTTTCCCTTTTGCGCGATCACCCAGTTGCGAGCGTGCGACCGCGCGGCCGGCGCAGGCGCAGCGGCCGCCACCCGGCAACGGCCGTCCTTGGCCACCGACCGCCGGCTGACTCACTCCGGTCAGCGGGTCAACTGACAAATGACACGTAAATAAAGTGAAACTCACGTGTCCGACGACGCGCTCCGGTAAACACAAATTACTGTACGTGTGCAATTTATCGCGGAGTAGCGTAATTTGCGAAAATTGATGCTGTTCTGTTCAATTTACAGATTTATATTCAGCTCTACGGAATTTATGTTTGCTGACTTTGTAATTCTGCCTATAACGAAACACGAAACATATTTGATCTGATTTCTTCAACTGCGAGATACCGACTAAATCGGATTTGTTCGTTTGTTACGTTTCTATTACCATTGTGTGTACCAAGTAATCGCCAATAGCTGAATCTGTAAGTATGTAACCGCTTTGTTATCGACAAACGCGCTGTAAGCTAGTTATTCTGATTCATTACATGAATCACGATTCTCGCTGTCGACTGGACAGTGTCGTAAAGCGATTCTGTTTAGAAAACACGGATCGCCGGCCGTCTGTCTGCGTGGTCGTGTGTTTGTAAACGCCGGCTGCGCGGGAGCGGCCGACGCACGCCCATTGTTGCGCTGCGTTGCGAATCGCGGTTGACACCGACTATTCACAATATTGGACGCAGTATACTTTTCCGGTGCCATGAATGGATATTTTGTTTAGTGTTTTTCAAGGTCAAATTCATGTACTTAACTACGACGAGCGATGTTTCTGGAGGCTCCCTTAGACACCAGTAACCTAAAACTTGTTAGATTTTTTTTTGTCAACTTTCAACACAAGGATCAGCATTTGATCTGGTCGATGTCAAAGTAACTCGGCCAGTAAAACAGTGATGTCGCTCCGCCTTATAAAAAGCATTTACGAGCAATAACATTCAGCGGCACCCCCGAGTCAAATAAAGCCGATATCTGGTCTGTAACGAGTGGCTATAAAGTGCGCTGCAATCGACCCGACGCGGCCGAAACCGAGTGCAGCGCGGCCGCGGTTACGGGCGCGGGCGCAGCGGCCCCATAGAGCTATCGGGCGCTTGCTTTCAGCGGCCGTCAGTTTTATTTCGCCGCTCGTTAATCTCTGGCAGCGCTCCCGAACGCAGCGGTCTGATTGAAACCAATAAAATATTCCGAAGTTTATTTGCAAAGCCATAAGGATCTTATTAAGTAGCGGTTCGATAAATAGAGCGCGCGTGCCCCGTCTCTCCGGAGTTTACGAGTATACGGATATCTCCTTTGAAATCTCTCATCTGTAAAATTTTTATCGCCTCTGCGGCGGTTTATGAGTTGTTTGTAAATATGTTTTACGTTACACATCCGTGTTCGTAGCGGCGCAGCGCTCGTGCGGTCGTCGGGAAGTGGTCCCGCCGGCGACTCTGAATAATAGTTATGTTACGTGAATCCACGCCCGTTTCCATGGACACTTTTATTTTTGATTGTAAAGTAAAGGAACCGTATGGTAACGAGCATAACTACCACAAAGCTATGTGGCCCGTTCCCACTGCAAGAGGAGGCTCGCCCGGCACCCGCGATTACTAGATTATTGACTACTAGACTACGCGATTTATACTAGACAAATAACATGATTAGTATTGGAATAATCAGCATCAGTAATGAAACGTGAAATGAAATCTGATACTCATATGCATTATGCATTAGCTTATTTCGTTAACTTTTAACAAAGCTCGTGCCTGATTTAGTTGAGAAATAATTAAAGCAAACAATTCACTGCAAGTCGTCTTTTTTAAAAGTTATTTTTTAAACACAATCCAATTTTGCAAATGCCACGTCTTACTAATCCCATTTGACTTGCAAAGTTTCATTATAATCTCGCATTTTGTCTTGTAAATCGAAATAAAACTACGTCTGTACAAACTCCGGGTTTGTTTTGAAGAATTATTCATTCGTCGGTACATTAAAATACAATGACTGGTTGCTTGGAATATTTCTTACGGTTAGGTATAAGTTATAAATACGTACTAAGAATTTTTAATCTTGTACTTTTTTCCCTTACCTTTCACAATACCTAATTCAATTTCTAGCTTCAGAATAAGAACACTTTTCAGAGCTAGGTATTATCACAGATTACTTAATAGTTACGTATAATACTGAAATAATTCAATGACTATACCAAAAACTATGTAGTTCTATGTAGTTGTGTCTGCACATAGTGTCAATAAAATAATCTGCGCCATAAATTATAGCGGCCTTGGTGACGAGTGGACTCGTAAATCCATCGAGAGAGCTCCCCGAGGCCTTACGAGGAACCACTAACCAGTGCCCCGAGCACGAATATTCGAAACCTACGTATCGTAATCGAGTAGTAACGGCATAGAGAAAATTTGTATATATGACGTTCGGAACAGCTCCATTGGCAGCGTACCCGGGGTTGGTATTTTTTCTGGTTTTTCTGTGTATTCATGTTTCGGTGAGTTTATTAAAAATATAAGCGTATTTTTCACTAAAAATTTATATGAATTTTCTCAATGGCAATACGATAACGTTATGTAGGATTCGAATATTCGCGCTCGGGGTACTGTGCCTTGTATTTCTATCACCTAGGTCTGAATAGTATTAAAAAGGTAAATGTGCCTGTGCCCTACGCTGTCCCGATTTTTAATTATCGAAGATGGTTAGGCGGTTGCGTCGCTGCGCCCTGCGCCCGCGCCGCTGCGGCGACGCGGGGACACTAAAAGTTAATAGCCCGCCGTCTTTTACAACATACTAAATTAATTATTATGACTCTCTGTTTGATGACTGCTGGAAAGTAGGTTAAATATCTCCTGTCGTTGTATTGACTTACACAGAGTACATGATTACTAAATCATTTCACCTGTCTCGATTATTATTTTTCAGACGCCGTACCTACGCTACAATGCGTGACAATGTCTTTTGGTAATCAAGTCTGCTTTAAAACAGCAACAATAACTTAAGTAAGTATGCGAGTTCAATAAATGTTCTACTGAAAAATGTTATTACCCGGACGATCTTTACGCTGAAAATGTCACGACGCCCTGCCGTAAAATCAAATCCCTTTGAACCCACTCACTCGCGACAAAGGCAAATATCCATTTCATATTCGTGTCGTAAAACCTTTTGCTCATTGCCTAAGTAATGTAGTATGAAAAACTGAATGCTGGGCGTTAACCTGAAGTTAAACTTGTTTGTTAAGACTTCCGGACCGGAGTTGCGATTCAAGGGGTGCTGTTCAGTTGTCTCGTGTCCGCGTAAGAGCCGTTTTTATTTCGGTTTTGTCCGGCCAGTCATATGAGGCTCAGCTAGAAACTACTCTACCTCTCTCTCAAGGAGTATAAGTACAAGTATTTGGGATCAATTAAGTAAAAGGCACTGGTCTTGGATGAAAACAAAATTGTAATGGAAAGTCATACAAGAAAACCATAGATAAAAATATAGAAGTCTAAATAGGTCCAAAAAGTTAAAGGTTGTGCAAACTTGCACAACAAGATTGCGCTTGAAACCGAACTCTAAATGCATAAAATTAGATAAACCCCAGCCTCGGGCAGGGTTTACCGGCTGTCCTGTTGCTTAAACCAATCTCAGGGTTGACTCATCGTCATATTTATCAGCAGGAAGAAGGCTACGGCTGGCTATAGGCCTACCCCAAGGGCCTCCACGACGATCAGTCTTGAGCTTGTGCTTGTCAGATCGTCCGTCCACCTTGGAGGAGGTCTACCATCACTTCGCCTTCTGGGTTGAATAAAACAGGCCACCGTGTGATCAATCGGGTGCTTTGCCGCGGGCCGTGCTGCGCGTTGAGGGTGCACTGATAAGTGTTCAGTCTCACGGGGTCACGGCGGGACGTGTTAAACTAACCTTAACACTTAATTTTCGCTATCTAACTCGTAGACACAAAAATTATGTGCTGTGCTGGACTGGGGGTGTTTTTGTTTATATACGTCCAAGCAAACGAGCAAGTAGGACACCTAATCGTTAGTGATCACCACTGCTCATAGACACCCGCAACAACAGAGGATTTGCAGATGCGTTGCCTAGAGAGCTATGATGAAATGACTCTTATGCCCGTAATTAAACAGGCTGTTTTACTCTTCACACCGGAACGCAACAGTGCAAGCACTGCTGCTTAGCGGCAGGATTAGCAAGTAAGATGGTCGTAGCAATCCAGACGGACCCCACACAAGGACCTACCACAAGCAAAATGTGTGAGATTATCCCGTGATTCCCGTGTAAGGTAAAAGACCCAATGATCGACCTGTTAATAATTGACACCCTGCTTGGCACCTTTGCTGCTACATTATTAAGACTGAAGGTGCCAACTATTGGCACAGTGTCGGATACAGGGACTTATCTATATTTTTCTTTTAATGTCAATGGGCCACATTTAACTCTACTTATTTCACGCATTATTTATGTACTCTTCATTCAATATTTCATCATCATCATTATCACCATATTAGCCGGAAGACGTCCACTGCTGGACATAGGCCTTCTTCAAGGATCTCCACGACGATCGGGCTTGTCCTACCCGCAACCAATGACTTCCCGCGATCTTTAAAAGATCGTCCGTCCACCTTGCGGGAGGCCTAAAAACACTTCGCCCTCCTGTATTATACGCGGTCGCCACTCTAAGACCTTACGGCCCCACCAGTTCTACGAGCAATATGCCCCGCCCACTGCCAATTAAGGTGTGCAATTTGCTGAGCTATATCGGTAACCTCAATTCTCTACTGATCTCCTTCATTTCTGATTCGATCTCGCAGGGTTACTCCAAAAGTCCAAACTCCAAGCATCCATATTACTCCTATGATAATTTTTAAAGCATTAACCGGACGAATTCTTTGTATGCAACGTGAAAATCACGATAATGGCACAGTTTCGCATACTTGGTACCTACTCGGACAGATATTGAAGAGTCCTCTCTCCGCTGGAACGGATACCGAAGGGAATTCGAGAATTGTAAAGGAATCACAATAAAATTATTTGCATTAAATCGCTTTTAAATGAGGCTGAGCATGGTAACGGTGCCGTGTTATGGTGCCGTGCGCTTGTGGGCCGAATGTCACGGGCTCGTCACGCCCGCGGCTCCTCTGCACACGAGTGACAATTCCGTTACAGTACCATTCCTAAATGAGTTAGGAGCGACTATTATCTTCAACAAAACTATCCACTGACGAATTTTTTGATTAAATTGACAAATGACAATTGATGAACAATGAGCTATTTGTTAGGCGGCCCACCATTCTCACATCTACAGAGCAGGGCGGCTAGCACGCGCGCACTTCATGTCGCTTGTCGCTCAGTGCGTCCTTTACTGATTCCATCACTATGAAAGGGACGCACTGCGCGACAATCGACATAATGGCGCGTCGTGCTATATGTGCAGAGCAAGCAGAGATTGGATTGCCTACCAAGAGTACGTAAAGTTTATTAAGACGGCAAAATTGAAGATAAATAGATTGTATTTATCGTCAGTAGATCAAAACAAGAGATATATTGAATATTCGGAATCGGAACGGATGTAAGAGGAAATACAAATTTTACACTAAAAACTCACGACGACGAAAAGTTTTCATTTTATAAAACAAAACAAGACATATATAGATAGGAGCAGGATGATAAATGGTACAAATTGCTTGGTCTAATGTAATAATTATTACATATCAAGCGAGGAAACCGGGGAATACATTTGAATGGAGACACGACAGCTAGTGTTATGTATACCTACATAGGTTTGAAAATATTTCATAAAAACTTTGTGCAGTCATGGTAAGGCAAGCCGAAAGACTCACAGAGGCCGAGGGCGGACGGAGGGCGGCCCCCAAGGGGCTTATCGCCGAACTTCGAAGCACAATGGCCGACACAAGTTTTCGCATTAAATATCTGATGTTTGAGTTAGCTTAATTATTTACTTGAATAGCCACAGCAATGGTTGCTCTACCACGAGTGGCCTTTGTTGGGTCGTGCGGGGCCTAGGCGCACAGTCTAGCTTTGCTTTGCTTTATAACCTTACATGAGTTACAAATAGGTATAGTTGAATTAAGAAATGTTTTTATATGTCAAAGTGTTTATGACAATGACATAAGATTGATTTTAGCAGTGGAAAAGTTTTTTTAAGATTTACGTAATGTATGTTTTGTAATATCGATCGCTAGTGGTGACGTCTCAACTTGACAAATATGAACTAATCTCTTGTCAGATCTTACGGCTCAGGGCTCTACAGTCCTCTTTTGTCACCTTCCTAACTTGTCCTCATTGCCATATGGCCCACTGTCCTGAACTCCTGATTCATAGGTATTCCTATATTGTCAATGTCATCTTCCTAGCTTGTCCACATTCATCTCTTATCCACATTCCTATAGGTCTACAGTACTAACTCATCCACATTCCTGTATGGTTTACTGTCCTGACTTGTCCACATTTCTATTGTGTAGTCAACTTCCAAACTCGTTCACTTCTCCAAAAATTTGGAATGTGGCCATATAGGAATGTAGACTTGTTAGTACTATGGACGGATGGAGATAGTAAATTGACGATATGTGACAATTTAGGATTTATACGCTGGCAACATGGCATTGTGAACGAGTTAATAAAGTGAGGAAGACTGTTGGAGGAAGGCACCCTGAGCCTATCTTACTCGTAGATATAAACGTGATTTAGAAACCCTATTTTAAACCAAATTGTCTATGACGAGTACGTTCAACTGAAATGGGTCTTGTTAAATAGCTAAACGGTGCCAAGAGCCCGTCGCAATTCCTTAGATCTTGGAGATAAATGAGTTAAGGAATGATTGAGCGGAGCGCGCCGCACGCGGAAGCGCGCCGGCCTGCGCCCGCGCAGCCCTAGCGCAGACACGAATTACTTGCCGGCTAAAATTACAGTTTTCAGTGGAATTGGTGTTCATTAGGAAATTGAAAACTGGTACTTAGTTTACCGTCAATTTCACTGGAGATATTTTGGTGCACGAGCGTGTGTTACGATGTAAGTCAACGGGCTTTAGTGTATTTTTTTTTTATCAAAGTTAGCGTGGTGATTAATAAACATTTATTGTATTGTATCGTTACAGGTTTTTAAGAGTTAGATTAAGACATTGGGTAAATTAATGAAAAGTTCAACAGTTGCAATCAATCTTTTCTGTTATCATTATCAGTTACCCAACCTTCCTGTCTTGTCGAAAAGTTGGAGCCTCCCGGTCCCCCGGGAGAGGTGTCTGTGTTCCTAATAGAGGCCCGAGTACGAATATTCGAATCCTGCGTAACGTAATCGAGTAGTTACGCTATCGAGAAATTTGTATCACGTGACGTTTGGAACAGCGCCCGCCCGTGAGCGTACTTGGAACTAAAATTTTGTATAAAGTTTCTCGATTTTGATACGATAACGTTACGTAACGCAAGATTCGAATATTCGTACTCGACCCTCTATTAGGAATGTATGCGATTATAATAAGTACCTACTCACCGGCAAAATTAATAGCTCATAATATTTGCCCTGGTTAAATTATTTTGATTTGGTTGTATTTGTTTAATTCTTATGTCATTCATGATTAATTTGCATGTCATAATCATGACTAAATGTAGAGATCGAGAGAGAGAATATAGATGACAAATTTATTACCAAATAAAGAGTAAGGTAAACGTCCGAATGACTGACACGTTAATTCCAATAATTGACACCCTGCCTGTCACCTTTATTGCTACGTATTCAGATTGAAGGTGCCAACTATTGCGGCAGTGTCGAGCACAGGGACATTTACCTTATTTACTTCGTTACTGACTCTACCAATCCATTTGAATAATTAAGAAGAATTTACAACTGTATCATTAAAATCGGCACCTTCTTTTATATATTATTTTTAGGTAAACAAACATTAATATTTATTTCATCAAGATAAAAACTTGAGAATAAACTGGCAAGCTTCGTAGTGTTAGATAGAAATCCAGGGCAAATAACACGTCGAGAGTCGTAAATAAATCATTTGTAACGACACGAGTGTCTCGTACAAGACACGCGTCACGCGCAAACTCTGTAGGTAGGTACTCGTGATTAGCGCAGCTGTGCTGTCCGCCGCACATCCATCTTCATATACGCACAGCCTCCCCTCGCCCTGCCAGCCACCACTCCTCATTAACTGAATAAATCAAATTACTATTAATAAACCAACGTGGTTTTTCTGAAAATAATAGTAGGAACTTAATTGTCTAACACCTGAATGGAGAAAAATACAGAAAAAACATTTTGGCAATTCTAAGGCTATTACCGGAAAGACGTTTTTTTCTTTTCTCGTGGAAGGGAATTTTATCGGAGCATCGGGGCGGATTGTTCGCGGCAAGCGGAGCGCACAGCGCCGGCGCAGCTCAACCGCGCTGATAAACAACAAAGCACATTGTTCGTATCGGAGGCTGCTAATAGGAAACGCATTACTGATGAGTACTCATTGCTACACTCGTACTCGCACCGTATTACTCAGCACACTAATCCCGTAGATTCAGATATACAACGCACTACGCGGCAGCGAAACCACGTGACGCGACACGGTGCGTCAAATTTTAGTTTGTCATTAATATAAACATCAGGGTATGCCCTTTGGAACATTTTGAAATGGGATTGGTGTTGCCAAGCCCGCTGGCAGGAGCGGTGCGCGGCCGGCGGCGCCCGTGAGGACGTGCTCGCGGCTCATATCACTGAGACTACTTTGAAGTCTCAATGAATTGGAAACAAAGTACCGAAGGGCCCGTCCTTAGGCTATGTACTTATGTCTATGGCGTTAGTCAACTTTGTCGCGCAATACTGCGTCGCGGAGTTCCGTTGCCTATATCTACCCACATGAGAAAGAAAGGCGTTATTTAATTTGTATGGATTCAAAGTGTTGACATTAGAGGCCAACGCCAGTATTGTTCGTTGTTGACATTCAGCTGTTTGCTCATGCACTGGAACTGACGTCAAACTTCTCTCTCGTGACGTCACAGTTCCAACGAGGGTACGTTTAACTATAAACGCCGATGATTAGTGTTCGATCAATGCCGACACTCTTACAGTTATAAATAACTAATGCCTCCTCCGGTTAAGCGGCCGGCGTATGATGTTCGAGCCATGAATATTGCAGCGCGTACGAGAGCCATTTTTGTTTTAAAACTAGCTGATTAGCTTACTGGTTACTATGTAAAATGTTCGAGCTATAATTTGAGCTATAAAAGGGAGAACAGTTACTATACGCGATTATTCACAAAAAGTCGCCTCGGAAGCCAATGGATTGGTTTCCATTCCTGGCGCGGTATTTGTGGACGGACCGACCGACCGCCGCGAATGGAGACTAATGACTGCCATTTCTGTACTCGGAGGTAAATTAAAGTGCTCTTTAAAGGAGTCAGGCTCGTAGCCGTGTCTTGATATGTCCTTTGGATTTAAAATCTACGAACACATTATTCTTATGGGACGAAATATCAAATTTAATCTATTCCAAGATTGCCTTGAGAATAAACGGTTGTTGCTCTTTCAGAAGCGCGTAAAGTTAATGAAATTCAGCCAACGGGCAAAGGTCAAGCCTTGCCTCGCTTGTTGTCGTAGCGAGCCGCAAGCGCAGCTCTGGGCCTTCGCAACAACAACACACCCAACTTTGCCAACTTTAAAAAAGGCAAATGTTAACATAACATTACCTACTTGTGGGCGTTATAGTTTTGCGCGAGGGAACGGTGGCCTCTCACGTTTAGCAAAAAGAGGTGACCTGACTTTAAATCCCGACTTATAGTGTTTTATTGCAAGTCTCGTGGTCTTTGATTGATATATTATCAAGTGTAAAATTAAGTGCAGCGAAAAGTGTTATTTGGTAATCACAAAGCAAGATTGAGTTGAATTAAGTATGATTGAATAATAATTGCAATTTAATCGAATTACATTTTGTGGTTTAGAAGTTCGTTTGCGAGGAGCTGACGACGTCCCATCTATTAACTTTACGCTTTTCTTAAAATGTTTAACTTACCAGAGGTTGTCGGTCGGGTGCACTTTCGCATTAGTTGATAAGTACTTGTACTAACCCTCCAATATCCTGTTTGTGAAATTGAATAAAGGTGTAAACGTATTTTTGATTTTTTAATTCAGCCACAGATGTTTTATGTTACAGAGGAAGCCAGCGCCGGCGCCGTATTCTGGTGCGACTAATTGAATCTTGAAACGGAGATAAATCTCTTATCCGACGCCGCGCCTGAACAAAAGGAAATTTTAATCAAGCACCTCCACAAGAACCGCACGGGCCGGGATTAATTATTCCACGACCGACAACAGAAATCAACTTACATTATTTGGCGTTCACGTACTTCTGTTCTGTCTGCAGAGTAATCGGCGTTGTTTATGCAAACTAATAATTATTCTCGTTTCTATCTCAGCCTTAAACTGAAATACATTCAGTATTCGTAAACGACACCGTATCGAATACAGTTTAAGTAAATGTCCCTGTGCCCGACACTGTCCCAATAGTTGGCCCCTTCAATCTTAATACGTAGCAATAAAGGTAACAAGCAGGGTGTCAATTATTGGTATTAACTTGTCGATAATTGTTACGTTTACCTTACTTAACTCGCATTTGATTTGAGATTTGATTGAGATTATGACACAAAATGAACCTTCTACGTTCTGACCTCCACGCATGACTCGTCAGAACCAAAGTAATGCGCCGGAGAAAGCGACCATCGCATGCGTCCGTGAAATGACCAGAAAAATGGGAACAATAAACCTATTTTGTACGGCTAGCTCCACGAGAAAGCTGATTTTTTTCACCTAAATCAAAGCAATCAGACTTCCTTCTTCTTATGATACACTTTTGGAGACCTGTGTACACATTTGGGAAATATGTAATACCTATTCATGTTAATAATATGCTTTACTGTTAATACGCTTTATGAAACCCAAACATAATTTTAAATTATAAATAGTGGTTTGTCACACCCTTTCCTTTCCTTTGCGAAGAATTCGCTTTAATAACCCGCCGGAATTATCAGAATTTTTGCGGGAAAATTTTAATTTTATGGGAAAAATATAGCCCAAGTTAATACGTGCTCTATGTATAAACTACGAGGGGCGGCTGATAAGTAATCTCCTTGGTCAGAAATATATACAAAAATAATGCTGGCTGGTACGGATTTATATTTGTTTGTTATTCTATTTTCAAAATGTATTACATTCATTTGTTTATTGCATCACGTTTATTTGTCTCCTACAATTGTTTCAAACATGTCGGTAGAAAAAGTGAAAATGGATAAAATCGAGCAGCGTGTGGTGTATAAGTTTTTGACTAAAGAAGGGAATACGCCTTCGAAGATCAGACAGCGTATGTTACGTGTGTTTGGCAGTTCGTGTTCTTCCGAATTTGTTATAAAGTTTTGGTCAAAGCAGTTTAAGTTAGGTCGTGAGAGCCTGGAAGATGATCCTCGTAGCTGAAGACCAGTTTCGGCCGTCACCGATGAAAATGTAGCCAGGGTGAAAAAAAGTATATTAGAGGACCGACGAGTGAAGCAGTGGGAGATAGCTAGAGATGTGGGCGTCAGTAAAGAGCGAGTCAATGAAATAATTCATGAGCATTTGAACATGTCCAAGGTTAGTGCACGTTGGGTCCCCAAAATGTTGACTGCATTGAGTTTTTGGACATGAGTCGAGGGAAAGAGGAAGAAATAATTTCTAGAATTGTAACATGTGATGAGACTTGGATTCGACAATGGGACCCGGAAAGTAAGCAAGAGTCGTTACAGTGGAAATTTAAGGATGAGAAGCCGCCTCGGAAATTCAAGGTCTGTCCATCGGCAGGTAAACTTATGGCTACAATCTTTTGGGACACAGAAGGGATTTTGCTCATAGATTATTTACCGAAGAAAACTACAATGAATGCTGATTATTACTCAAACTTACTATATCAACTAAGAGAGACAATAAAAGAAAAACGGCGATGTAAACTAAGCAAAGGAATTCTGATTTTGCACGATAACGCATCAGTGCATACCGCCCGCACAACGAAGCTAGCAATTAAAGACAATGGCTTCGAAACCATTGACCAACCCCCTTATAGTCCAGATTTAGCTCCCTGTGACTATTTTCTGTTTAGACTTCTCAAGAAAGACCTCAGGGGACGAAGGTTTATGACCGACGACGAAATGAAGGCTGCGGTTACTGACTTTTTTGACGACAAGCCGAAAGATTTTTTTTTAATGGTTTAAATTCAATATTTGAAAAATTTTATAAGTGCATTTTACTAGCAGGGGACTATATAGAAAAATAAAAAAAATTTAGCCACGACAGTCTTTTGTTTCATTGTTAGGTAGATTACTTTTCAGCCGCCCCTCTTACATATCAAAGCAATACAAATCTACCTGTATCTCGGCGATCCGTCGCTGGGCTTCCGCGTGCACAAAAGAAAATCAAGTAATTGGGATTAACATACGTACCTTACGTACTTACGTAGATATTATTATAGTATCTTGAATCCATTAAGAGTGCAGCAGGTGCAGCCTAGTCCAACTAATAGTCAGATAATGTAGCTCGAACGCAATTAGTGCAGTGGCCGCGACGGCGCGGTGGCGCTGGCGACAAATCGCTGCCATCACCGCTATTACCATGCGCGCGCGCACCGCACGGCGCAACGCACTCCGTTAGCGGGACCACCACTACCACTTGTACACACGCATGAGCTTACAGTGGTGATATTATAAGCACGCTGCATCCACTGCACGCTATCTCCACTCCACTCCAACCAAGTCACCATAGTTTTGTAGCATTGGTTGGCGTATAAACAGTATCGCCGTCGATACTTTCCCAGTACATGGTCTCGTTTAGGGAAGGAATGATACATGGCCATTACGAGTCCATTAAAGCAGCTCTAATGGTACGGTATCGATAACGGGCGCTGGTCAAAGATCCCGGCTGCTCCCGCGCACTCGCCGCGCCGCCGACAGGTAATCACTCAGCTTAATAACTATTTCGAATTACTGGCAAATAGACTTCTTGACTTTCAGTTATTAAGTAATAATAATATTCCTAGCAATTAATTAGTGAACACTGCGAAGAAATTAAAGTTTCTGATTACACACCAGCTGAGTGAAAGAAATTAGCAAACAATAATCAATTAATTAACTACTCCTCTCTGTACCGCTCAAAGGTTGTCTGGTAGAGATCCCTTATAGGGTTAAGTCCACCTTTGTACTGCATCTCACTGTTTGTAACTTATTTTTATTTCTTTATTTTCTGTACAATAAAGCGTTTACTTACTTAATTTTCAAGTCTGTCGATTGTTTTACATCTGCCGATGCAATAGGCTTCTTTGATCGCCAAAATAATTACTTCTAGTGTTCGTGTGAAGATGCCTAGGAACCTACCTCCCCTGTCCTCCCACACGCTTAACAGAGAACTTTAGAAGGTTCATTATAATAAAGCTAAGTGCTAACCTTTCAGAAACTTGACACAGGCCTCATTGTCAGTAACATCGGTTGCATGTATAAACATGACAGGTACTATGACCAATTGGCTGTATATTTAGATATTGGAGTCCAGACTGTGCCATAAGGTCACGCGGGCAGATATTGGTATTCTATTTGTGTTAAAAACCATGAATAATGAAGTTGTTGTGGCGGGCGTGTCCGGCGGGACGCGTGATTGCGCCGCGACCGACACCGCTCGCCTCACTTCATCCGTCGCTTCAATTTTGAAACTTTGAAGAGCTCGCGGGATTGAAATTCATAATCATAATACATAACTATTTCATCATTCGCATTGCGGAACTTTTAAGCACGGAAATACATTCTTGGTTTGTTGACAGGACTGGCTGCTGACTTTTTACTTTTAGTTCCTGATTACCAACTTCATTTTAAATACCCGACGAAAATTTAATTGTTCAGAATTACCTATTGCGAAGTTTTATATAGTGCAGACGTTTTTACGTTTTCACTGTGTCCTTCATAAATTAATTAATATTTTGCCGAAACTCTCTGACTTCGTAAAAAATTAAAATTAATCACCGTCTACAATTTTATTGTCAGTACTAAACTTTTTTTAAAGAAGTCTTACGACTTACTGTAGACTGGTGAGGTTTCGTTGGGCGAACTCTAATTACCCGAGTCTGCCGGAGCCGCGGCGGCCGCCCGTTATCTTATTGCCCGAGTCTGCCGGAGCCGCGGCGGCCGCCCGTTATCTTATTGCCCGAGTCTGCCGGAGCCGCGGCGGCCGCCCGTTATCTTATTACCCGAGTCTGCCGGAGCCGCGGCGGCCGCCCGTTATCTTATTGCCCGAGTCTGCCGGAGCCGCGGCGGCCGCCCGTTATCTTATTGCCAAACTGTCGCTGCGCCGGGACCGGGAGCGCCCGCGAGCGGCAAAAATATTCCAAGATCCACCTTGCAGACAACAGACGAAATAAATCAAGGTAATCTATGCAAATTTAAATAATTACAATCTAAATAATTAGAGCTCGAAATCCATTCTGCGGCAATTCATCTCACCAATTAAATATTTACTAAGCACACGAAACTCATCCTTCTCCGGAGGCGTGTAATAAAATATGAGTACTAGGATTACCTCGGAGAGCTTTGCAGCTTGTTCGCAGCTTAATGCGAGTCGTAAAGCCCCGGTGACTGATAACGTGAGCTTATCGCGCGATAACGAGGTGGTGCCCCCCGAGGAGATTAAACAAACCGAGATGAGGAGACGAATGCCGGCGTTTGCGGCACGCTATCGGCCGGCCGCCAGACAGCGCCGACGAACGGGGTCAGGTGTCAGCCGCGTCGATGCGCTGCACTATAATAGCCCGAAGGGCCGTGCGCTGTGGAGCTGCCGTGTCATGTCTCGCGAGCCCTTCTCTTTTTCATAGCACGGCCTAAAACAAAGGCTAACTTCAAAATTCAGGTTGCCTGTATTTAATCTCACACTAACAGTTAACCTAGCTGTAAAGTCTTCTTAGCTGTGATAAGGTAACGTCCCTGTTCCCGACACGGTTTCAATAGTTGGCACCTTCAATCTGAATACGTAGCAATAAAGGTGCCAAGCAGGGTGTCAATTATTGGAATTAACTGGTCGGTCATTTGTATGTTTACCTTAGTTTCCTAATTTATTTTAGATTTCCAAATATAAGTAATAGTTTCGCTGGTGGGTGGGACTCCAACAATTATTAGTATGTACTTCAAAGCTAAATAATCCCCCGACATTTTATTGTACCACTTTGTGCTAAATTACAGCTTTCTAGTAGCAAGAGCCTCTGAGCTAATCCGCGGAGAGACGGACGGACGGACAGACATGGCGAAACTATAAAGGTTTCTTGTTGACTACGAAACCATACAAAGATGATCCCTGGCCCTGGTACCAAAGATACTGGCAGTGTACACTCTTTGGATAGCTAGGCTCAACCTTTGTAAAAGAGAGCTGCCAGCTCTTTGGTCCCCTGTGACATCGACATCGGTTCCCTGTGGGCTCTTAGATATTTCCTTAAAATAGGGCCCCACTTGCCAAGGACCTCGACGCCGATTGGAACAGAGTGATATTCGGAGCCCAGTATTAATGCGCCATAGCTTCCTGTTTAATCTTACATTGTTCCAACGGGAAAAATTTAAGTATACTTAAATATTTTCGACTTTGGGGCCGAATAATGTCCACACCCTTGTCGAGTAAAAGAAACGCGCAAACGTAGGAGTTTCTGCCGGTCGGGCGCCGGCCCGCGCGCGGCCTGCAAGCGGCGTGTTTAGATTTAATTTCCGTTTGTTTTCCGGCGAGCGTGCACAAATTATTTCTGATATTTATACGCTTTTCGCTGACAGCTTACGGAGGTGCCTACACGACTGTATTTAGAAATATGGCAGAGGAAAAAAATTAAAACGCAAGAATGAAGTGTTTTATAAGTTTATATGTGATCGACTGAAAGTGCAGGTAGAATGGTGCATAGCATACGTACTGAATGAGAAGTGTCCAGTCACTAGGTGTCTCACGCCCGCCTCTCACGAATACATTGCAGTAACTTTAAATTAAGATGTAGTTGGCTTCTTGCAGTGCTTTGTCTTCATTGCCAATTAATTGCCCGCAGCTATGCTTAGCTTAGCTATAATGAAAATAAACCAGTAGCTGAAAGTCGTGAAGTCCTGTGATGTAATACGGCCTCGAGACTGAAAATTGGTGAACTAAAAATAATTGTAATTGACACTGCTTAAGCCAAATTACGGCGAGAAAATGTTTTCTGAGTTAAGAGCAACTGAAAGTGTCGCTCAAAAGGAAAAATATAAATAAAAGCGTAAAAAACCCTTTAACAGACTTCTTCGAAAGCTTGCTTCTCGTTAATGTCGGTGAATAGAAGGAAAAGCGTACCTATTATTACTACATAGTACCTATTATTTTTGATATTTTAACGTTTTTAACGGAATTAGTTATTAAACCACTGACTACACTAAACACGTCACCCAACGCGGAACGAACTCTAGTTTCTGAAACTTGAGAAACGTTAAGTATAACTTCAGTGTACTTAGGTCAGGTTCGCAGATTAAGAGATTGAAACCGTAACGTATGAAAATAGGTGGACAGACGGCCGCATAGTGTATAAAGTAACGTGTTGCTTGCAATGACTGCAGTTATTCGAGACCTTGCGCTCGCACAACATAGCGGCGTATTGTGCGTGCGGGGTCAAGCTCGTTACCTGCCGGTCGCTTCGTACCCTCTACTCAAGCGGAACGACTCTACCACAATCTGAGGAAAAGCTTGAATAAACAGTTGTTACAATAATGCTACCATACTCGCTTCTTAAGTTAGTCGGATAACTTTCAAGTCCAAAATTTCCGGCCCGGAGCCCAATGACAAGTGTGCGACTACTGCTGGTAACCACCTAGATAAGACATAAATCAGCATATAGACAAGCATGTATAAAAACACTTTTATACAACGTTTTGTATGAAAGAGTTGTACTAAAGTGCCCACATCTCATAAATCTGATTTGGTCTATCAGCTCTCATTGTTTTGCCGAATTTCGGGGCAGCCTATGAATATACTCGTACTACCTACTAACATTAAAGTAGGTAATTGCTTTATTAGCTGTTGAAAGTTCTGGCATCCCGTGTGCGGGCGCCGGCCCAACGCCAGCCGTTCCGGTGTCTATTACACCTCCATCACCCGAACCCACTTCGAGACCAACCCTCGCGTCAATAGTCTCAGTACCACGCTAACATAAGTAGAGCTTACAGGAGACCCTATACATCTCCTGCTCAATTAAAACGTGCCAGTAAAGTAGTGTTCTGGTTTTGCAGTTCTAATAATTACTTTTTACACTTGTTTCTAAAATGCGGTTTTTTTTTCACTCTTAATCTTTTAATGACAGAGTGAGGTTTCTTTGTGTAATTTGTCTGTGGTTACGTATTATAAGAGCTAATGTAACTTGTTTTTAGAAAAAATGACTTTGTGCCAAGTTTCTTGCGGCGCATTCTTCATGGTAATCATGATCTTTCCGAAAGCGTTGGTAGACTCAAAAAAATGACGTGTAAAAGAGCATTCAACTGCCTAATTGCTGAATAAAATTTTGAATTTGAATTTGAATTTGTACTTAAATATTTCAGAAAGGTGTGGGCTGACGTAACAAGCTCATTAAATATAAACCATACAAGTACCAGAAATTTGTGCTTTAGGTAACTCATTTTGCTTGTGCGTGTAAGTTTTTAAGCAGGTACACTCTTAATACGCCGGATATTAAATTAGTCGAAGCTTTAGCGAGCTAAACCAAGTAAACTGGTTAGATACCAATGTAAAACGTGCCTTTAAATATAACACATGTGCTGAGGTTCGAGCACGAGTTTTCGAATCCTGCCTAACATTACGGTTATCGTATCGAGATCGAGAAACCTCATACTAAATTTTTGTCCCAATTACGCTCACGGGCGGGCGCTGTTCCAAACGTCATACAAACTCGACAACGTTTACTATTTCGAGGTTTCGAATATTCGTACTCGGGCCTCTGAACACTTTTCTCTTTTATTGTTGACGGAGTTGAATCCACTTTTGGCATCGTGCGGAGATCGAAGTGCAACAACCCCTGAGCAAATACACATTTATTATCGTCGTTAACCCGGCGTTAACTCGAAAGATGGAGTTTAATAAGTTGCCGGCGGAGTCGTCGCCCCGTGACGTCATGCGCGGGCTCTCCCGGCACCGAACCCCGGACTCGCAGCTGCTCCTGAGCTATTACAAGTTACGACTCACTTGGGAAATTTGGAACCACTCGGCACGAGATGTGTAATTTTAATAGTTAGCTGTTGAATTTGTTAATGTTATAGCAGTTATAGCATCATAATATTAACATGGCAATCCCATATAATGTATTTCACATACGTAATTTACAAATAAATTTTACCTATGGCCATATTTAAAAGTCGATGCCTATAACAATACTATTCATGCTACCAAATGAATTCGCTTTGTCTTTGGTATCCTCCCTCCGAGCTGTAACGTGACTCTGTTTGTTCTGAGTTTATTGGTGCCTTCTATTTGTCACAATACGCAAGCTATTGGACATTAAAAAGTTCCGCCATAATCCGCTAGATGGCGCTTTTCCGCACTTAGGCGAATAATATTAATTTAACAAGAATTAAAATTGCATCGGTTGTAAATTAATTAATTAACAACCGCTACTTGCACTTAGCCAACATAAAACACATAAAAAACTACATTACACACTACACAGAAACAATACGTTGGTATTCAAAATGAGAAGCACGGACACGCCCATGGGCGTCGCCCAATTCAAAATCTTTTGGTTGTCCGTATCCGGTCCCACTCAACCATAAAACCGCTTGTACGGCTGGGAGACCCCACATTTCTCTACAACTCCTGAGTGGAACCAGCCAGCCCAGAACTTGGTAAGAATACTGATCGTTTCTGTACTTTATCATTGTGTTACACTACTTGTGTCTTTTATTGTAACTTATTTAATTCTATAGGGTTTCCACTCTGTTACTCTGTCCGAAGCATTACTGTACCTTAATAGCGCTCCGGACAGTTAATTATAATTTAATCTTTCCCTATTTCACTGCTCTACGGTTATAGACGTAGCGCTTATTTTAAAACCTAACGTCTTGATAGAACGGTTGGAATTTAAAGTTCCAACGGTCACTTTGTTTAAATCTGTTATCCACTCTCACTAGAAACCTGTAAAAGCTTACTCTCTGACTCTAGCTAAATTGTAAATCCGTATGACCCTCCGTATTGCCATGCACTACCAATCTGGTTCCCACTCCCTCGGGAATGGTTGGACTAGAAAGCGGAACATGGCAGTGCGAGCATACCATGGACGTTTGGCTCACACCAGGTTATTTACAGGGCAACTACGCTACCCGTGGGAAATCTCTCCACCCACTACTGGTTCCTAACGGACCCCTGCCGACCTCTCGCAGCCTACTCAGAGGCTAGCCGTTGGCACGCTACGGTCCCCTTCACACCATCTCAACACCACGTCATCACACGAGCCCCCTGGTCACTCCTGGTTGCTCTACGACGCCTGCGCCCTATCTTCGCCGTCGCCGGAGGATCCAGACACCCGAGGGAAGTGTAGGCCACATTAGCGTGTAATCGAACCCAGTATCTTCAAAAGTGTCTTCGAACTCAATCCCCTGAGATTCTCTATTCTAATTGTCAATTTAGCCTACCGATTTTGTTGAAATAAATGTATTAAACTTGTAATTTGTTTCCTTCACAAAACCCTAGGTAGGCTACCTTAAAACAGACTGTTTCCCCTCATGAAAACGGCCTGTGACATATTAATGATCCTATCGATACATGCCTAGTGTAATTTTATGTGTTGTGTCCAGTTTCTTAATGCACACAATAAGAATATTATGTACAGAGCTTTAGTGTGATATATGTGCCTACTTATTTTCCGTCTGCTAACCGCTCTCTGAACTTCTGACTGCATACACACACCACATGTCAGTCTGAGGGTCGAGCACTACTTTACGAATGCTGCGTAACGTTACGGTTATCGTATCGAGATCCAGAAACCTCATACTAAATTTTAGTTCCAAATACGCTCACGGGCGGGCGCTGTTCCAAACGTCATACAAACTCGGCAACGTTTAGGTACTATTCGATTTTACGTTACGCAGCATTTGTAAAGTCGTGCTCGACCCTGTGCTACAAAGACGTGGGAGGGGAGTAGGTACACGACATTATAACATACTTACATAATGTAGGTATACAACTTGATGTAACTAGAGACCGTTTAGCCAATTATATACAATAATTTTATAGACACGTTTTACCGAAACACCATTATAATACAGTTTCAATTAATTGAGCAAAGTTTAATTAGGCAAATTCTGTGGGAAACATTAAAAGTTTCAACATAAGGAACAAAGCGAGCTAAATAAGCTTTTCAAAGATAAAGACTCAACTTATTTTGGGTAAAATTACTGTGATTGCGTCGACGGTTGAGCGTTGTAAAAGTTGTGACATTTTACTTCAAGTTGTCTGTTCCCGCGGGAGCCTTCGCCGAGCAGCACTGCCACCGCCCGCTTTCGCGGACAAACTCTAATCATTTGTACCAAAGTACCAAAACACTGAATAAACCACAGTTCCCGAAAAAAGATTGCGCCAAACTCATTATTCGGTAGGTAAGTTCTGGGATAATAAATGTCATTCCTAATTGTGATATAATCGGGCCGCGCGAGCTGGCTCAGGGCTTATCACGCCTCGGCGTTTGTTCGAAAACTAAGGGCTCCGTACCATTATCCATAAAAAAGGCAAAAAAACCGGCCAAGTGCGAGTCGGACTCGCGCAGGAGGGTTCCGTAGAAAAATTTTAACGCTTTTCCCCAGTGTTTTAAAAGGTCCAGTGTTAGCAGAGCCCTGCTCCTAAGCAAAATGTACGCAGTGTGGGGTCAACTTATATTGGTCAGCGAAATCTACAGACAGACATAAAATTTAACATTTTGAGACTTCTCGGAGTGGTTGTGCCATAAGAGCTACCTTCATACTAAAAGCTTCACTACAATAAAAGAATCTTCAGGTCTAATAATTGGTTTTATTTCCACTTTTTCAATCGGTAGCGTTACGCGCCAAAAGTCCTAAGTCAATCTCCTCGTCTTTTTCTTTTTTTTTTTCTGTCACCGCTGACAGATGTCACCCGTTTTGAAACAGCATCTATCAAACAATCAGTATTTTTCTAACAAAACTTAACTACACGTATAACAAATTTTAATAATATCTAACATTCGGCCTTCCTGACAACACAAGTTTGTCCTCAAACTAATTCTAAAATCTCTATCCTATTTGACATTTCACACCTCACCATAATATGGCCGCATGAAACTTTCCAAATCTCATAATGTTCAGGGTATCAATCTGATTGCATTGCATCGAGAACTTTACCTATCAATCTAGGCCACCCTCGTCTCCAAACAATATCATCAACCACCTATTCACATTGCATCGAGGACTTCACCCGTTAATCTGGGCCACCCTCGCCTTGCGATCATTCTATCCTAATTGAACCTCATGAGACTGCATCGAGGACTTCACCCGTTAATCTGGGCCACCCTCGCCTTCCGATCATTCTATCCTAATCTAACCTCATGAGACTGCATCGAGGACTTCACCCGTTAATCTGGGCCACCCTCGCCTTCCGATCATTTTATCCTAATCTAACCTCGTGAGACTGCATCGAGGACTTCACCCGTTAATCTGGGCCACCCTCGCCTTCCGATCATTTTATCCTAATCTAACCTCGTGAGACTGCATCGAGGACTTCACCCGTTAATCTGGGCCACCCTCGCCTTCCACTTCAATTTAAATATCATTGCATCAAGGACTTCACCCATCAATCCGGGTCACCCTTGACTTCCAATGAACAATTTAACAAAACACAGCATTCTATTTTTTTTTTTTTTTTTGTAAGTATACAACAACGTTCGGCCGACCTGACCCTATAAGTTTGTCCTCAAACTTACTTACACCCTAAGCAAAACAGTTCTAAGTATGGCATTTTAAATTTTCCTACATTTACTCATTTTTAATTGTATCGAGGACTTCACCAACTGAGACAACTGTAACTCAACTAGGTCACCCTCGCCTTATAATATTCATTGCACTTCACCATTTTTTTTTTTTTTATATATAATAATTGAGATCTTTCACTCCTTTTTCCCATTAAATAAAACAGTAACTGTCGTAAACTAAAAAAAAATAAAATAAAATTACATTTTACTTATGGGATGGCTAAATCATAATCAGTATCAGAATTACTTTCGCGGTCAGCAACTGTAATCCAAGGTTGTATGCGATCAGCTGCCCAAACGTTTTTATACTTTCCCCTCGTTATATTCATACCCTCTATATTACTGACTTCATACCGATCGTTACCTAATAATTTGGAGATTTTGAAAGGGCCTGAATACTTCGGTAGCAGCTTGCGACTTTTACCGTCATTAGAAGGGGTGCTTTTCAAAATCTTTACTAAGTCCCCTACATTGTATGCTTTAGCAGCTTTTCTCGACCGGTCAAATCTAAGCCGTTGGTCTGCTTGATCTTTAACAATATGCTCGTTAATTTCCTGCCTAATCTCATTCACGTCTTTATCATGTCGTCGTGTTTCTACTATAGCCTCGCCTAAGACGCCTTCACCTCTATTTAGTGGCCGTTTACAAAATAATACTTCAGCAGGTGTTTTTCCAATGCCCTTGTTAAGAGTATTATTGAGCCCCCATTGTATCTTTCCTAAATTCAGATCCCATTTGTTCTCACCCAAACGGTCAGTGTACGTTCTGAGACTATCTAAAACGGTGCGGTTGTAACGCTCCACTTGACCGTTAGAGCGAGGTGAGGAAACTGCATTGAGTACATGCACCACCTCAAATTCTGTACAAAACCGATCAAATTCAGCCGAGGTGAAACTAGTACCTCTGTCTGATATTATTCGACTTGGGTGACCAAAGGTAAAGAATACGTCCTTTAACGCTTTAATAGTAGGTCCTGATTTCGTGTTCCGCACTGATTTTATAATGCAAAATTTTGAATAGCCATCGACAATCAAAAGGATGTACTGATTGCCGCAACCACTTTTCACAAAGGGACCAAGGTGATCCACATGGATGGTGTGAAAAGGAATATCAGTTTTAGGTATACTGTGTAAGTGACCTTAGTGTCTTTAGTGTCTTTAGGACCAGAGGGTTCTTTTCCAAAGGCACAATGTAAGCACGACTTCACATACTTAGTGACAAATTTCTTCATTCTCGGGAACCAAAAATCCCTTTTTATTTTCTCTAGAGTTTTTTCCGTCGAAAAATGTCCTATTTCGTCGTGATTACGTTGACAAATTTGCCATCTTGCACCCTTGGGAACTACCCATTTAAGGTCATCTCCTACTTTCCGATACACTCTGTTATTTTTGACAACAAAGTTTTGCTTTATATCAACTAATTCTTTGTACTCCGGATCTTCAAGCGCCGAACGAATGTGCTTAATTTTAGGATCAGTCATTTGCAAACTTATTAGCCAATCTTCTTGCGAAATATGTAGTACTCTGTTAAGATGATTATTAACATCACCATCATCAGCAGTTAAAGCTGAATTTCTGCTTAGCGCATCGACGTGTTGCATGGTGCAACCTGGCTTATATTCGATAGCACAATCATACTCTTGCAGCGCTATCCACCAACGTGCTACTCTGGGTATTATGTCCCTCTTAGTAAATGTTGAACGAAGAGCGCTGCAGTCTGTAATGATTGTGAAGTGTTTGCCTAATAAATACACCCTAAAGCGATGTAGCGATGCAATAACTGCCAATGTCTCTAATTCATAAGCATGTAATTTCTCCTCATCTATGGTGGTTTTGCGGCTAAAATAGGCTATAGGCTTTAGACTTGATGTTGGTGTTTCTTTTTGAAATAAAATCCCACCTAACCCGAACTTGGAGGCGTCACAGTGTAATTCTATTATATATTCCGGGTTATAAATACTTAAAATCGGACGTTGAGTTAATTTTTGTTTTAGAACACAGAATGCCTCTTTTTGGTGTTCATCCCAGATCCAAGGAACGTCTTTTCTGGTCAAGTCGGTTAGTGGTCGAGCTATAAGCGAAAAGTTTTCTATGAATTTTCGGAAATAGCTGGCCAGTCCTACAAACTGTCGAACCTCATGCACATTCCTAGGTTCTGGAAACGATTCCACGGCCTCAATTTTAGATTTTCCTGGGCGAACTCCCTCCTCGGAGATTTCAAAGCCAAGATAATTTATAACAGTTTCGAAGAATCTACATTTCTTAATATTCAACGTCAGCCCCGCTTTTCTCAGTAAATCAAATGTTTGTTCCAGTCTTTGCATACATTCATTGAAACTCTTACCAGCAATCAACAAATCATCCATGTATGCCACTGCACATTTTTCTTTTGATTTACCAAGCATTTTATTCACCGTCCGTTGGAATACTGCAGGGCAGTTTGCTAAGCCAAAGGGCGCTCTACGAAACTGATACAAACCATCAGGGGTGATAAAAGCAGTTAAATGCTTACACTCTTCCTTAACAGGAATTTGGTAGTAACCACTTGCCATGTCCAGACTAATAAAGTACCTATTTCCACTCAGCAGATCAATCTGATCATCTATGCGCGGTAATGGAAACAAATCCCTTATTGTTTTTCTATTTAGAGCCCTATAATCAACGCATAGGCGGTAACCTCCAGTTTTCTTCGATACTAAAATAACAGGGCTTGCATAGGCAGATTCAAATTCCTCAATTATCTCATTATCTAAGAGTTCTTTAACCATATCACGAACTACCTCTTTCTCAGAATAACTTAGTCGATATGGTCTGTAGACAATTGGTATATCATCTGTGAGCTTTATGTCCAGTTCAGTTAACTGAGTACATCCTAATTCCGATAGGTTTTGTGCAAAGCAGTCACGGTATTTGTCAATTAAATCAAAAACTGTTTCCTTTTGAGTACAGTCCAAATCAGGATTAACAAATATTTGATCGTGATTCAATGGCTCTAAAGTAGCTCTAGCATCTATTAACCGCACATTTTGAATGGGTGTTGTTGTTTCATCAAGGCTAACTGTATGTGCCCGGGCCATAACTGAATTTTCTGTAAAGTACAATGGGGACCTCGAATTGTTGACAT
The DNA here is from genome assembly GCA_963691665.1 of Clepsis dumicolana. Classification (NCBI taxonomy): domain Eukaryota; kingdom Metazoa; phylum Arthropoda; class Insecta; order Lepidoptera; family Tortricidae; genus Clepsis; species Clepsis dumicolana. The sequence goes on from OY829509.1 coordinate 18,033,939, forward strand.
TAAGGATAACAATATCACATAGACCATCAGTCAATTTATAAACTCCTTCCTGAATGCAATATTCCATACCATTAATATTTCTATAATTTCCTCTGATGTAAATGTCTGCATTTTTAATGTCATTACTGTAACAATTCAACAAGCCTACCTGATCAATTTCAGAGTCAGCTGTAACATACAACAAACATTTTTCATTATCAAGAGGTTCTGGGTCGATTTGAGGCAAATTATTGTCAAATCTACTGGAATATATGTTAAGTGAACTCTCTGTTTTTGTTATAACTATTTCAGGTAGCTCTGTGAAGTTCTGACCTAGTAGTAAAGGTCTATGCAGATATTTACTGTCAATGACATATGCACTGATTTCAGCCTTTACCGAATCAATTTCTATTTGAAATGCAGTTTTACCTAATAACGGGATATTAATCCCAGCAATTCCCCGCACTACTGGCAACTCGTTGTGTTCTACAGTTAAGCCCAGTTTATGAACCATATCCTGTGAAATAAGGGTGCAATCACTCCCCAGGTCAACAAAACATTCCAATATGTGCACATTATTGATGCAAGCTTGCTTGTGGTACTTGGCACTATTTGATGAAGTGCTATCAATCAATAGAACCCTTTTTTCATTATGTTTCAACATTTTCTTAAATTGACAATTGTTACTGCTATGTCCAAATCTTTTACATTCCTCACATTTTATAATAGGCTTAGGACAATGTTGCAACCTGTGACCTCTCTCACTACAGTTAAAACAAATTACTGTTGATGTGTTTTGACTATTTTGAGAATTGTTTTTACCACATTGAACTGCTTTGTGACCAGGTTCAGAGCACTTGTTACAAATTATATGAGTTAGATTTGTTTGCCTATTCCTAGACAAGTAAGAAGCTCTATTCATGTCTTTGTGTTCTTTACATACATCCTTGAGATATTTTAACAAGTCTTCGGGCTCTGTAAAGCGAGCAGATGATGCACCTGTCCGTATAGTGCGATCCTCTATCCCAAGTATAATACAATCAGCTGCCTTTTTACCAAAGATTTCGCATGCATTTAACAGCATTGTTTTGTCATAATAGTATTCATCTACACTTTCACCATATTTTAAAGTTCTATCAAGCATCTCTAACAAAAGAAGGCCATAATTTGATTCAGACGGAAATGCTTTCCGCAAAAGTTCCTGCCACTGTGTCCAACTATGTAGTACAGAAGTCTGCCCCTGATACCATTTCTTAGCATTTCCTACTAGTTTAGGCAGTGCATAATGAATTATGTGCGCTTCCTCCCATTTGTAAATTACAGCACACTCATTGACTTTAGCTAGCCATGAATCAATATTATGATTCTTTTGTGAGGGATCAAACTCTGGTATCATGTTTAAATTGTTATGAAATATTGACTGGGTGTTCGGCTTTACAATAGACTGTATAATTTGTGAAACATCATTAAGGTTGAATAAGGCACTAGAACTATTCACAGTATCTGCTGTCCCAGCCCCGTCTTGTACCTGCATCATCGGAATATTGCTTGCTGCTCCCATCCCGCCGGCAGTGCCGCTAGGTGCTGCCATGCCGCCCACAGCCGCCATACCATTCACAGTCTCCATGCTGCTTGTAACCGTCATACCGCTCGGTGCCGCCATCCCGCTCGCAGTCGCTGTGCTGCTCACACCCGCCGTACCGCTCGAAGCCGCCGTATCCACACCACTGACTGTCCCCATACCACTTGCAGACGTCCCGTTGGGTCTGCCAGTAGCGGTGTTCCCGCCGATTATCACAGGTATCGCTTGTTGTGTCAATATTCTCGCCGCACGCAGTTTTCTTAAGCCGTCCTCATCCAACTCCGGTGTTACGGTCACATTCTTTTGCCGTCTATGGCTTGAATTATGTGACGTGTACCGACGACCGGATGTCTTGTGATGACTCGCAGACTTCGATTTCGACCTCTGAGACGTGCGTTTCTTCTTACTTTTGCAATCATCTGAAGAAGTTTCATCGGCAGATGTTGTAGACGGACTTCGTTCTCTACGCCTATATTTTGACCGTTTTCGTCCCATTTTCACACGAGAGTTTTTGGTTACCACTTCTGATAAAAGCTTCACTACAATAAAAGAATCTTCAAGTCTAATAATTGGTTTTATTTCCACTTTTTCAATCGGTAGCGTTACGCGCCAAAAGTCCTAAGTCAGTATCCTCGTCTTTTTCTTTTTTTTTTTCTGTCACCGCTGACAGATGTCACGCGTTTTGAAACAGCATCTATCAAACAATCAGTATTTTTCTAACAAAACTTAACTACACGTATAACAAATTTTAATAATATCTAACAATACCAAATTTCAAGTTTCTAGGACAAGTGGAAAGTACCCTTTAGATTTTTGGATTTCGGAAAATTGTATAGAAATAACCTTTGTAATAACTGTATCTTTTGATTGCGTTGACTTTGAAGGTTGATTTTTTCACAGCTTCAGGGGCCGCAGGTTTTTTGTATCAGAAATACATCATCTGTGAAAATTTCAACTGTCTAACTGTCACGGTTTATGAAATACAGCCTGGAGACAGACAGACAGACAGACAGACAGACAGACACACATACAGACAGACAGACAGACAGACAGACAGACATACAGACAGACAGACAGACAGACAGACAGACAGACAGACAGACAGACAGACATACAGACAGACAGACATACAGACAGACAGACAGACAGACAGACAGACAGACAGACAGACAGACAGACAGACAGACAAACAAACAAACAAACAGACAGACAGACGGACGGACGGACGGACGCACGGACGGACAGACAGACAGACAGACAGACGGTAATAGGGTCCATGGAACTAAATAGTCCCAAAAGAATATTGGTGGAGAAGATTCATGTTTTTTGAAGTCGCATCGTGCATCTCGTGTCCGCTGCCGGTTTAGAGAACTCCTTGTGAACAAATTTTCTGCTCTTCATAAACAGAATTAACACTGCAGGTTCGTCGGTTATCAGTGGACGGATACAAACGCATCTGCAGCTATTACGCGTATTGTTGGAGCTTACCACAAGATGTCTGTATACAAATTATGTGCTGTTAATGTACCTAACTCCTATACCCACTGATCAAGCACAAGCACTGAATGGCTATCCTTTCCAGATGAGTTCACGCTGCAATTTTCGCCGTCTGTTCCGCCCACCGATTGAAAGGGTCGGAACTAGAATACTCAATTAAAAGATGAAGCTTTCACGCGCGTTAAGCCGCTCCGCGCGAGCATAATGCCATTAGTAAACAACTCAAAACTTGTCGAGCCTCGCCAAGTACCCAGTTGGCCGGGATTTGAGAGTCTGCCTAAAATATGGCACTTAGCGGCAAGTAGACGAGGTGAGGATCACTCGGCTCAGCGACGAAGCGACGAGACTAGACCCCTTATTTTACATTTTTTGCTTACTGTAACCCTCCTCCTGACATTTAAGATCTCATTCCAGTCACGAAAAACAAAACACTCAATTGTTCCTTTGAAAGACTATCCCTGCTAATGAAAGTGTCCCGATGAACGACGTCATATTACTTTAGCTTATTTGTGTACTTACTGGTTTTATTTATTACAAACCTACGTAGGTATATCAGACAAATTGCCAAATACTCTGTCTCGCACAATTGAAGTTACAATTAAAACTTAGCCGACTAAATACATAAGTAGGTATAAAACAGCAAGATATTGTTTAGCTAACATTAACATTAAAAACGAATTACTTACTGTAGATTATGTAGATTCTATAATAACGCGCGTTGATAACAGTGATATGCAGATTTCAATATTAATTTAGCGAATGGTAATGAGGCTTTCATTATTGTTAGGCACTTACGCTACTGAGTTTGTACTAAGTTAACTTAATATCGCCTATGATTTTAGTCGAGGAATTGAACAGTTGGTTGAATTTTACTTATGAGCAAGACTTTTATTATAAAAACTAAATTATTGTGTTTTTGAGAGTGGCTTATGCTCGCAACCCCTACACAAAACTAGACGTACTTAGGTATATGCATAGTAGAATATCTCGGACTCCGTTACGCCATAATGTACTTCCTGTTCAAACCACAAACGAGAATCATACCTAGCAACCGCTTGAATATAACTTATTGTGGGGTTCTTCATGGAGTGCGTGCACCTTTATACGATAATATAGGCAATTATTCCTTCTTCATAAAAAATGTCTGCTTAGAAATGCACAACTGAGCAGCGTTGCAGTTCCGCATATCATCGATTTCCTTATTCAGTCTACTATTTCAAAGTCAATGAAGCGTGTTTTGCATATCACGAGTACCATTGTTATGGTAATTGATGTTTGAAGCAACGGGATGGACGGGCGCAGTCACGGTTAGCGAAACACCCTGCGATAACGAGGGGAGCACCGGCCGAGCGCGGTCTCCGGCGACCAGCGTCCACTCCACTGAGCCCGCCTAGACGGGGCGAAATCGGACCGGAACGAGTTCACGGCGTTATTGTGAAGTGAAGCAAATAAAGAAAACATGGAAAAGGCAGGACCCGGCGAAACGCGGTACGGTGACGCGGCGGCTGCCGTGCGGCGCAGAAAGCCTACCAACAGAAACGATGTCTACACAAATGTATTCATTTAGATTTCCGTTCATGTTCTTGATGTTGACAGAGGCTTACACAAATCTACTCTTAAAATGAAGCGAAGTACTTACCACAGCGGGCGCGCCGCGTCGTGCGTGCTCTTGCGCTGAAAGCCTAATCATTATAATTCCAGTCACCTTTGAGCACGAATAATAGCGCAGCGCTCCATTCCTCGCAGCGCCTTTTGTTATTTCGTTTGTTTACAGCATAAATCGAATTTGGTATAAGTGTTCCTTTCAAATCCTATTACGGATTTCTTAGCCTGCGAAAATCGGGGATCAGCGGCGCCGCACGGAGCAAACTTAATTAGATCGTAGGCAGCGATAAATCTATGGCCCGCGCGCACGCATGCATTAATTAATACCCACTAATCCTTTTTCAATACGTACGTTATGAATATTTAACCCTTCCGTGAAACACCAAACAATATTTCAATGTATGATTTTAAATGCCGCATACAAACCGACATCGAGAATATCTACGTATCGTAGGCATTTCATCGGAATCGGATTTCAAAACCTTACGATGATTGTTTAATATGTCGAAATTAAGATAATATTTGCTTTCTGTACAGCTCCTGGATTTTTAATAAAGTTGTAGATTAACCAGGAGGTCCCTGAGGAACCTGACGGATGATAATAATGGCTGAATAAATTGATCGAAAATCGTTTATTGCGTGCGAGGCGCTGCGCCCGCGTCGTCGCGCCGCATTTAAATACATCGGATGAGGGTGCCTTCTTCCTTGTGGGGAAACTGAAATCACAATGGGGATTAAGTGAATGCATGTGTGCGAGTTGATTGTGCAGTTTAGCCGCCATGCTGTGATGCTGTGATGCGGCGCGGCGGGCGCGGCACGTGGCCCCGCCAGATTATACTAATCTCGCGCGATCGGTGCAGCGCGCAGCGGCGACTGACTCGTGATTCAAAACCGGCGGTACCCACACCTAACGCATCTCATTACTTTATAACCATTGACAATAAATAGAAAAAGAAAAACTTAGAGTCGATTAATAATTCTTGTTTGCATAAACGTGTATGACATTTGCATGTTAGCATTTACTTGCGAACACGAGTTTACATGATTAAAACCTCGTAGCGACGGCGCCGGCGGAGTGTTTACATAAATACATATTCCTATAAATTATGCAACTTAACACGAAACCACTAAAAGCATCGACTCCTTTAGAGGATGAAACAAGACCACTCAAATTGATGTTTCCTAATTATTTTATTTTGACCGAAGTCCTCGGAAATATTATTGAATTTTGCGTAATGTTGGACATTATGAATTAACTCTCTCATAAATGTAGCAAAAAAATACAACCCTCTTTATGTGGACTTAATAATACTTTCTGATTTCACCGTAATCGATCTGTACCAAAAAAGTGAGTACCTAAAGTCAACAATGTTTGAAATGTTGTACCTACCTAAGTAACAAATTCTTTGTAATGTTAAATGAAGAACTAAACAATGCAACGCTTTGAAAGCTTTGACGTTATAGACAAGTGAACAATGTAAATAAATATTTCTGTTGGATCTCCAGAGACTCATTAGTATAATGAAGCGAAAGCTAATTTTAAATAAAAAAATACGTTGAACGAAAATATTTGTATGCCAGCCGCCTCGCGATTATCTCAAGTATCGCAGTCGCGTACGATGAGGGTGCTTCAATAATTAATAGTTCGTATGCAAAGGCGCGCCGGGGGTGCAGCGGGAGCGCCAGGCGGGACGCTGCGCCCGCTGCGGCCCCGGCCCTATTGTACCCGGGGTTGATGTAACGCCAGATAATACAAATACATCAAGTTAACCCCAGGTTATTATGTAACCCAAGTTGGTGCTAGTCGGCCTTAATAAATTACGTTAAAACCTCACACAAAACAACGAAAGAGAACGCCTTCATTCCTGTAATGGATATTAATTTGTGACATTGCGCCAAAATTAATGCGAAGTGGGAACAGCACTTAATATATTAAAAACCCAAGTGTCTCAAATTTTCCTTGAAGAATCCCGGTCGTAAAATTACCGCCAGAAGGGACTGTTTTATCGACATCGTTAAATATGACAGGAATGCTTTTAGTCGACTCTGAATATTTCGACCCGCCCTGCGGCTGCCAAGCTAATTGCCTTGAAGGTTGGCGGCCGACCTGCTAGCGTGACTGCCGGAGTATGCCAGTATCCAGTATGCTACTCGCGTGTCAAGCATATCCTGTGTCTAAAAAACAAAACTCAGACTCAGAAGTTGCATTTTTTCGACTAAGAATTTAAGGTTTCAAAATTTTCAATTCCAAGAATTCGTCAAAGGCCGGTACAAAAATGTAAACATGTAAACAAATAAAATTTGGTCAATATATCATTTAAAAAATGCTCTAGTCGTATGAGCAGCGAGTAAGCCGCGTTGTTGTCAAAAATTAGTCGAGCCATGTTTATGAATGCCGCCCCGCGCCGCGCCGAGGGTGCAATCTGATCCTTTATTCAGCAGCCCCGACGCTCTGGGTTGCTGGTTAACACGATGCTGAGCAGAACCGCTGCGCACTTATTATTCACTAAATGAGCCGTAACTTCAACTGCCACTTAACAACTTTGATGAGCAAAGTTTAAATGATTATGCACCGCCGTCGTCGCGTTTAGCAGATTGGGTCAACAATACAAGCGACTGCGTCGCTGACAAAAACTTTACATGATATCGTGTTTATTCATATTCCTAGATTTATAAGATGTCTATAATTGCGACTCTATTAAGTAGAGCCTTATGGTCACGTTGCTTTTGGCCGATTGTTTACACTTTGCTACGCAGTATCGTGTTGTTTGCTGCATAGCATACGCTATCAATAACTTCAGCCCGCGGGCGCTGTGGGCGATCAATTTGCGGGTCATTTGTCTGGCACTGAGCGGCAAATAAGTCGGAAAACTCAATCAACATACAATGACAATGCAAAGAAAAATTCGTTAAGCAGCTGGACTTGAACCAGCAACCTCGGTAATCCGTACCACGTATCACGTACCACGTGGTACGGATTACCGAGGTTGCTGGTTCAAGTCCAGCTGCTTAACGAATTTTTCTTTGCATTGTCATTGTATGTTGAAATTCATTCTATGAATGTTTCATAAAATAAAAACAAAAATAATCAATAAATCGATTATGTTCATTAAACTCAATCAAGTCGGCGACTTTCCCGGAGCCGGCCTCTTATTGCGGCTTCTCTGCTCGATGTAGGTACCTCTGCATCTGTTGTTGCACGAGCTTGTCGGTCCGTCAACTCTGCTTTCCTGGATATAAAAGGCACATTTAAGACCAACATTTTTGCTAGCATATGAGCCAATTATATACCTACATAGGTGTACGAGTATGGGTAGACCCGACCGACTGACTAAATCTATTAGCTTCGTGCTTTATAGTTAGCTTTTGTTATTATGGCGACCACGTGGCCATAAATTGCCCTCGGATAAAGCAGTGATAGCCTAGTGGTTTGACCTAAGTATGGCCTCTCAAGCAGAGGGTCGTGGGTTCGAGCCACAGCTCGCACCTCTGAGTTTTACGGAATTTATGTACGAAATTACATTTGTAACTTATCATGAGTTTTTTGGTGAAGGAAAACATCATGAGGAAACACTCCTGCGAAGCAATTCAATGGTGTGTGTGAAGTTTCCAATCCGCACTGGGCCCGCGTGGGAACTATGTAGCTCAAACCATCTTTTAATTTCTCTCCTTACTAAGACCACCACCTACTTTAGTATAGAGCACGTCGAGTGTCTATATTATAGTTTCACTATATAAAGTTATGATTATGATAAGGCCACACCTAACCCTATCAATAACTTACATTGATTTAATGCTTATATTAATGTTAAACACTCGACGTGCTCGAATTATTTGTACGTGTACCCCGCTCCCGCGCAGCCCTCGCCAGCTCGCTCAGCTGTGCCCTAAGCACGACTTGTCGAATCCTGCGTCACATAAAATCGAATAGTAAACTATAACGAGTTTGTATGACGTTTGGAACAGCCCCCGCCCGGAGCGTATTTGGAACTAAAATTTAGTATGAGATTTCTCGATCTCGATACGATAACCGTAACGTAACGCAGGATTCGACAAGTCGTGCTTAGGGCACAGATAGAGTTACTGCAGGGGAAGGGTCGTTTTGAACTAACTCGATAAGGCCCTACTCTCGCTGCACTCGCCGGCCCCGGCAACAGTACATCGACCCTCAACTCGCCAGAATTCAATCAACAATTTAACCGTCGATTAGTGTGGATCGTGCACGGACAAAACAAGTTTTCCGCTATCGGAGAGACGATAAATCGCCGACAGTAATAAATACGTAACCAGTGCTTAATAGTTAGTTCAGTCAGCATAAAGTGCGAGGAGGCATGTTAAGGTGCATTTCTACTGATTGAGCTTGGGCGGAGCGGAGCAGAGAAGAGAAGTGCAAAGTTGCAAGTATCCACTGACGCGCGGAGTGCAGGTATCGATCGAGCTCTGTAATTGATCAATTCAAGGTCCGTTCCGCGTCAGAGCAAAAGCACCCTTTTTGGGTGTCCGCTCAGTACCGCTCCGCTTACATGTTTCTATTGACGCGGAATGCGGGTTTCGAACACTCCGCCCAGCTCCGAGTCAGTGAAAACGCACCCTAAGAGTCGGCTGTTGGCCGAAAGCCGCTCTCACCGCCTGCAGCTGCGCAGGCGCGATAGCATCGCGGCGGCGGCGAATAGCGCGAGAAAGCTGCATCAATGCACCGCTCGCAGCACAATACGCTTCGCTACCATACTGCGATTTTAATATGAATGGACGCCCAGGGGAATGTCGTTATTTAAAAAGAAATGCTTTTAACTTAACAATACGAAAAGCTCGGCAAAGTTGCATTCTACGTAGCGTCTCTAGACAGTTGGAATTTTTGCCCTTACTTGCTCTATTCTAAAGTGTCGGGAATTGAAAGCTAAAATACAATTATACCTGACGCCGTGAGAATGACATGGATACGGCCCCGCTGCCGCGAGAGCTGGCATCGGTGCCCTAGCCTGGCTACTTAAATGCTTTCATAATGATAATACGTAAATTCAAATAAACAATATACAACTTTCGTTCATCGTAAATCAACGTTTGATGCCTTATAAAAAACCTCTCAATAATATTATGTCGTGTACGCTGGGCGTACAACAATCTTACAAGAATTTGCCTTCGGTCTCGATAGGGATGATGAAGAACAAACACCGTTTACTTTAAAGCAGATAATATATTCTCCTTTCACTTCTCTCTCCAATATCACAACTACCTTTCAGGGTGACCTTCCGTTACACCGTGTCCGAAAGTGGCATAGCACCATCTGTGGAACTATATTGGAATTCAACATACAATGACAATGCAAAGAAAAATTCGTTAAGCAGCTGGACTTGAACCAGCAACCTCGGTAATCCGTACCACGCTCCACCAATTAACTGTATTGGAAATATTCATCCATACTACCTTTTGGAATAAACCCAACAGTCCTAAAATCGTGCAAACACTCGAACGAGACAAAAGCGATAACCACTGAATCCAATCTAAATACGCATTTATTACCTTTCCCCTTATACAACATAAATGTACTAATGTATCTACATAGAACAGAATGCTTCACATCGCCAGAGGGTCGAGCACGACTTTACGAAAGCTGCGTAACGTTACGGTTATCGTATCGAGATTGAAACACCTCATACTACTACGCAAACTCGACAACGTTTACTATTCGACTTTACGTTACGCAGCATTCATAAAGTCGTGCTCGACCCTCTGGACCGGCGCACGATACAACGCCAGTTGACGATAAAACGCGGGAAAGGCTCGTAAACCGGTATATAGAGCTGTCAAGTGTGCGCTCGCCGTATAGCGACGGCGGTAAAGATTCCTGCAGCACCAACAGCATTGCTGCACCAACACCAACAACAGCACCACTTGACTGCACCACGATGCTGCACCCAAGGAACTCCATTATCAGTATATTTCTTTGGTAAAAGTAAAAATTGTTACAGCTTATACTTAGTTAAAAATTATTTGTTGAATCAACACCCTGCTATAGTTTCTAGAAGAAACATTGAAATAATTGATAAATCTGTCTTTTGTAAATGGCGTCTTCCCTAATAAACTAAAAATTGCAATCGTTAAACCTCTGTATAAAAAGGGTGATAGGGAAGTCTTAGGTAACCATCGTCCTATAACCTTGGTACCTGTTCTATCCAAGGTATTTGAAAGAGCCATGCACGTTAGAATTTCATCATTTTGTGATATTGTATTTATCATACAATATAATTAGTAATGAGCAAAATGGATTTCAGAAAGGGAAATTCACTACACTTGCCGCATTTATGCTAATCAAATGTATAACTGAAAATATAGATATGAAAAAACCAGTTTGTATCGTTTTCTTTGATATGACCAAGGCATTTGATTTTGCCTCACATCAACGCCTTCTACAGAAATGTGAAAGATATGGTATCAGAGGTGTAGCCTTCAACTGGATAAAGAGTTACCAAAATAACAGAACTCAGTGTGTCCAATTAGAAAATATTGAAAATAGAAAAGATATTGGTCATATCAGATCAAAGTTTAAAACTAATGAAGTCGGAGTACCCCAAGGTAGCGTCATGGGTCCTCTGCTATTTTTATTGTATATTAATGACATTACGCATGTGACTGATTATCAATGTATTTTGTTTGCTGATGACATTTCTATTATAATATCATGTAATGATTTAAATACTTATAATGATGACATCAATAATTTAATTCATAATGTAATTGAGTGGTTAGAATCAAATAATTTAAATGTTAATCTTGACAAAACAAGTTACGTACAATTTTACAACAGAAAAGGAGGTATGGATTTAAATGTAAAATATAGTGATAAATTGATACGTGAAACTGAGGAACTGACATTTCTGGGTATAATGTTAGATAAAAATTGTTCTTGGAAACCCCAGATAGAAAAAAAATGTAAAATGGTTAATCGTTTTGTATATCCAATTAGAAAGCTTTCTATATTAGTAAATAAGGAGACGGCTCTTCTAGCTTACCATGGTTACGTGGCATCCGTGTTAAGATACGGGCTCGTGTTATGGGGAAACTGTTGTGAAGTTAATAGGCTATTCATAAGCCAAAAAAAGTGTATCCAGGCTATTTGTAACAAGCACCCACTGACATCCTGTAAGCAACTGTTCGATGAACTAAAACTGCTTACTCTTCCTTCGCTATACATAATGGAAATAACTAAATTTGTTAAATTAAATTATCATCTATTTAAAGAATTGAAAACAAGACTGATTCTACCGAGAGTGGTTTCTAAACTTTGCAGCAAAAATTGTTATTGCATGGCCATAAGAATATTTAATCATGTCCCTACAAATATAACTTGTCTGCCATATAAGGTTTGTGTACGAACATTGCATAATTGGCTACTTCAAAAAAGATTCTACACCATTAAAGAATTCCTAAGTTATAAAGAGTGATTTCATTAATATAAGTAAAATACTTTTCCCCTCACTACCTCGGAAAGTCGTCTTTTATCCTTTAATACAAGCGGGTAAAATAGCATTTTATCCACTAGTGGGGAAAGTAATTTGACCTTGGAGTGGAGCGTGTTCAAGTAGCTTTTGACAGATAACATAAAGTAAAACATGAGTAAAACGCTCATAATAATGGTTCGTTCGATATTAATTATCATTAAATAAATAATAAATGGTTTGAGAATGAAATGAAAAATACCGAATTTAGCTTTATTTTATTGTCCATAAAATTCTATGAGGAACATTTGTTTTTTATAATGATGTGGAATATAATTCTGAACGCATAAGTTGAGTCGATACAATTTCAAAACGCATCGTCATAAATGTCAACATTGTCAGTAAAAAAATTGTCACCGACTCCGAGTCACGTAAAAATACACAACTTCCAGATTTTTCTGTTATAATATTATCGTAAAAAAAAGTGATTCCAGTGATAAATGTTTATTTTTATGAGCTGTTCTTGTGCATTTTGCGCTTTCCTCGCTACAGTGAGGTGAAAAGTTTTGTGTTACACACGGGTGCAAATGTATTTTACTTCTCGTGTGTTGAAACACTCGCTGGTAAAAACAACTTTGCACCGTTGTATAACAAATAACTATTTTTTTTTGTAGATATTAAGTGTTCGTGTAAAAATAATTTGCATGCTACTGTGTAGTAGAATAGTTGTGTCATTGTTGTTCCTGTTCACCATCTTATTGTACACTATTTTCTGCAAATAAATGACTTATGACTTAATATTGACTTACGTAGTAATAACACGAGCTGTGTGCTGGCTGAAGATAATCTCAAGTCAATGTAGATGTAAAGTCAACAAAAACAAAGAAAGTTTCCAAGGAGCACGCTCCGTAGAGTTGCAAAACTATTATTTATTCTGTGCTATCGTTCGTGTTCAAAACGGGCCAAGGCTACCCCCGCAATAAAGTATGGTGCATACAAGCCGCACATGCCGACAGCTCGGGTGTGTAGTTGTATCGTATCGGTGTAGTATTATTGTATTCGGCGGCCGCGCGGCGCGCATCAAACACGGCTTAATGTGTCGTAAAACAGAAGCGCCGCCGTCAGCCAACTCCTCGCCGCCGCCGGCCACCGCTCACTGTTTACCGTACATACCATTCAATGTGTGACGCGCGTGCCACGCGACATGTCCGCTGACAATTCACGCTAATAGAAGCCACAAAGGACGTGAAACACGTCAGGGTATGACAGGAAGATTAAATTAGGCACAATTTCCTTTCGCTTCGCTGTTCGACGTCCCGAGATGTCGCCCTTATGTACCTAATGATGTTAAAGAACTTGCTTAAGAACACGACATGTGAGCGAACAAGAGCGAGTCGTCCGCGTCTATAAGGGTTGCGAGGGTCCCCCGGCGGATTTTAAATAATTGATTTGGAAACCCGTATTTAGCGGCTTCATTCTAAATCGTGATCGAAAACTCATAACTCCGCATTGAAAGATTGTAACCGTTTTGTTTCCAATTAATTAATTCATTGTGTATTTCAGTTGCGACGTTGGGCCTATCTTTCAAATTCTATTTCGATTTATTCGGCAATTACTAAAGCGAGCCGAGCAGTCATTTGTGAAGTCGTGACTTACTATTAGTTTTATTAGGTTTCCGTAGCCTAAATCGCAAATCGTGTCCGTCTGTCTGTCTGTCAGTCGGTCAGTGCGTCTGTCCCAATTCAAAGACTATTGGTACTGGAAAGCTGTAATTTTGCATGGATATTAGGCCAACAAAGTGGTAGAATAAAATCTTGAAAAAAAATACATAGGTACCTACTAATTTGCACGGAACCCTCTGTGCGTGAGTCCGACTCGCACTTGGCTGGTTTTAAACTACATAATAGATAGGTACCATGTGCATGTTTTGATGAGCTTTCAACACAACTAATTTGAAGTTAATGTAGACGAGACCAATTTGCATAATGCGATTTTCAATCTCCGTCCCGGTGTCAGGTTAATGGGTTAATCGTCGCATCAGGTATTATAGGAGACGGGCAACGCCTCGCCTCGCTCCGACTCCGCTTAATGCTATCGGCGAGGGCGATTAAGATTGCCGCGTCACAGCGTCACGGTGGAGGGCCACCAAGCGTGACGCGTGTGTGCCGCGTGACGCGTGACGCGTGACACGCGGCGCGGTCTGCAGCGGGGCAAACGACGGCCGGTCGTTCACTCGCAGTCAGACGTCGCATTCCTCTCGAGCTTTCATGAATTGCTTGTGTTGTTATTACAGTAACTTTATTAATTTCTTGAAATCGCTCAAGTCATAGTGCAGAGAATTTGGAAACTTATTTTCTTTACGTTAGTTATTCTAGCTGTACGTATAGTATCCATTGTAGGTATGCTTACTTTGTAAGGGTAAACGTTGGAGCTCCTTATTGAAAAACTTTGCATCCAATATTGAAGATTTTGATAAAACTTTTCATAAGGTCTATCACTCCGGAGTCTTTCCTGATGTTTCCCATTACTTAAGCTCCATTTGCATACGATAAGCTGAGTCCCGAGAAGCGAAAACTACTGGATATAACCTTTTGCTAAATGAAAACTAATGTGGTACAATTAATATAAAAAGATCCGCGGCTGCCTCAGTTGGCGATAGTACACGTAGTTCCAACGTTGTTTATGATATTTTTTATAATCTTACACTGTTTCACAACATGTAAAACCAGATCAAATAGTAAATACAATATTCTATTTATGACAATCCACCGTTTAACCTACATTCGCGAGCCGGACAGCTGCCAAACCGTGAGATGTACTGCAGCAAAGCAATAAACGATGCTTTTAACAGCAGATGTCCCGATTTGTGTATTTGCTTGGTGTTTGTCCGGTGTAGGTTACGGGCGCGCCGCAGCGGCATCGCCGGGGTCGCGCGGTGGCTGCGTGGCGTGCGTGGGCTCCTCCGATAAATAACGCATTCCTCCGCGCCGCCCAATGCCGCCGACGACGACGGCTTATGACGGAAACATCTCAATCACTCCGCCACCGCGCTAACCGGCATTCCACGCTGACACGTCTACAACAGATAAACATGCGCAGTTATTTTTGAAATCATTGCGAGAAAACACAACACTGTGTTACAGTCAAGTTCTCCAATATCTATACAGTTAACAGTTGAAAAATATCTATACACAGACCTTATTGCCAGTTGCATAAGGTCTGTGTTAAGATATTTATGAACCGTTGGCTGTACACATATTGGACAACTCGACTGTACTTACCTACATGTAGTATAAAAAATAAAGGTGATAAAGAAACACGTTTGTAGTAGGTATTACCTAGGGAATTCAAAAATGCCAGTTGTAAACAACGTGGATTCTATCTGATTACATCTAAATGATGCGCTCGTTTTAGACCTAGGACTACGATGTGTAAGATGTCAGTGCCCTAAGCACGACTTGTCGAATCCTGCATTACGTTAAGGTTATCGCATCGAGATCGAGAAATCTCATACTGCATTTTAGTTCCAAATACGCTCACGGGCGGGCGCTGTTCCAAACGTCATACAAACTCGTTATAGTTTACTATTCGAATTTTACGTGACGCAGGATTCGACAAGTCGTGCTTAGGGCACAGATCTCTACTGAGTAATTGAAAGAGTGACCGAAAAGCAAATTAATATGAAAAAATTACCACTGACACTCCCATTTTTTTAATTTCATCAAAAACTCTACATTTTGCCGAAATAAAGATGTCGATGCAAAACAGGCGGTTCAAGTAGGACCGTAATTAGCGTAAGCTCCCCGGGTCCGGCGTCCGAGTCCGAGTCCGGGCGCGAGGACTCCTGAAAAGCACTTTGTCGCGCCGAGAGGACATTCTCTACAAGCATTTCTGCACTTGTAATTAAGTCGTCGCTAATTGACGGTGGCCTGCGCCGGCGCCGCGCCGATGCCGAAATTTCAGTTTCGTTCGTTGACCGCGCTGACTCAGGTCATCTCTAATTAGTATTCACGCTGCGTCCGCAGCTTAGCCTAGATCATTATAAGGTCAGTGAATCGCATACGAAGGTTCACATAATATAATATTTAGTGTGTATCGCTGACGTATCGTAGTATAGCGTTTCCGTGAGCGACACCCGACTCCCGCGCCGCGTTCGTCGAACCCGCGTCAGCGCAGCGCCGGTGTCGAGTGCACTGTTTCGCCTACCACAACACTTCCATTCATTGTTCTGAGCCTCCACGAAGTACGTGTTAACACTAAGCGATATCAAATTGAGTAGATACCAGGAATATTAATAAAGATATACTTGAGCTTTAGTCGGTACGTTGCTCAATCCATACTTTTCTTTGAAATTGGATTGCACGTGCTTTTACTCGACTGCAAAAGCTTGGTAATGTAGTATGTAAAAGGATCTAGTAAGACTATCATAGTGTTTCCAGGAAGATTATAAATGGAATAGTAATGAGCGCGGCCTAGGTTGGTCGCCGACCTGCCACTTGTCGCCGTCTGCGATATAATTACCGCGGCCGCTGCGCACGCGCCGCCGCCGCGGCCTGCACATGACGCGCAAAACAGCAAATAGTGTCAATTAGGAATTTGAAGCTGACTCTTGGTGATTGAAGTACCAGACGATCCTTTGCACTGACTCGTAACTGCCAATATTTTAACACTCGTAGACTTTTATTAATTAGCTGTTAGCTGTGTGTTGTATCACGCTAACGAATGGGTCTGTTGAGGGCGCGGGCGCCGCCGACGGACGCGCGTCCAGCCTCACGGCCCGTCACTCGGCGCTGCATCTGCGTTGTATTTTTATTTTGTTTCCAGACACTTCATTAACAAAATGTTTCAAGCTCCTCTCCGAAGATAGACGAAGGCTAAAACACACAGCATACGATTGACACATTATCGTCTCGTCGCCATGAACGTTTCACGATCATCTATAAACACGACATCACGACATCAGTAAATTCATCTGTATACAGACCACGGCTAATATACAGAAACAGCACGTCTGCTCGTATTTTACAAATCCGTGTTGGAAGTCATCAAGTTATATTTTTGTTCATAAAAAAAACTTGTCACTTAAATCTAGTTTTGAATGTGGTTATTTTTAGGCTAAACGAATGAAAATTGATTTGTAAAGCATAGTCATCTAAGTGGCTTTTGAGGAGTCCGCCTGAGCCGTCCGCCCACGCGTCCGTAGGTGTGTGTCCGTAGGTACATTACGGCTAGATGCCCAGTGCCCTAAGCACGACTTGTCGAATCCTGCGTCACGTAAAATCGAATAGTAAACTATAACGAGTTTGTATGACGTTTGGAACAGCGCCCGCCCGTGAGCGTATTTGGAACTAAAATTTAGTATGAGATTTCTCTATCTCGATTCGATAACCGTAACGTAACGCAGGATCGACAAGTCGTGCTTAGGGCACTGAATCCAATTCTATGATAACGCTACCGTTATCATAGAATTGGATTCAGTGCTACGCTAGAAATAGAAAATGGAAGCTTTTCTTGAATCTAGATCTTTACGTATTAGTATTAATACTGTATGTGTTCTGAAGTTTAATTAATTAATTAATAAACATTTTGTACAGTGTTAAATGACATTGTAGACCTAGAGTTCTCGTAGTGAAAAGTAGATTACTACAGGCGTGAAACAGTGATTGACAAAGTTTGACACTAAAATTGTCAATTGTAAATTGTGTCTTGTAAGATGGATTCATCAATAAATTCTCCTAATCATACTGAGGTACGATAGATTTTAGCTCTACAACCATTCGCATAATATACCAAAGCCATCATAAAACCCTCCATAAATGATATTCCAGCCGAGATCTCCGAGCCGGGCTGCCAACTGCGCACCGCCAGCCCACAACAATCCCGATCGACGCGAACTCCTATTCTCCAGGCTCTTAGAGGGACATAAAGCTGGGTTCGTTCGGAATAAATCAATTTCATTACGACGAACTTTCGGGCGAACGACTCGCCATGTTTAATGCAGTAGAAACTCAGTCATTAGTGCGTTTAGTGTCCAGTGTAGCAACCGCGGCCAGCGCCAACATAGCCGTCACCGCCGCCACACAAATAACCCAAACGAGCGTCTCGTTTAGGTAGGGTACGAGTATTAGTATTTAAAATTGTAACTCTTTTTAAGTTTAGTCCTGCGGCCGGCGGCTGCAAATTACATGCTATGGAACAAGGGCCTTTATGCTGCGCGGCCTGTGACACGCAAGTTCACGTATTAATAAAACGAGCTATAAATAGCCGTCATATGCATGCAGGATATTTAAATGTGAATGTTTACGTGATTGAGACGACGTCGCCGAGCTCAGTCGCGGCTCCAATATGAAAGCTGGACAGTTTTGAATAGACTTTACAAAAGATACCTATACTTTTAAATATGATCTCTTGTTTGTCTATGTTATCGCTTTTCTCGACATTGTCTAGCCGAACTCACCCCGGTTGTTGTTTTAAGCTTTTAACGCATAATAGCTATACTAGTATATTAAACTATCTATTATCTACTACATACGATCTCTCGCAGAAAATGCTATGGAGACAAGAATAATCCGGGATTGTTTACATTTCAGTGAAGACGCGGCGCAGTAAGTGGCCTTTTATTTTATCAGTATTTGCACACGTTCGAAGGCCGGCTAATCCTCACTCCCTCCCCTCGAAAGAGGTAAAAAAAATTGTTGGTTTGTCCTTTAGTTCTCACCCTTTTAGTGTTATCTCGCGAACACAAAATCGATTAACTTGAATTCCACGAGTCATAAAATATAAGCGCTCCGACAGTATTGTATCAAAAAATATGACATGAAAGTGAAGAAAAGTGAGTGGAGTGTTGTAGTTTATGGTTGTTGTCTCGAAAAACTTACTTGTTGACTGTCGAATGGTGTCACTTAAAGCAAAATAAAATTGTTTCGTATGAGTTTATTATATTGTATAAACTGGGTTTCATTCACATTCACGCTATACTACAACAGGTTAAGTTACCTGAACAAGTTCAGATAGGAGACCATGTTCATATTCCAATGGAAAATCGTGAGCATACAGAAGATCGCGACGATTTCGACGAAGACGAATTTCATGATGCAGACCAGTTATTGCCTCATCCATTAACAACGCCAGTACCGCTACGTAACAATTTGCGCGACCGTAGCCAAATCAAACGTCCAGAAAGGTTTGACGATTATGTTTATGCTACCGAAACATTTCCAACAAACTTTTCAGACGCAATAAAGAGAGACGACGGTGAAGAATGGCATAAAGCAATGAGCAGTGAAATGAATTCGCTAAAAGAACACAAAGTTTTTACACCTTGCATGTTACCAGAAGGCAGGAAAGCTCTTCCCTGTAAATGGGTGCTACGTGTTAAAAAGAATCCAGATGGCTCTGTCGACAAGTATAAAGCCCGGCTTGTCGTGAAAGGCTTTAAACAAAGAAAAGGTCAGGACTTTGACCAAACTTTCAGTCCGGTTGCCCGCCTAGCAACAATAACAGCTGTTTTAAGTGTCAGCGCACAAGAAAACCTACATCTTGTTCAGTTTGATGTTTGTACTGCGTTCCTGAATGGAAATCTGAAAGAGGAAATTTATGTACAACAGCCTGAAGGATGCAGCGATGGATCATCAAACGTATGGAAGCTGAATCGAAGCCTTTACGGCCTAAAACAAGCTCCAAGGTGTTGGAATTCATGTTTTGAAAGGATTTTACTGGATATGGACTTTAAGCAGTGTGAAGCCGACTGCTGTCTATATACCAAGCACGTCAATGGCAAGAAGCTGCTCATCACACTGTACGTAGATGACGGATTGGTAACTGCCACTGATGAGAACCTAGCCCATACCTTCATTAGTGACTTACGGGAAAGACTCCAGATTACTACGAAGCCTGCGTCTCATTACTTGGGATTGGAAATAGTAAGAGAAGAGGATGGCTCAATAGTAATAAACCAAGAAGCTTATGCTAAAAGAATTCTGGAACGTTTTGGAATGGCCAACTGTAACCCTGTTACAACACCTATGGAAAAGGAACCTTTAAGTTCAGGGAAAGCTGAAATCGAGGAAACGGTAAATTTTCCATATCGAGAAGCTGTTGGCGCTCTAGTATATCTCATGGTTGGAACACGTCCGGACATAGCTTACGCTGTGGGAGTTGCCTCTAGGAAACTGGAATCCCCGTCCAAAGAGGATTGGCTTAGAGTGAAGCGTATTCTACGTTATGTTAAGGGCACATGTTCTCTTGGCATACAATATAAAACGCGATGTTTACCCGGCGTGCTAGAAGGATTTAGCGACGCAGACCATGGTGGAGATCGAGAAACTGCACGATCCACTACTGGAGTAGTCTGTCGTTATTCCGGCGGTATTATTTCTTGGCTCAGTCAGCGACAAACATCGGTTGCTATTTCTACTACTGAAGCGGAACTCGTAGCGGCTAGCGAAGCAGCTAGAGAGCTCGTTTGGCTCACAAGAATTATGCGAGACTTAACTTCGCTTACGGAAACACCGACACTTAATGTGGACAATGAAGCGGCCGTGCGACTTGCCCACAATCCCGAGTTCCATAAGCGAACCAAGCACATCCGCATTCAGCATTTCTACGTACGAGAACTACTTGCTGAAGGCACACTAGAAGTTGAGAGAATCGGTCCAGCGCACCAGGTGGCAGATATTGTTATAAAGGCACTGCCTCGTCCGACATTCTCGTTCTTATGCCATGCACTGGGACTAGTGATTGTACATTATTGGGAATTTGAAGTGAACAGTGTGTTGTGATTCTTTTATTTTCCTAAGTGAGGGAAAGTGTTGTAGTTTATGGTTGTTGTCTTGGAAACTGTTACTTGTTGACTGTCGAATGGTGTCACTTAAAGCAAAATAAAATTGTTTCGTATGACTTTATTATATTGTATAAACTGGGTTTCATCCACATTCACGCTATACTACAACATGGAGCTCTATCAATTTGGGAGAGCGGGCGATGCAACTTAAAGTGAGAAGGACTTACTTAAAGCTTCATTGTAAAGTTTCTGTCAATGGGCTTTAAGTCGCGAGTACTTTTATTTTACTTTTCTTTCTTTTCTATTAACAGCGTCCATTGTGGGCGTACGCGTTTGCATAGCAAGAGAAGAAACATGCATATGTATGCACATGTCTTATTATTCAACAAACAATTGCCTAGCTTCCAATATACATAGTAATAAATCAGGAACCAATAAATCTTGTCATTCGATATGAGAGTCATCGCTCCATCCCTCGCTCCCCCGCCCGTGAGAACGTCCCGGCCCCGGCCGCCGCGCACATGCGAAACATGCTGACTAATTACAATATCACCACTTTGAACGCACTTTAAAATGGGTTTATCTTATCTAGCCGAGCACTCCGACTCCGACCAACGACGAGCTAATCGCCCGCCGCCAGGCTCGTGTGCGAGACGATACGATAGGGTTCATCAGCTGGTACCATTATTGATAAAACAATGTCGATAGCACGAAGAGCAATAGAGTACTTAAATACCTACATACTTACCGAATTATGTCGTCGACGCTAAGCCGACGCCAGTTCAGTAAAGTACCCAGGGTCTGACCTTTGAAAGTTGGCTCTAGTAGATAATTATTTAGACGGCAACATTACGTCCAATGTCATATTTTAGAAATGCTGCCAAAGGATCTTCGGCGTGATCCGGCATTAAATCTGGTGACCTGATTGCTTGGTTCTTACTGAACCAGTGGTCTTCGCTTCTGGCCTCATCTTCACTTACAAGTAGATATGGTATGGTACTTATGGTAGGTATTAATCGCTGGTCAGTTTATAGTAATCATAAAAAACATGATTTAATTTTCACTATTTATACTCAGCGGCACAATTAATCGCTCACCCTATTTTTACTATTTATTGTAAAAGTATTCTTTATTTAAATAACAGTTATTACATTAATCAAGGAAGAAATGGTGGGTGATTAATTTTACCTCTGAGTATAATTAGAGTTTGCTTGTTTTTTGGTGGAGATTCTTGCAAGTTGACCGTGTTAAAGTTGGGGATAATAATAATTTAGGGAAAGTACAAAGTGTTGCCAAATCAAGATTTTTCAAACTTGCCTCCTTTTTCTCTAGGTCAGCTTTCAGTAGCCAGACTCTACCTAATTAAAACCCGTTTGAAAAGATACGGCCTACGAAATTCTGGAACAATCTCATCGGTAGGTGTTAGCAGCGGGCGTACCGGCAATTTCGCTTCAATTGAGAACTGTGCATGTTTACGCAATCTTGCCGATACTCGGAAATACGCGCGAGCATACCATCTCGCGGGACCATAGAGTCCACCCAGAATAACTCTGCAATGAATTGACAACAGTAGAAATCTAAAGTTTGTTTATGGCAATAGTGATTTATAGTCAAACAACACGTTTTGAACTTTTGATTAGATTAAACAGGTCATCGTTCATCCACCATTAAAATACCTCTCATATTTCGAATTCTAGATTTTTTATCGTACAACTGCAAAACCTACTAAACACTAGCAAAATTGTCCTCCAATGGACGGATACGGCAATTTGTATGGAAACAACCTGTTTAATTACTGTATCTACTGATTTCGTTGACTTAGAAGTTTGATTTTTTCACAGCTTCGAGGGACTGCAGGCTTGAGTATTTGATATCAATTTCAGCATGCTACCTCCACGCGTTCCAGAGAAAAAAGGTCTTGACAGACAGACAGACAGACAGACGAACAACAAAGTGATCCTATAAGGATTCCGTTTTTTCCTTTTGCGGTACGGAATCCTAAAAAATGGCAAAGACGTCGCGGCTATATGCTTTATTCAATACTCTACAAGTAGCTTTGCCCCACGCTACATAACAAGGAAACGTCGCCGCTTAAATCGTCAATAACGCCTTGTATTGCTGCATTATCTTATTTTACTAACTCAGAGTAAAGTACGTAGGTAATCTGAGGTTAATTCGACGAATTTCGATATTGTTGTTGACTTTTGCGTCTGTGAAACTACCAAAAACACAAAGTTCATTAACAACCAACCGTTTGCCGGCGCGATAAGGATTCACCAATCAGGGCGCGTGACTCAGGCGCGGACAACAACGCTCAGCCAGAGGAGCTTAAGGTAAAACAAAATGTATCCTTACTTTATGTACTTACTTAATAGTTGAGTCATTGTTTAGTGCTGCTCTTGAGTTGTAGTAATTGTATAAATAGTCTTCGGTTTCCATCTCCATTACAATGCCTACATTTAATGACGATGCGTTGCGGTCAGCCAACAGCTTGCATAGCGCTATAAACTCGCATTCTTGGGTTTCTATTCTAATAGGCTTGCGACAATCTATAAGGTATAAGCTATTTTACATACATTAGTCAAAAACGTCGGGCTATGCCATAGGTACCTACTCGACAGACATTTCACTGTAACTTATATACATACCTATAGATTTTAATATATTCACATAGTAATACAAAAGTGTAATTGTTAGTTATTATTAAGTAATTCGTTAAATTCATGTATTTACAAAACGTTAACAAAAATGTCACGGTATTGATATTTTTACGTACTCCTTACATTCCTTCCTTTTTATTACTTCTTTATTTTTATCGGATTTAGTAAGCCTAGATGTATCTACAGAACCAACAACAACCTTCGTTAATCGAGGTTATATCTACGTGCTAGTTATACACGACCACATTCCTCGGATATTCCAGAGCCTCAACGTCCTACTGGTTAATTGACCAACTATTGTTTGCAACTAAGTAGCTACATTATTTTAACTAAATTGGCAGTTTAAAACAGCACTTATTTTTGCAGAACGCTGCCCGCTACATCGCTGGTACATATGCCCTACGCTGGTACTTCCAGTTGGTAATCGGATATTAATTAACGTAGATCACAAGCTCATAATGAGACTACCAGTTCAAACAACATTTTTGATACAATGCACAATGTAATTATTTGATCGTGGTCAAACTGATAAGCTTTATCAAATTGCATCGGTGGGTCTAGTGGGTCGCATCGCATAGATACCTAGTAGTGGAAATTAGTCCCAATTTAACGAAATTGGGACTAATATTCCACTCGAGACCAAATTAATGGAGTCGTCGGCGACGTCAGCTTGGCCAGGTCTCTTGTATATCACGAATAAACCAGTAGCTTAGAGGGAACCTTTCAACACGATTCACGGTTTCTTCACAATGCCTTCAATCTAGCCGACGATGCCGACGCCTAGCGACGCTAGTGTGGCCAGTACAGTACTTCTATGTATTATACCAATCATTATTAAAATCGAACTGGTGACTAATAACTATTTCGACGAAGATGTGCATGCTGTTCTGCATCAAACGCAAGACTCGCAAGAGGCAACGGCTAGACACGATCTACAGCCAGTCAGCCACACAAGCATAATGGACATGGTCATTTTAAAAGTAGTTTCTAAGTACTTGCTTTTATTGTTAACATGATGAGATTCACGCGAATGTCGGCACAGATATTAATAGCAGCTGAATCAGCGCCGGCGCCGTGATGAATGGACGGCGATTACAAATTATTCAATGGAATTATACCCATATTGCTCAGTTCTTTATATTTCTGGCGTTCCGTCCTTGTTGTTGTATAATATTTGTAAGTACAACCTAGAATTATTAGCACCTCCTAACCTATCCTCTTGCTCATATTCAACATCCACGTCAGTGTATTAGAGCCAGACACAGCGCAGGCCCGCTGCCTAATACGACCCGATACCCGGTATCGAGAAATTAAGAGTGGCATAAGTTCCTGAGTAATCGATCGGGATATTTTTATTTGTGCGTCACGCACGGCTGCGGCTCACGGCGGCAGCCATTCATTCCCGCGTCGATTCCGTGAGCACTTCTCACGTCGAGCTGTGCTGTTCCTCTCGATCGGGAATGCAATTAAACCGTCCATACCGGTTCTACCGCCACCTCTTACCCCCTCGTACCCCCTCCCCCCCTATCTAGCACGCGTGTGCAGCACTCCCACGCGCCCTGCATCTGGCCCATCGCACCCGCAACCAAAAAAACAAGCCACGCTCACTTTACCCGAACACATTACGACTAAATATATACATTGAAAGTTTAAATTTGTTCGCAACACTGAAATAAACCGCTTGTTCGTGTTTAAAAATAATTCACCGACGCAACGGTTTGGTGGCTGAGGTTTTTCATTCAATGCTTCCAGTAATTACGAACACATTTATGTTGTTTATAATTAAACACAGAGAACTCAATATTTACTGGCGACCGACTTCTGTGCGCTGACGGGGGCATGAGCATGACCAGGATATTAAGTCCAATTTATAATTACACTTCTGCAAATTAGACATAATATCACAAAATACACTATGAAGTTTATCTATAGCTAAATATTTGATCTTCAATAGACTGAAATATGAACCCCAGCCGCTGCACCGAGCCAGTGCCGAGTTCTTGAAGATTTATATCTACTTCGCACTGCTCGGCACAGGCCTCCTCTCAGGATTAATTCTTATAATTAGACGAAAACAAATAACATTCGGTACCTTCAGAGGCTTGTTTAAATTAATAAATTACAAGACTAATGTTTTGCAAACTAGGTTGAGAATTGCTCGATCAAATTATACATTGGGTGTCTGCTGAAATGAAGTTTACGCCTATCAAATTGTAGGCGATATTTCTTTTAGCTGTGAATTCTGGGTACTTATAACTTGCCAAGTGCCGACGTTTTCAAAATTATGTCGATGAAAGGTGAGTAGAGTAGCTTGGAAGTCGTGGTAAACTTCGTAGTAATACTTAATCGGAAAATTTGCCAGAGAAAGAATGAGCGCAGTTCACATCTCGCACGCACCTTTATAACCTCCGGTTCTCCGGCCAGCGAGGAAAGCCGCGCCCACGCTCGCAGCGATAAGAACGATTTCGACGTAATAGGTTTTGATTTATTACCCGAGAAATAATTTTATTTGTCGCTAGATAGAATCTGGGCAAAACGTTTTGAAAAAATAAATAATAAATTGCTTTGGTAAGTTTATTTTTTAACATTTAAAGGAAGGATTTGGTTGGACAGATAAAGGTTAACGTTTGGAATGGTATAGCCACGCGAATGCTACTTAGTCGCTGGTCGCTGGCGATATAGCTAATACTCTCACAAGATATTGATTTTAATTAGCGCCATGAACGTGGGAGATTCTCTAATTCCTTCCTGTGATATTACGAGTGTGATATTATGAGCGACGATGATTAATTTTAATGTTCTAGCTTTCCAGTAACTCGAAAAAAACGCACCGACCGACGACCGACGGCCACGCTTTGAAACGCGAGTCACGAACCGGCGCAGAGAAAATATCATACATGCATGTAGGATCCCCGGCGAAGGGCAAGTCATGGAGTGCGTCTGTCGGCGGCGTGTGATATGAATGTAATTGTATCATTTGAGACAAAATTTTCCACCTCCCGTGGAGTACAGCACGTCCATAGAGACTCTATATGACATTGAATTTTCTATTAATCCAACTTGTTATTATACAAGCGAAAGTTCCTCCCTTCTTATTACATCTAACGTTGTAATATAACAGTAACTATAAAAACTAAGTACCTAGTTACGAACATACATATATTTAACTACATCTTTGGATGTACAAGCCGTCATAAAAGGAAAAAGTGATAACAAAAGTACAAAAATGTTTCGTGCAAAGTTCTTGCCGCTTTGCAATACTTCAGGTGAGAAATATGTCAGTTACGAAGAAAATAGCGGCCTTTATTTCCTTCTCCTTATTACCGGGCTCACCGGGCCGTGCCAATACACAGTGTCTGCTACTCCTCGTGTAGGTGCTCGAGTTTAATATTACTTTGTCAGTTTTCAGGACGCAATAAGAAAATATCAGTTTTGAAAAAGGCATAGTAGTAGACTTGAGTAGCAATTTTGTCTACCCACGTCACGCTATAACAGACATACTGCACGGCCATACTAATTACTCGCGAGTATTTGGTATGGCCTGTTACTAAAAGGATAAAATGAAAAGATAAAATCTAAATAGGTATTATCTGGTCTTGGTTGTAGATCGGTTTCTGTGGCCACGACTTTACCTGCTTTAGAAATCCGTGGCAGGTAAGAGATTACTTTGGCATTGTTGTACGTAAACGGAATATAACTTTTAAATAACAAGTGTATACAGGTTGCGTTTTAATTAATCCTCAAGATTTCAGCCAGGAGCTGAGTGAAAAAAAAAACATTCTCCCAAACATGGTCAACCAGCAGAGGCGATGCATGTATGGGTGAATGTTTTTCTTTATTTATATTTTCCCAATATAAACTTCACTTCGACTTACTGAACCCCTGGCTGAATTCTTGACGGTTCGTTAAAACACATCCTGTGTAAGTTGATACAAAATCAGTCCATTTTGTACATGTAGGTACTTATCGTAGGTACACGTCATTTCACTATCATTATCACTGGCCTTTTTTATTTTATGTTTTCCTTTATCGAAAAGCTCACAAATGTAATCAAGCACACAAACTCCGAAAAAGTCAGAGGTGCGAGCTGGGGCTCGAATCCACGACCTTCTGCTTGAGAAGACATAGCCCAACCACTAGTCTACCATATCTAGATACATGTATAATATGCATGTACTTAACATCAACATCATGTAAGTATGTATGTACGTAAATCCTTTATTGCACATAATATTACAAAACAATTACAATAAATATACCAAAACAAAAATGTAGTACAAAGGCGAGCTTATTCCTAAAAAGGGATCTCTTCCAGCTAACCTGGTCGTAACTAATAGACGTATTCAAATACGTAACCACTTGTTTATTTCATGCATCTAAAAATACTGCATAATTAAACAAAGGAATCAACTATATTGTCAAAATACATCATTTAATATCAGCTGCTGACAGCTGACTGTCGGAAATGAAAGTGTCCGAGCGTCGGGCGGCTCAGGACGAGACGCGAGACGCGGCCGTATCTCGGTTCCGCCGCATTGTCCTCGAGACGCGTCCTTCCCCCCCCCTCCCGCGCCGCAGCTGCATCCGCAGTCCGTTGCACTTCAATGTATGTTTGCTGCCATTTTGCGCAGTGAGGCGAGGCTTCCGCATCTGTACCTACCCCGGCTCGGGCCCGCCGGGTCTGGAACACACGCAGTACGGCAGTAGGTAGCGAGTAGCGTGGCGTGCCAGGATCGCCAACTTGCAGTTGACACGGTGCGTGAAAAGTAGAGCATTTACGTGGATCACACGGCGGGTGGTGAAGTTTACAGTAACTATTTTGAAGAGGCGCCGTTCAAAGCATTTAAGGACGCTAAATGGAAATATTAAATAGATGTTTCTGTATTGTTAAAATGTACCTCGAGCACTATTGACATATTGACATTGACATTAATGTAAATTTGACCGCTTTTATTATTTATTGTATTGTTCTTATTATTTGTCTTTTTTTTTTTGTTTTTGACATAATATGGGTATTTTGGTAATAATTGTAAAACTATTTGAATCATTTGCATGTCTGCATGCAGGCAGAATACACTGGACAAAATGCTGTAACATCTCACATCTGTACAACAAACTGTATTCTAGCAAATAAACATTTCTTTCTTTCTTTCATTTATTTTCGCACACCGACCGATTCAGTTCAAAGGATTAACATTTTAGAGTTGTTTTTAAGGTTCAAGTTCTTCTTATTTATTACGTTAGGGGTTAGGGGCCGTTGGCAGCCCTGCGTCGCGCAGCGGTGCTTTGTATCCTCGCTCTGCCAACCGGTCGTGCAAGCGTAGCTGGGGTGCTATTGCGATCTGTTGTATGGGAACCTTGCACTTTTTGACTATGCGCTGAAACTTGGCACAGTTGTTCCCTAGGTGGCCCTGAGTGGATTAAGACCGGGTGCCATCGACAGCCACCTCGCGGGTAGTGGGGGGAGGGGGGGGGGGGGGGGAAGTTTGGTTCCGCCGTGCTTCGCTTTGAGCCATATTCCTCTAAAACCATACGCTTTAGGGCAAGTGTTATATCATTTTTGGCTAAATTAAGGATGGCCGAAGGCGAATTTCATACTAAGATCACACGAGTGTTTTAAGGTCCAATTATGCAGATTTGTGTACATTAGGTACTTTATCCACACACATTATAAGTACCTACTCTAACATGGGTTCAGAAGCCGAAGTCATAGCAAACGTGTCATGAATTTGACAGTTTTTTATTATCATAGACAAATATACCGAGCTGGCAATTGCACCTGCCGCGGCGCTGTTTCTTACACTCGTATCTGACTATTTCTAAGCAAGTTTCAGCAGCTACAGGCAGGTCAGTCCTTGTAGGCTCCCAATGGTCATGAACTTTCGTCCACC
Source organism: Clepsis dumicolana (assembly GCA_963691665.1). Taxonomy (NCBI): domain Eukaryota; kingdom Metazoa; phylum Arthropoda; class Insecta; order Lepidoptera; family Tortricidae; genus Clepsis; species Clepsis dumicolana. Next base: position 18,063,371 of record OY829509.1, read on the forward strand.
TCCATATAGGAGGAAAGGGTAGATTTTGAGCCGCTGTTGACTGACCCTATACATCCCCTGATACATGACTGGTAAAAAATACTGATATAAAGCAGTTTTTGTCGGTGGGATGTGGTCTAACTCCCGGTCCTTCTTTGTAAATAAATATTTGCGGCACTTATTTACTGTAGTTCACGAATCTGATCCAAAATAATAATATTTGTCATTAAATATTCAGGTTTAGTCTTTGAAACCATATAACTGACGATCTGTTTCAAAAAGCTGACAATCTCGTCTATCAATACATTATCATGACGCATTCTTTAATGGCATCCATTGCTTCTTCGATACGCCCTTTTATTGCTGACAAGAAACTTTCAGTAAGAGCAGAAAAGACCTCCAAAGCGTCAAAGCAGTCTTTTTTCGTTTGTTGTTAAAAGAAGAAACCGTATCACATCCTGTGAACGCGTTAGAGAAAGGTAAATACTCTTGCTCTCTGTGGTCCTGTTAATATAATATTTGCGTAAAGTAGCATGCACCAACAGTTCCTGAGGCTGAGGCATATTTTGCACATATGCAACTGTAAGTACGACATCAGTATCCACAGTCCGTGCCATGACCTTCGTCAAGCCTCGATTGTCAGCGTCTGATACATGCACCATGATTTGAATCGAAGTGTCAGCTTCTTTATGATTGGATGGAGCTATTTCAGCGTATCACGTTGAAATATCTCCATCCCTAATATCTTTAGAGATAACTAAAACGAAGGAGGGTTGTTTCATCTGCTCTTGACACTCGGATCATGGTGCATGTATCAGATCCTCTCAATCGAGGCTTGACGAAAAAGTTACGATATGGACTGTGGATACTGACGTCGTACTGGCAGTTGTTCTTACATGTGCAAATTTTGCCTCAGCTTCGGGAACTGTGAGTCCATACAGGAACCAGAAAACATCATCAGTACCTGTGCTGTAAATATATCGCCGCCATCTTAGGTAAAAATGGTATATTTTAGGAATAGTAAATCAAAACATTACATTTACAGGACCAACGATACCTAGCAAGAGTAATACTCTCTTTAACGCGTTCACGGGATGTGACATGGTTTATTCTTTTAACAGCAAACGAAAAATGGTTTGATGCTTGGGAGGCCTTTCCTGCTCTTACTGAAGGTTTCCTGTCAGAATCAAAGGGCGTATCGAAGAAGCAATGGATGCCATTAAAGAATGCGTCATGATAATGTATTGATAGATGAGATTGTCAGCTTTATGAAACAGTTCGTCGGTTATATGGTTTCAAAGACTAAACCTGAATATTTTATGACAAATATTATAATTTTGGACCAGGTTCGTGTACTACGGTAAACGAGTGCCGTAAATAATTATTTACACAGAAGGACCGGGAGTTAGACCACATCCCACCGACCAAAGCTGCTTTATATCTGTATTTTTTACGAGTCATGTATCAGGGGATGTATGGGGTCAGTCAACAGCGGCTCAAAATCGACCCTGTCCTCCTATATGGAGGTGGACGAAAGTTCATGACCATTGGGAGCCTACAAGGACTGACCTGCCTGTAACTGCTGAAACTTGCTTAGAAATAGTCAAATGCGAGTGTAAGAAACAGTGCCGCGGCAGGTGCAATTGCCAGCTCGGTATATTTGTCTATGATAATAAAAGACTGTCAAATTCGTGACAAATTTGTTATGCCTTCGGCTTCTGAACCCATGTTAGAGTAGGTACTTATAATGTGTGTAGATAAAGTACCTGATGTACACAAATCTGCATAATTAGACCTTAAAACACTCGTGTGATCTTATTATGAAATTCGCCTTCGGCTCGATTCATATAACCATACTCGTATTTTATGGTCACTTATTATGTAAAATTTGCATAAATTACTATTACGTATGGTTAAAACAGTACCTAACCCCTACTTCACGGACGAAACAGTTGAACCGCGCATTGAGATCACCTTGACCCGCGCGTGATATAATTTTTTATCTCTCGTTTGTTAGGATATTTATATAGTAAACTGTATATTTTTAGAGTTTAGATAAGTGTGGCTTTATGACTGTATTTTTTGATTTGCGATATCTGTTGTGGTTTTAAAAAAAGAGTAGCAAATATGAATAAAACTTGTTCATGATTTTTAGATTTTTGTTTTATTTAATTTTTTTGTTAGAAAGTGCATTATTTTAGTTCCAGAAATGGATCCGCCATCCTTAATTTAGCCAAAAATGATATAACACTTGCCCTAAAGCGTATGGTTTTAGAGGAATATGGCTCAAAGCGAAGCACGGCGGAACCAAACTTCCCCCCTACTACCCGCGAGGTGGCTGACGATGGCTCCCGGTCTTAATCCACTCAGGGCCACCTAGGGAACAACTGTGCCAAGTTTCAGCGCCTAGTCAAAAAGTGCAAGGTATTTTGCAATAGCACACCAGCTAATCGTACTTGTCTGCAATCTGCAACACCATTGTTACCGACGAGTTTGTCTAGTTTGCTTAGAAATTACTTTAATGCAAAATACAGGTTTTATTGTAATTTGCCAAATTTCCTTTCTTCATGGTGGTCACCAAAACATTTAAAATGCCCATCTCTGCGTATCCGTTCGTGGGATCTACAGATTTAGTTAATTCGTAGTATTTTTTGGTAGTCATTGTTTTGATTTTATTTTGACGGTACGTGGCTAATTATGTAAATCTGATTTATAGTGGGGTACGATACACTAGCTATTTATTGTTAGAGCATACTTAGCTATTTGTAATGGGAGCTCACTGGCTAATATTAAACTCTAATAATAAGAAAGTTTTGTAGTGCCGTTTTCTAACCTGGTAAAGATTAAAGCTCTACGTGAAACTTAATATGTATTGTTGCATAACAATACATATGTCATTCTATGTTAGGAATATAGAGCGGAATAGTGGCAAAACGTTGCAGTTGGTAGAGTTGCGCGCGCGCCGCTGACGTAACGCGCATTATCGGCGCTTCCACGATGCGCGCTCGGACGACGAGCCTCATAAATTATCTCATGACCCATTACAAAACACTACATCAATATGACATGTTTTGGGTGATTTACGAGCAAACAAACAAAGCTATTAGTGAGGTGCATCGTAAACATTATTAATTTATCTGATTTCGCAAGTAACCATTAAGTAGGTACAGAAAAAATAGGTAAGTAAGTGATCGACTTATTATACTGCATTTTATTACATCGGAGTAAATTAAGTAGTAAAATTACCCAAATGGTTCCATTCAAATAATCGACACCCTTCTTTGGTAAATTTTATTGCTACTGAAGGTGTCAACTTTTAGGGCAGGGTAGGTACTGGGACGTTTACCCATAAAAGCAGCGTTGTAGACTTTCTGCGCGTGTATTTGTGACAGTGCTGAGTGATGACGATGAGATGATACGAATCGCGGCACCACAGGTGCGTGGCCGGCTGGACTGATTGTCTGGAAAATTATGAAATTAAGATTGTTTTGTTTTGCCGGCGCGAGACGGCGCGGCGCGGCCGTGGCGGCGCGGGCGCCGCGTCTCTCGCGGACATAACTGTCGCGGCCGGGGTCGACAGCCGACGAGGGTAACGGTCGCCACCACACGCGCTGCCAACAATCCCTCTCGGTATTGCGCCGGTCCTTCTCCGCTTTTTGCATAAGTACGAGTTATGCGCACTGGCTATTATAGTATCGCTGTCGCTACCCCTTTCGTTGGCGCGCCCGAGCCCGGTGCAAGCCGTGCAAGACGCGCAGATGCGCACACCAGTCTTACCGAATGAGACAAATCTCTCGAAAACAGCCGCCCGCTGAGCTTTAAGCTCAGTGACAGACATCTCCATTTTTAAACTTCGACGCAAAAGTGTTTATAAGTTTGACGTCTGTATCTGTTTGACGTGAGGCATCTTAGCTTCTAAACGGACGAATTTGGACGCGACTTTTTTAACCGAAAGCTAGTTTAATCGAGGTGGTTCTTATTAAGATCCATCAAAACCGGTCAAACCGTATTTTAGGTATTGAACTTTGAAATGATAATGTGTTTTTAGGTTAGGCTAGCTTATGTATTTGGTTTTCGTGGATACTGAGATCTTTTAAAGTAAGCATTAGGAAGGTGGAAATAGGCACGCACTCCCTATCCACAGTTGGCTCGTGTTGTGTGCGCGCCGCGTGCGACCGCGCCGCACACGTAGCCGTCGCGTTGCAGCTGGACCCCAAAAACTGACAACGATAACAAACAAACTCGCGGCCTACAGCGCTCCGTGTATAACAACCGTTACGTTATGATAACGTTTTAGTTTTACAACTATTTACGTTCAAGCATGACATTTTACACCTACTTGAAACATAACTGTTACAAAATGAGAGGATAAATTTCATGGTAAGTAACTTTATTTAGCACTTGAGTATGAAAAGATAACTTATTCGATTGGGTAGGTTAGGATTTGGTAATCAAAAACTTAAGCCCGAGTAAGTATCGCAATGCACGAGCAGCGAAGCATGGACTATGCTTGCTAAAAAAAAAGTTGAAATCATCACAATTTAGAAAATTTCCGCTTGTCTGGTTCAGAGTATATTCGCATAAAACACATGGATCGTGGAGCTTAAGCCGGTCGCATTCATTATTTAATCGGCTTATCTGTGTTGTTGTTTGTGGGCAGTTAATGACCGCTCGCCGCGGCTGTACGCTGCCGCGCCCGCGCCCGCGCTCGCGCCCGCCTGCGTAGGTACACAAAGATAATATGGATTTGCTGTTGGGACACGTTCACATTCACAGAACACGAGGCACGGTGATGGTCTCTGCGCCCGTAGAGTCGCTTGGCTTCTGCTGCATTAAGATTAAGTGCTGCTAGTCCACATTCTCTCTTTATTTTTTAATAATAGAGTGAGGCTTGTGCCAAGTTTCTTGCGGCGCATTCTTCTTGGCAATCATGGTCTTTCCGAAAGCGCTGGTAGACTCAAAAAAAATTACGTGTAAAAGAGCATTCAACTGCCTAATTGCTAAATAAAATTTTTAATTAATATTAATGTTCAATTGAAATGGTGTAACATATTTTAATTACATATAACCCCAGCTATTTTCCTAATTACTAGAAGTTTGAGTTACTTCTTTATGTGTGCTGCTTATGCAAAGCTCCCTGCGTCACAATGGATATTTTAAGTGCATCGGTAAGTAAATAGTAATTACGAGTGGCGAGTGCGCGGCGATGACGCGCAGCGCCGGCTTCCGCGCCGCGATAATGCGCGCTTTGTACACAACTACTTGCTTGCCCAGTGCCCAGTGGGCCCGAAAGCTGCTAGATAAAAAAAATATATCCTTGCACTAAAACTACGCGTACTTACGTAATTATGTAGAGCTATTTCCATACCCACTACGTAAGCATACCGAGGAAGCAGCAATTAAGAGTATTGAGTAACGTATCCGTTTTTTTCTGGTTTACTCGTAAGGCGGAATAAAACGCAAAATAAAAGTGCATTCGGAATTGGCAACGATTGCCGCAGACAATGCAGGCTGTAGGCAACCATGACCACCCACATACGTACTTACCCATCGATGCATCTCCGTGGAACTATAACCATTTTCAAAAAATAAATTATAGTTACAATCCTCCTTGCTGGTAGAGCTACTCGCCCAAATCAGTCTCTGACGTGGTTGCTTTGATGAATTAACTCACCGACACAATTAATTGCCCGCTCTGTTTTCCCCGATTACTCTTTTTGAGAAAACTGTAATTTAATAATCAATGATGGTTTTACAATAAATAGTTAAAATTAGGGTAGGCGATTAATTGTACCTTTAAATAAATATTTTGAATGCGCGACCAAGCAAAAATGATGAGCTGTAGAGATAGATATCAAATATAGAAGTAGCCCACTTCTAGGGGTAATTAGTAATTTGGTCCTGCAGCTGACTGTAATATACCTTCGCCAAATACCTTTTTTGCCAAAACACTCGTAGCCGTAGTAGGTATATTGAAAGTTAAGTCCATTTCGTTAGACACTTGTTACTACGTATCTGACTCCATTATTGTTAGTTTCACCTAGTGCATCGTGTAGTGTAGATAGACTTCAAGTGAATACAGCTCTATCCCACGTGTCTATGAACCTGCGAGGCTCTAGCTTGACCGAGAGGCGCGGCGAGTCCGCGGGCGCGGGAGCGCGACCGGTTGTGCGCGGACGCGGCTAGTGGCGCGGCTGCGCGTGTGTGCGTGCTGCATTCCGGCGAGCGGCCGCCGGCCGTGGCGCGGTCGCAGCCTCGTAAATCATCTCTCTACTCTTATCTGGCCTTATATTCTACATCTTCGATTCCTGGTTCAAATGCAGTTCGATACGAAAAAACAATACACTCTTTTTCTTCGGGCAGTCGTGTAATAACACTTCTGCTTCAATAAACTGCTTAAGTATTAAGTAAGATACTCCTACTGAGATCATGCTTAAGTATTGCTTGGAATTCTGTTCTTTTGCATGCGTGTAATGACTGCGACTATGGAGCTACACCAGCCTTAGTTAGATTCAGCCACTGGTGCCTGTGGAGCCGAGGGCGGTTGCAATAAATAATAATGTACCTAGCTACTAATAGTAGTGCGTAGATTGAAAACAGGAAACTGGATGTCCATGAATAAGAAGTAACAATTTCATCAAAATTGATAATTTAATTGTGAAGGGTCTGAACTTGTAAATTGAATCTCTACGATAGTAATTGGGAAGGGACACTCGGCTGCCGCCGGCGGTGGATAATTTGCTTCCGAGAAATTGATAACAATCTCCGGGAGTAAACTAATTAAAACATGAATAGAGCTCGGCGGGACTTCTCGCGCGAATGACAACAACACCTCATTCCTACATCTATGCTTTCAATTCTTTTCGTCAACATGATAAAGCCTTTACCTCTACTTACACACTCATACGAATAACTCGCATTGTAAGTTCGTAAGGGTAACTTTTTATAGCATTTATTATATAGTATGAGCGGGGCTGTGGATCTGCGCATGTGGGCCGCTCCGCGCTGCGCCCGCGCCGGTGCCGGTGTCGGGTGGCCGCTAACGAGCCGGCGACCTCGTTGCTCAGCGTTTTGTTACACGGCTGTCGCTTATGAACGACGACTTCTGTTTATAAAATTTTTCTCACAATATTTAGATAAACGGGTCGCGCTGTTATTGCAGCGATGCATTACACCGTTAGCGTGTTATTTCACACCGACCTCACGTAAGACATAATAGGTATAGCACAGTTATAGTACAGTTTCATCGCATCGAAGGTGCTCCATTGGAACACTGGGTGGACGAAGTATCTCGTCACAATAACGATATCGTTTCAACATTCTTTTGGCAAACAGGTTTTATAATTATGTATTCCTGTATAATGCTTGAGGCAATTATTCGTATCGGACTGGCATCCGGCTGCTAATGGGTTTTCACTTCCATCGTCGTCTTAGCGGGGAACTTGCACGCAAAGTTATCATAGAAGTAGCAGCGAGTTGGCCAGCGCTCGGTAGAGTCGTGGAGACTTGAAAAGCCGATAGCGCGGCGCGGCGCAGGCGGCGCGTGGGGCGCGGGGCGTGTTTGCTCTAAGTATTCCTAGCACTAGCAGCAGCTATCTGCGCAATACGAGGAACTGAATCAAAAGGGCAATGACATTGATAATGCACCTCTTACTTAATTTTGTATAATCAGACAAGCCCGCTGGAATGACAGAGAACTGAGAGAACTCGCTATTTATATGTTATGAAACTATCATATCGTTCTAACGTATTTAAGTATCACAGTACGTATTTATTTATACTATCAAATAAAAAAATATGGTCAGTTGTGTTGTCTAATTTATTTCTGACCTGGTAAAGATATTAGATAATTATTAAATGTTATTCAATAAATTACGATACAATTAACACATTACTATAGTGATTGGGTTCCTATTAAATAAGTTTTTTACTGAGGAACAAGATGCCAAACTCAAAAAAACATAGATGTTATGTATCTTCAAACACCATTTCTTAACTTTTTACCGAGTGGTTATTTTAGTCAGATTCAAAGGCGCAAGATTAATTATTTGACAAGCAATTCATAACCCAAACAGCCAAAACTATCGAGTTATCTGAATAGCTCAGTGCCCTTAGTGTAATGCGTTAAAGTGTCAAATAGTATGAGAATTGTTAAACGCGAACGCGATCGAGACGTATTTCTTGGCTTGGTCGGCGATTACACTAGGCGCTCTGAACAAGGCGGTCGACAACGTGCCCGCTCTGGACCATCGGCGCCTCGTGAAGCTGATTCACGATCCCTGCCTGACCTCGATCCACTTGCTGTACACCGCTGTGCATTGAAGAATGTAGACTCAGAAATATATTTAGCTTAATCCCACCCTGAATACCCTGATACATCTGGCTACTGCGTATCAGCTGGAGGTTGAGTTGCGAAACTGAAAACAAGATGCCTGGACGGCTTTGATACGCCTCCATCGATGTGCACGGGCGTGGTTGTATGGTAATGGGCAGTGGGACGCCATGTCGAGGTGTCTGCGCAAGCGTCTTTGCGCCGCGTTGCGCAACTCGCGCGAATTCTGCTGACGCGCCCGCTCGGGACGAGCACGTACATAAAGCATCGTGCTTTCCAACGTATGAATCATCGATTTCAACACGTACATATGCAATAACATCTGCTCGTTTCTACTAATAATATGCTCTTAGTTTAGAACATAAATCATTTCTTTGGGGATTTCCATAGAATTAAATATTTAAACCATTTCAGGCCAGGTTTCTCGTCTTTAAGTTTTAATTGCATCGACAAGCTGAGTGCGATGCGTAGTCATCAAGGGCTTTGAATAATTGAAGGTTAGCCGTTGGTTGTAAGGCCCCGGTCGGTGGTGATTGTGTTCCATCCCATCAGGAGGCCAAGGCAATCCAAGTTTTAAGCCATCAACATCGTCACTGCCGCATAAAGGAAAAGTAGAAGTGAGCGATACTATCGCGAGCCGCGGGCGGAGAGCGGCCGCCGCGACGCCGAGTGTAAGTTAATATGTCGTAATGGTCGAAAGCAGCGAGTTATCAGCGGAGCGGCGCTCGCACAGACCCAGCACAAAGAACGCTTCAGCTATTCGCGCCGGTGACGCGCCGCCGGCGCCGCATTGAGCCAAATGAGGTCGCCAGATCGAAACCACTTCAAATTCTAGCGGCAATTCAGCATCAGCATATTTACTTCCTAATACTATACGAATCCCCTACTACGAACATATTGCATACCTACTTAAACATACCTGCATGTTACTAAAAGATTATTAAGTTTGATTACCGACGTTTTCCACTTTCCACACGACAATTATCGATGCGCAACAACGGACTACTTAAGTACCTAAGAAATTCCATGAGACCTTTCAGTAAGTATAGCTTATATTACAATAAATGTCTTGTTTGTGCCTAATAGGTATTACTATCCCGGCGTGTAACTCATCACGTGAGAGCATCAGTGCCCTAAGCACGACTTGTCGAATCCTGCGGCACGTAAAATTCGAATAGTAAACTATAACGAGTTTGTATGACGTTTGGAACAGCGCCCGTCCGTGAGCGTATTTGGAACTAAAATTTAGTATGAGATTTCTCGATCTCGATACGATAACCGTAACGTAACGCAGGATTCGACAAGCCGTGCTTAGGGCACAGTTATAAATCATTGTCATCTTGTCGAAGGTCGCGCTCGGCAGTCGCATTATCAAATGAGCTGTCTCATTTGATGTAATCGCATCCTGTCGCGCGCCGGCGCGGAGTATGCGGCGCGGCGTACACGCATCAATATGGAAACAAAACATGACCATTGTTGTGAGGCATCCGCGCCACAACGACCTAAGTGTTGGCCGGCCGGAGAACAATAAGGCGTTATGGAGCGGCGCGGGCGCGGCGGACAGCGCGTCCTTTGTGAGCGCTGCGGGCGCCTTGTGCGTGTGCGCACTCAGATGCGCAGCGCCCGTGTCCGGTGGCGGCTTTGTCAGGATCCCGATCGATAGCCGACCTATTATGACCAAGTCTATTTAGACCAGAGCGCCTAGTGTAATCGCCGACCTGGCCAAGAAATACGTCTCTATCGCGTTCGCGTTTAACAATTCTCATACTATTTGAGACTTTAACGCAAACGCGATCGAGATGTATTTTGTGATTTTTGATTACAGTAAGGGCACTGCTATGACTCTATGGTTTTGATTTTTCAGCACGTAACGTAACTGAATAAACCAGCGCCAAAATATGGGTGCATTGTGTATTCAGCAGTGTCACCATACTCGAGAATACGCAGCCGAGTGTAAGTATGTCCGGGTAGAAATTGGTACCAATCCAAACTTTTATCTTTGAGACTTTAAATTAAACGTAATTAGGCACTCTTAACATTTCTGTATGAGACACAAGGTAAGGTAAATTACCGACATCTGCTTGTCCTCATTATTGATGAATTCAGATTGAAAGTGGCAAGTGCCAATTATTGATTGACGTTTAACACAGGGAAATGCAAAGTTATCTCATTCTCGCGTTCCCCGATAATTGTTGATTATTCCTATAGTTTGGAGGGCAGCCCACTGGACAGGGTTCCCAGCACTCGGGACTTAGGCCTGATCATGGATGAAAAACTGGATTTTCACCTGCATATCATCCAAGCATGCAAAAACGCCAGTAGAGCCTTGGGCTTTATAATGCGAGCGGGCTCACAGTTCCGAAATGTCACTGTGTCTATTGTTCTGTATAATGCTTTTGTACGAAGTAAGCTTGAATACAATTGCATAGTTTGGGACCCTCTGGAATCAAAGTATAATCTGCTCATAGAGAGAGTCCAGCGAAAGTTTGCTAGGTACCTGTACAAGAGAATGTATGGCTACTACCCATTTCTGTTCCCATCACTCTTTGTGTCAGGCATGGTTGGACTGGATACCCTAAGCCACAGGCGGAAGTTACAGTTGCTTGTACATTACTGCTCTTTATTGCAAAATAAAGTGAACAATCCTTTGGCACTACAGCAAATGACGCTATTCGTCCCGCAGCGGTACGTGAGGGCGGGAGCGCGCCGCCGCCACCACCTGTTCGCGGCGCTGGCCGGGCTCAGGACTCGCAGGGCCGGGAACAGTCCGACGGCCAGGGCGATAGCGCTGTTGAATGAGTTTTTGTCCGAGATCCGAGATGCTGATGTGTTCGCTGATGGGTGGGGAACACTTCAAAGTAAATTTATGTTGTTTTTGGCATGTATCTAATGAGTTAGGTGTTTTGGTTTTTTTTTAACTGTAAGTCTAATTTGTAATTTTACTGAAATAAATAAATAAATAAATTGAGGCATTAGATTTGCAATAAATGTACCTCTTTTTCTCTCAATTATTCTTCAATCGCCCGAAGGTTAGCTGGTAGAGAGCCCTTTAAGGGATAAGTCCGCCTTTGTATATTTGCTTTTGTCCTGTTACCTGTTAAGTACTTCATGTTTTATGTGCAATAAAGAGATATACATACCTAAATACATACCTATTTACTTACCTAGGGTCTCGCGAGTGTAGTCTATGTATATTGTTTCGTTGGTCAAAGGGGATAGATGTTTAGATAGAGGTAAGCTTAATCCAGGCTTAATCATTTTAATTGTATCTAGAATCCATCATAGCACGCGGTTATTTAGATAAACCTGGTGTATGAGTACCTAGACACATAAAATACCGTCACTTCACAGTGCGCAGCCTCCGAGTTTCTCTTTTACGACCCTGAGAGTAATATTTAGTTGAGCATAGGTTGGGCTTTTACTTACCGCGGACATACACCATGTGATGTAGGTACAGCCTAGAGATGTATGTATGGAGGCCTTGGGTAGCTTAAATATGGCTGGAAACGAATTGGTCCTAAATTGGGTAAGTGCACATCCACCCATATTCAGCAGGCGGCGGCGCAGGCGCAGCTCGTTGCGAAACGCGACGAGGCCGCGGCGCATCCTGTTCCGAATAAGAGTTGAGAAATTTGTACGAGTACACTGCATATAACACATTATGCAACCAACTTACAACGATCTCGGGCACCAAAGTGGCCTTGATTTTTGATCATAGTTGCTTGATGCCATTTTTTTCTATTTTGTGTCCCACTGCTTCTTGGCCCGCATACTCCTGCCATTATTCTTTTTGGTACGTGTCCTCCGTTTTGGTCTGCCTGTATTCCGATAACCATCGTTAGAGATCTAGTATCCAGTCCGTGGCAATCTACCAGTAGGTCTAGCACAACTCACAGTGTTACTTTTATCTCCCGCGAGGACAACTGCGAGTCCTTTTCTGTCACTCAGTAATGCAACGGGACGGGTAATATAATCTCGCGCGACAACGAACGTCGCGGTCAGTCGTTCTAGCCCTACTGCAGACATGTCCAGCCAGCCCAAATCCCACTTTGACTTGGCTGTCTTTAACTCCCACGTCATCAATATGAGTTCAGGAGCGCAGCTCGGTTTAAGATATTTGATCCGGTCCGTTCTTCGAACACCAAGAATGCTACGTTCCATTGCTCGTAGCCAAACCCTATGACCTGCCCATTTTTCAGTGGGTTAATTTTTAAGTATTATATTAAAACTTTATCATTAGTCTTAGTGGCGCGATACTGCGAGCTGCGTAAGTACATTGTTGGTGCTCTGCTTGTGTCGGCCAATCGGAGTAAATACACACACCGGTTGTCCTCACGCACACGGCGTCGCGCAAGGCCGGTTCATTTAGCAAGTGCGCGGGCCACGGCGAGCGGCATTGTTTCGCATACTCGGAGCACTCAGACGAACAACTCCTCGTTTAGGCGAGGGCGCGCGGCGCGGGCGCATTGACATTCCACGGCGCGGGGCACCTGCTCCGACCCGCCCCGAGGCCAACGCAACGTCCAATCCCTTTAACAAAAAGTTTCGACAAGATTTTATCACTTTAAGATTATTTCTAATCCTACTCGATATTTCATGTCAATTTTGCAATCAGGAAACCTAAACTGATCCATTTCTTTGTCCTTCTTCTTCGTGTTGTTGTTACGTAATAGTAAGTACTTAATCCCCGGTTTGTTGTCGGCTGTCGCCGCGTCGGAATGCTCCGGCGCAGTTCCGCGAAACTTTCTCAAAACAAAGCGTCCGGAATGCGGCGCGCGCGCACCGGCCGCGCCGCCCGGCCACCTAGCCTAGCGCAGCCACTCTCAGAGAAAGTTAAATGTAAGTTAAATTAACTTCCTTCGTCTACTATAAATACAGGAGCATAAAGTTTATTAATCTGCTGCAAAATTGAATTTCTTTAGAATAAAGATATCTATATTATTATGTATACACAATCGACACAAAACCGATAGTCATGTAGATCCTGGGGGTAATGGTAAGTGATCACCACTGCCCATAGACACCCGCTATCCCGCAGGGATTGCTGATGCGTTGCCAACCTAGAGGGCTGAGATGAAATACCTCGTGTGCCCGTGATTGCCTCAGGGAGTAAAAATCGCCACGAGAATGCTCTTCGACGAAGCGCAAATGACTTCCGGCTAACGGGATCGGACCGATTAGTTGGGAGCGGAGTGAACGATCTGTAATGGCTCCGATCAGAACTTAAATGGGGCTTCGCAGTCTTCGTTAGAGTAATTGACGTATTAAATAAATAAAGTGGCGTCTAATAAGGAAACCCGCCGGACAGGAAGCGGCCGCCGTCTCGGCGGAGCGGCAACTAGTTAGCAGACTCCGGAGCGTGGGTCCGGTCCGGCAGAAGGGATGCGCGTTGTGTGCAGTGTTGATGCGGTCCGCCGGTCGCCGCTCGCCGGACCGCGCGTGACGCGCGAGAGGTCAGCGCCGAGACGACAAGTGAATGGGCCGTGTGAGGAAAGTGTAGCGGGCACTTTCTCACGCCGCCGCCGCGCAAACACGCTCTCCATTTGCTGTCCCTCATTTTATAGCGGAGTGGCGCGGCCGCGTGCTAGGGCCAGTTATATTTCTGGTTAAGGCTCAATCAAACACTCACCGAAATCTTTAAAATAACTAGGTACCTAAACAATCTACTTACCCTTTTTTCCTCGTAATAGCTCGCACCTCTACCCTCTACATAAGTTTTTCGGAATTTATGTGCGAAATTACATTTGTAATTTATCATGTGAACTTTTCGGTGAAAAAAAAACATCGTCAGGAAACCTGCAAAGTCCTGTGAAGCAATTCAGTCAGTGATGTGTCTGAAGTTCCCAATTCGCACTGGGCCTGGAGTGAGAACTAAGTATAGGTACCTCGAACCCTCTCGATTTGAGATGAGGCCTGTGCCCAGCAGTGGGATGTAAAAAGGCTGGCGGTGACTCGTAATAGGCAAAACGTACGACTATTTATTATTACCCTGCTTGGTCTGCTTAGTTTCTAGCCCGCGGCACAGCACAACTATTACGCTGCTCCACTGGTCGAGCCATCGGGAATTTAAATACAGGTGTCCCAAATGTCAAGGTCAACCCGGAAACAGGTGACAGTGCTCATAAAACTGAAAAAAAAATCCCAAGGAACATATGATACGAAATAGACATTCGATTTTTTTTTACCTTACAAACTGTCCGATCAGATTTTTTTTCATTTTTCGACACACACACCTATTCGTTTTCCAGCTTGACCTTGACGTGTGGGATACCCCGTACTGTGTAGCACACCTATTCGTTTTCCAGCTTGACCTTGACGTGTGGGATACCCCGTACTGTGTAGCACACCTATTCGTTTTCCAGCTTGACCTTGACGTGTGGGATACCCCGTACTGTGTAGTACACCTATTCGTTTTCCAGCTTGACCTTGACGTGTGGGATACCCCGTACTGTGTAGCACACCTATTCATTTTCCAGCTTGACCTTGACGTGTGGGATACCCCGTACTGTGTAGCACACCTATTCATTTTCCAGCTTGACCTTGACGTGTGGGATACCCCGTACTGTGTAGCACACCTATTCGTTTTCCAGCTTGACCTTGACGTGTGGGATACCCCGTACTGTGTAGCACACCTATTCGTTTTCCAGCTTGACCTTGACGTGTGGGATACCCCGTACTGTGTAGCACACCTATTCGTTTTCCAGCTTGACCTTGACGTGTGGGATACCCCGTACTGTGTAGCACACCTATTCATTTTCCAGCTTGACCTTGACGTGTGGGATACCCCGTACTGTGTAGCACACCTATTCGTTTTCCAGCTTGACCTTGACGTGTGGGATACCCCGTACTGTGTAGCACACCTATTCGTTTTCCAGCTTGACCTTGACGTGTGGGATACCCCGTACTGTGTAGCACACCTATTCATTTTCCAGCTTGACCTTGACGTGTGGGATACCCCGTACTGTGTAGCACACCTATTCGTTTTCCAGCTTGACCTTGACGTGTGGGATACCCCGTACTGTGTAGCACACCTATTCGTTTTCCAGCTTGACCTTGACGTGTGGGATACCCCGTACTGTGTAGCACACCTATTCGTTTTCCAGCTTGACCTTGACTTGTGGGATACCCCGTACTGTGTAGCACACCTATTCGTTTTCCAGCTTGACCTTGACGTGTGGGATACCCCGTACTGTGTAGCACACCTATTCGTTTTCCAGCTTGACCTTGACGTGTGGGATACCCCGTACTGTGTAGCACACCTATTCATTTTCCAGCTTGACCTTGACGTGTGGGATACCCCGTACTGTGTAGCACACCTATTCGTTTTCCAGCTTGACCTTGACGTGTGGGATACCCCGTACTGTGTAGCACACCTATTCATTTTCCAGCTTGACCTTGACGTGTGGGATACCCCGTACTGTGTAGCAC
The DNA here is from genome assembly GCA_963691665.1 of Clepsis dumicolana. Taxonomy (NCBI): domain Eukaryota; kingdom Metazoa; phylum Arthropoda; class Insecta; order Lepidoptera; family Tortricidae; genus Clepsis; species Clepsis dumicolana. The sequence goes on from OY829509.1 coordinate 18,079,110, forward strand.
ACCTATTCGTTTTCCAGCTTGACCTTGACGTGTGGGATACCCCGTACTGTGTAGCACACCTATTCGTTTTCCAGCTTGACCTTGACGTGTGGGATACCCCGTACTGTGTAGCACACCTATTCATTTTCCAGCTTGACCTTGACGTGTGGGATACCCCGTACTGTGTAGCACACCTATTCATTTTCCAGCTTGACCTTGACGTGTGGGATACCCCGTACTGTGTAGCACACCTATTCGTTTTCCAGCTTGACCTTGACGTGTGGGATACCCCGTACTGTGTAGCACACCTATTCGTTTTCCAGCTTGACCTTGACGTGTGGGATACCCCGTACTGTGTAGCACACCTATTCATTTTCCAGCTTGACCTTGACGTGTGGGATACCCCGTACTGTGTAGCACACCTATTCATTTTCCAGCTTGACCTTGACGTGTGGGATACCCCGTACTGTGTAGCACACCTATTCATTTTCCAGCTTGACCTTGACGTGTGGGATACCCCGTACTGTGTAGCACACCTATTCGTTTTCCAGCTTGACCTTGACGTGTGGGATACCCCGTACTGTGTAGCACACCTATTCGTTTTCGTTCGACGACAATGAAGTCTAGTACTAGGTTACGTTAGGGTTGCGTCGCAGTCACGAGCCCTCCCTCCCCTCTTGGCACCCCCATGAGAAACCTGTATTCCGCGGGCAATTAGTAAGCCGGAGCACGCACGCCGCCGCACGACTGCGTGCTACCGGAATGCCAGCTGCCACTGACTGCGAGAGCCTACGCCAAGGAAGTAGTAAGTACATGGAAGTACACGAGGCAAATTTTCTTTTGTTTCTTTGATTTTCTTTTGGAATAGGGATCTTTTTTTCTATTTCTGGTGTAAAATGTTGATATAACAAGATGACAAAGGCGTCATTGAAATTGGAAAACGAGGTGTCTACTTAGCCATCTTGATTGGCTCTTATTTTTTGAATGCATAAAAGTTCATTTTAGCGTAGGTACCTACATTTTGGGAAAGTATGCGTTATGAGAAAACGTAAATTTCGGAATTTTTTGCGTTTTGGAAGAGTGAAGGTAGGTACTTTTTGGGAACCTACGTGGAAAGTGCCGTAATTGGGCAAACGTAGTGTACGTTTTGGGAGTGTACATTTTGCAGACAATGCACTTTTAGAGAAAGTGCTCATTGCGGGAAAGCCCAAGCTCAAGCCCAAGCCCCTCTTTTCTTCTGTACCTACCTATTGAACTAGGCACCCTTTCTCAAAAGTGAGTAAGTACTTAACTCTATGTTTTGGTGGAATATTACATCGTTACTTTTTGTTCCAAAATGATTATTAAGATTTACTTTATTATTCAAAATTAATATTTTTTTGCGTTTACGTTACCATTATGTATTCTGTGGTTTACGCTGCATAGTTTTCTTTTTGTAAACGTTAGAACTTTCATACCTACTTAAATACAATGCACACTAACAGTAACTACTTATTGTTAGTTACTTGAGTTAGTACTAAAGTGTCAGTCTATTTTTGACGCGCGACCGCGGCCGCACCACGTGACCACGCTAGCAGCGGCGCTGTTATTACGGGGCGCAAAGCATCTGCCTTTGTATTGTAGGTAGTCGGTTCGTCATTTGCGGTCGCGCGCGCCGCCGCCCCGCTCCCACCTCACAGCCCGTGTTACGTCCAAATGTTTTATTAATACGCGTGTAAGTAACTCTGCACAATAGCGGTCGTCCCGTATGAGCTCACAGATTGATGTATTGTTTGCGAATTTCTTTCTACACATTACAATAGGATGACCTCTGTCCGGTTGAAGAATCTATGGCATTGCGTCGCGTCGAGTATCGGCATCGGCCGGCCCGGCGGCGGGGACGCGCGAGGCGCGGGGCGCGGGGGGCGCCGAGAGCGAACAAAAGATATAAACGAGCGCGCGAACACGCCGCGCCATCCGCCCCAAACAACCAAACCGCTTCTGGCATTGAATAGATAATACTGCAGGTATCGGCGACAATCAATCGAAACGCAAATCCGACCGACTAATTCTCGACGAGACCGAACACCATTGATGCAATGACCGAACTGGCTGCGGACTATCGGATAAGGAAACTAGAGTAATTAATAAGACAGATAAGAAGTTTTCTAATATTTATTAGATTCAGTTCAACCAGCCAATCGATCGGGGCAAGATTCACCAACGACATCAAAAGTTACTCATCGAGGGAGAGAGGTACCAATCAATTTAATATTTACAAACGAACAGCTACACAACAGTCACGCCCTCGCGGGCCGTCTCCTACGGGGTACGTCGACGTACATAATCATACAACATTTATCGTAATCGTTAACAAAAATACAAAAATAATACTGTAGAATAGAATAAATATCGAGTACAAGAGAACGTACATTAAAGCTCGGGTCTCGTCCGGGTCTCGACCGGGCGTCACAGCGGCCGCTCAGCACACGGTCTCCATGGGCGGCTTGCCGTTGGCGACGGCGG